>CP135578.1:3517464-3659011 GCA_032401905.1 Swietenia macrophylla | reverse complement strand
TGCATCTAGAGAGAGAAAGAAAAAGATATGTCAATAATTAGGAGGAAATAATGGCGGGGGGAGAATGAGAGGTTACCAAATTGTAGCAGAGAAAAAGCACAAGGAAACAAAAAAGAGGCCCTCGTGCAACCTAGACATTTTAAATGCACATCACTCCTTTACATTAAAATGAAATTTTAAAAACTCTATTATATAATTCTATCAATGAAATGAATGAATGATACTATACAGAAAGCAAAAGGGCATTGATTCCAAATTTGTTCATCTAGGTGGGTGGATTTCCCCCATGCATATGTCACGGCCCCCAATGCTTTAAATTATTATATGTTACATCTCTTAGATCTCTATCTTCTTATTTCTTCCTTTTTCCTTCACTTTCCAACATCTACAATTGATATTATGGACTTTATAATATGATTGATATCATCCTTCCCTGTCATTGGATGAGTTGTCTGTGTATAAAAACAACTTACTGTGTCGGCAATATTTCTTTCAAATTTTAATGTTCTTATATGTCACGTTATATATGTATGTATGTATGAGTATGACAAATTATTAATATATGGAGAGATTGCTATATAGCTAGGTGTTTATTTTGCCATTTGTCATGTGCTTGTGATTCCAAAGTGTGCCCAAAATGCCAGTTCATGTCTACATCTCCATTTTAATTTCATCTGTTTTAAAAATTTGATGAATTGTTCCGGTTAATCAGTGACATTCCTTAATCTAAAATGGTATTTTTATTTTTTTTTAATCTTACATTATCTACTATTAGTATTAGATAATATTGTTCACGTTACGATGAAATGCATTATTAAAAGGTATTACACTCTTAAATTCAGCTCATTTACAAATTATTATGTTATGCATATTAATGTATTGTATAAGTTGAATGACATTTCTTGCTAAAATTATAAGAAATGTTTCAAAATTTTATCATTTTAATCGAATTTTGTAGATACAAAAATCATTTGTCTTAACAATATTGCATAACCCATGATCCAATATGATTCATTAATGTTTCTTATCAATGGAAAAGATTATTAATAATAAAATTTGTTATCTCTGATACAAATGATTAGAGAATTGGAATTGTATGGACATTGTGTGTCAAATCCCTTTCCAAGGATCTTCGAATGGATCTACACTTTGCTTCAAGTCATTATCCAACCCAGCTTTAGTGCCACATCAAGACAATCTCCACATCAACTTCAACAAAAGTCAAAAACAAATTGATCGATCGAAATCCATGCACAAAGACCAGGGAAAAGAAAGGAAGGAAGAAAAAAAAAAAGAGATGATAAATAATTTTATATAGTTGTAAAATTAAAAGATGAAATAATAACAATAGTGTTGTTGTTGTTGTTGTTGTTGTTGTTGTTGTTGTTACAAGAGTACAGGTTGTCGCTCGATCGATCACTATAAATGAATATTAACATTGATATGTTGATGTTGATTAGACCCCTATGCATGACCAATATTGCACACCTACTGTACGGATAGCTTATATATGTGTATACATATAGCCAGCAACAATTTGGATGTTGGAATACAATTATACACAAACCCCACAACACAATGACCACACAAGTCTGAGTTATGACCATTCCTTCTTCCTTCTCAACTAGATAGTCTATCCACTACCATATGTGATCACATTGTGTGGAAAGAATAAGAATTTGTCGTAGCACAAATTATGTCTCAAAAATAAGTATAATCATTTACTAATATTATGTTAATTGTTGATATTTTCAACAATGGTTTAAAAATTTTATTTAATTATATATAAATAGTATAGATCATTTAATGTTTAGACTTTTTCATTTACGTTAATAAACAAAATCGAACATGTTATTTTTTATATATGTATAATACTAATTAAATAAAAATAAAAAATCAATATAACTAAAGAATGAATAATGATGACCATGTGACAATAAAAGCAAATTGAATGTATGGTACAATGGATAAAATAAAAGTTACATCATATTGTAGTAGTAAATATTGATTACTTTAAGCTTTGGATTGCGTAATTTAGGTGGGCATGCATATATAACTAGCGTGGTCCAAATTCATATTAATGGCGGACATTATTCAAAGTATATACATCCATTATGATTTACATATTCATACAAATAAAGAAAATTTCTTCCTTCGTACCCTTTTCCTATTTTTATCCAATCTCCTAATTTAGGCCCCCACATTAATCTTACTTAATGGGTTGACAATAATAATGTTCAATATATAGTAATTGTAGAACAATAACACCAAGCAATTGGAAAGTTATATGACTTTGCTTCATATATTGCATGGTACCACCATGGCACTGGAACTTAAATTTAACACAGAGATGGAGCAGAGGGCATTAAGTTGCACTTAAATGTTGTATATGTTGCTTTACTTTTACTGGTCCAACTTTAATATCCAAGGACCATCGTTTGCACACATGCCTATGTACTTCTCCTCTACTTCATCCTCGTCTTTAAAGAACTATTAATGGACTGTAATTAAACTATTCTTATTTCTTGTGCCATTGAAAGAACTGTGCTGCATGACTTTCTAGTTACTTTAGTGGACAGGTACATTAGGGAAATGGTTATTTATCAATCTTCTTTTGGGTTTTCTGCATCTTATTAAAGTTAGGACGGCTAATTAGAAGAATAACAAGGTGCTAAATCTCATGAATTAGCCGCAAATTTCGGGATATAAAGCAAATTTATTGGTGAGGGGCGGTGGAGTTCTTGGTGTTATGGCTTTATTTTTCTAATCAATGTAGCAAAAAGATCTGGGAAAGCATACCAAATAGCAAGACTCCAAAATGCACAATCCTGTTTAGTCAATTGATGTGATTAGTAGAAAAGAAAACAAGAAGCTTTTATCTCATTCTCTTTGGAAATTAATTAGCGAGGAAAAAGGAACGAAGTCCCTTTATTATCTCATTCTGTCACAAACAAATTTTTAGATTTGGGATGTGATTGACATGTTTTGCTATGATATTTGAATGTAAATCTTGGTATATTGATATCATATAGACTGTAAAAGATGTTATATAAAGCGTGACACTTGTAATATCAGACGTTATTATAAGGATTATTTATATCAACATATAATCCATAATCAAATTGGTCCGGCTACCATGTTAAGAGATTAAACCCAAAAAATAGTAAGAATAAGTGCTTAGATTGGTAAATGCACTGGTTTGAAAGTCTAAACCAAACGAACAGTCAAAGAAGTTGATAACACAGTATGAACGTTTTCTTTTCTAGGAATCATACAGTCTCCAAGGCTACAAAACTGCTGGAAAGAAGCTGTCTGCAAGTTTCGAACTCGCAGTTTGTTTTGTGTTATAGCCAAAACCAACTCTCTTTCTCTCTCTTCACTTATTCACATGGTTGCCAAGAAGCTGTCTCGTAGTGAAATTTTTTCCTTTTGTAGTTCCATGAATCGGCAGAGCAGATCTTGCTGACAGACATGTGAAAGCTAGCCCCGGGGCTTGCATCTGCCTTTTGTTAGGTCCAATGGGGTGGTTTGCATGTGCGTGCTCTCTCTTCACAATTCCCTTGATTTTTAAAACACAACTATAATTTCTTCTTTTTCCCACTTAGATTCAATAATACCGAAATCGTCATTCGATTTTCAATTCCATTTAACTATCAGATAAACATTCATGGCTAAAACCTTGAAGACCGAGTTGGGTAGTTTGTTGCATTAAACTTTCAGTGCAAAATCACTCGTTAATTAAGTCAAAAGTTATGGCTCAGTAAATTACTAAATTTATTGAGTAATCAGCTTTTATTGCTGAGAGGAGTAGGGTCCCTTCCTTGTAGGGTGCATGGTTTGGAGCTATATGTCTTTTCTCTCTCTACACAAATGGCAGTGCAAAGGCCTATATATGTTGCATAATTCTGGCTAAACTCTGAACTAGAACAAGCCCATAACATTTACAGTTTTTTTTTCTTTTTTTCTGTGTTGTGGTTGGACTTGCTGGTAGCTAATTCTTGGAAGCATCAATGGCTATTTTCATGGTGATTGTTGGTTTTATCTTGATGCTTTGTGCTTGCAGTACTGTTTTGTTGAGATGGAATGAGGTTAGATATAGAAAGAAAGGTCTGCCTCCTGGTACAATGGGTTGGCCAGTCTTTGGTGAGACTACTGAGTTTCTAAAACAAGGTCCAAACTTCATGAAAAACCAGAGGGCAAGGTGATTGATTCATTTGTTTACAACTTTGCTGTTTTCGTCTGCTGTTGTTTAATTGTTTTGGTTTCTGGTAACTGCTTCTCAGTTTTAGGTGTTTTTCTTTAAGCCGCTCCTTCTCAAGAACTTTGAATGTCATTTGAACAATCCCGGAGGGTTTTCTAGTAAATTCGACTTATGGCATTCTTAACTAGTAACAAAATCTTATGAACTTGATTCTAATGGCAGGTATGGCAGTTTTTTCAAAACTCATATTCTGGGATGTCCTGCAATAATTTCCATGGATCCAGAGCTGAACAGATACATTTTAATGAATGAAGCAAAAGGACTTGTTCCTGGCTACCCTCAGTCAATGCTTGATATATTAGGCAAATGCAACATCGCAGCAGTCCATGGGTCCAGTCACAAATACATGAGAGGAGCCTTGCTTGCTCTCATTAGTCCTACCATGATCAGAGGCCAGCTTTTACCCAAAATTGATTACTTCATGAGAACCCATCTCAACAATTGGGATAACAAAATCATTAACATACAGGAGAAAACCAAAGAGGTTTGTCTGCCTATCAAAATGTTAGTCATTAATGCAAATTTAATAAGGTTTTTGCTCAGTTTTGCTCTGTTTTTTTTTTATTTTTTAATCCTCATTTGCTCTGTATTCTTGTACAGATGGCTCTTCTATCTTCACTAAAGCAAATTTGTAGCAAGGAATCTGGCTTAATATCTCAAAAATTTATGCTTGAGTTCTTTAAGTTGGTTTTGGGAACCCTCGCATTGCCTATAGATCTTCCTGGCACGAATTATCGTCAAGGTGTACAGGTACGACAAAGACTTTCTCGTTTCTGTATCTGGTTCTTCACACAAGTTTTGGCTGCAAATGCAATAATTTGATGTCTTGACATGTTTTTACAGGCAAGGAAAAATATTTTAAGCATGTTGAGACAACTGTTAGAAGAGAGAAGATCTTCTGAAGAAATCCACAAAGACATGCTTGGTTGCCTGATGAACAAGGATGAGAATAAATATAAACTAAGTGATGATGAAATAATTGATCAAATAATCACTATCCTGTATTCTGGTTATGAGACTGTATCCACGACCTCAATGATGGCAGTCAAGTATTTACATGATCATCCAAGAGTCCTTCAAGAGCTAAGAGTAAGTTCAAAGATTTATAGTAATGTAAGATGCTCATATATTTGTGTTGTACTTGTGGGATTTATTGATTGATGGTTAAAACATTTTGCAGAAAGAACACTTGGCAATTAGAGAAAAGAAAAAACCAGAAGATCCAATTGAATGGAATGACCTCAAATCAATGAGATTTACTCGCGCGGTAAGAATTAAAACTGTATTTACTTGTACTTTTGTTTTATGCTGAACTCATCGTGTTTGGTGTTTGAATCCCACCCCCCTGCTTTTTTACATGCAGGTGATATTTGAGACCTCAAGATTGGCAACAATTGTTAATGGGGTTCTGAGGAAAACTACTAAAGAAATGGAACTTGATGGTGAGCACATACAAAAAGAATTAATATAGAATTTCTCCTAGTCTTTTTGTGCTGAAGAACTGACTTGCAGCTAACTGAATTTCTTAAAGAACTTTCAGGTAAAAAAAAAGGAAAATAATAATAATAATAAAAATAATAGAGGATGTCATCCATGGAAATGAGATCATCTTCTTCTTCAGTGGACCTCACCCTATCATGATTTACATCGCACACCTACCAATAATCTTAGCTGGACCATGCCCTTGATACCCCGTGTCTTGTTTAAATGGTTTCTGACAAGATATGAAGCTTTTTGAAGAAAAGAATGTTTTTATCCAAAGTAAATATAATACATCAGAATACTCAACGCTTTCAACACTAAATAATCTATCCTTCCTTACCAGTTGATCTTTCAATTGTCAGGATAAGTTGGGGGGACGTGCTTTGATTTTGCTTATATCAACTGAATAATCAACGCTTAATCTTCTCTCTCTCCAGGATTTGTTATACCAGAAGGATGGAGAATTTATGTTTATACGAGAGAGATTAACTACGACCCATATATCTACCCTGATCCATTAGCCTTCAATCCATGGAGATGGCTGGTTCGTGTTCATTTACTTGTCTATCGTTATCTTATGTCGATCCATAATTAACTTTTGTCTTTCATAGTGCTAAATTTAGCTATGTTACCTTATGCAGGATAAGAGTATAGAAAACCAGAACAACTTGCTCATATTTGGGGGAGGAACCAGGCAATGTCCTGGAAAGGAGCTTGGGATTGCAGAAATTTCTACTTTCCTGCACTACTTTGTAACTAGATACCGGTAAGAAATGAACCCAAAAGCTTATTTGGTAATCTTCTGCTGTGTTTATCTGAGCCTTAGCTGATGCAGTTTTGATTTTTTGGCTGCAGCTGGGAAGAAGTTGGGGGAGATAAATTAATGAAATTCCCAAGAGTTGAAGCACCAAATGGTTTGCACCTTAGAGTCTCAGCTTACTGATCATTAACAGATTGTGTATATACAGCAAGAGGATGTAACATATCCAAGGAAAGGGGTAAAGGATGTAATCTTGTACTATAAATTGTGCTAACAAATTAGAGAAAATTCAATGAGAGTATGGTTTCCTGCAACTGCAGACACTGCTGAAACTCTTCCATTGAATTCATTTTTGTAACATCATTTTGTTTATGCAAAATAGGATGAAGTTATTCTTGTGTAATTATTATCTCCATTTTGAATTCATTCACGAATTTTGCTGGTCAATGTCGACCAGTCCAGTTAAGGGATCCACAAGTAATTTGAAGCTTGAAACTAAAAGCAAAAAAGCAAAGGCCAACAAATGAGAAATAGAAATTTGTAGAAGGGCCAAGACCCAAGAATTGAATTGGCAATAGATGAGATTAACCAAAAAAAATATTTACATATCCAAGTCACTGAATTGGAAGAAAATAGCCACACTAGTATTAGGCTTTGTTATCATATATTGTTTTATTTTTGTTTTAAAATATAATAAAAATATCACAATTTCAAATAAAACATTAATATAAATTTTAATATCAAATCAAAAGGATTTCATATTTCAGAGAATTCTTTTTTCTAACGAGTTTAATGTTTAATAGAAATATAAATAATAATGTGTAATTAATTTTAGATTTAAAATCTTAATTTTAAATTAAATTTTAAAAATTTCAACTAATTATCTATATTCTTATTGAAAATGTAACGTGAAAACAAAAAAAAAACAATACAAAGGTTGGTAGATTCATTGACTTTACTGTTTATTTATGTTCATAAAACAGGAAAAATGAATTAAAATCACAAATAGTAGCTCTCAGACCCTTCAACTTGTTGATTAGGTGGAAAGCATTTTTAATTTCTTGTGAATTCCACTCCACACCTTTTGACTCAAACCAAAAGCCATCGGAAATCAACTAATTCAATGATCCATAACCATGGGATATTCGGTATCACATCCTTAGCACATTTAGAATGAAAGTTATACGCAGTACCTCATTAAAAATAACCATTAATGTCCTCTGATCTTTGCAGATAATAAAAATAACAAATCTGTGCATGAAGACAAAGTATCCCTTTAAAACACAAACTCTTGGAAGTCTTCTCTTAAACCGCGTCTTCTTGTTTTATTGATTTATTTATTTTCAGTAGATAATTATCAACATGTTATTTACTTGATTAAGGATAACTTAAGCTAACAAGAATTCTTAAGATTGTGCATATAACATTTGAATCCCAACTCGTAAATTAAAATTTATCAACACAAAAAGTTGATCGTAAGCACAATATTGGATCTTTACCTGAGAGTAATTGAAAGTGTTGGTCAAAATCCATGAAAGGAATTTGTGAAAAGGGAGGGCAGATCAATTGACAATGTCTACTGTTCTTCTAAAGTTTGGAAGATTGGATCATAGATCCTTCAATATAGGGTGGAAAATGGAAAGCATTTCTTATACTCTTAAATTCCATTTCTCAAAATATTCTAAGAACATGACTTCAAAGTTCAAATTCCACCTTTCCAAATGATATAATGTATACTCTGATTATTTCAGCTTAAATTCCACCATTCAAATTCTTGAAGATTTTGTTCATGAAAAAGTACCAAAATTACCAAACTCCATTAGGAACTTTACATGAAGAAATGTCAGCTCTTTCCCCCTAAACTACGGCATTTGTTGTTGTTTGATTGAACTGAACAAGTCCTCCTCCTTGCAAAATTTACCAACAAAACTCAGACACGTCTCCTTATCACCCATCACTCGTGCCGCACATCTCGCTCTGCACGTGCCACCGCACTATTCAGCCAACTTTGAACTCGCATAACGCATATATATACTTCCTCCACCCTCATCATATCCTCGGGACTCTCTTATTCTCTCTTTTGTTTCTCTTTTTGTTTCAATTTTTCTTTGTTTGATTTAACAATGGAGTCAGCAACTGCAGCAGAAACAGCAGCAATGCCAAGGGGGACACCTTTGTTGAAAGATGAGCTTGATATTGTGATTCCCACCATAAGAAATCTTGATTTCTTGGAGATGTGGAGGCCATTTTTTGAGCCATATCATTTGATCATTGTTCAAGATGGAGATCCTTCAAAGACCATCAAAGTTCCTGAAGGTTTTGATTATGAGTTGTATAATCGGAATGATATTAACAGGATTTTGGGTCCTAAGGCTTCTTGTATTTCCTTCAAGGACTCTGCTTGCAGGTGCTTTGGATACATGGTGTCCAAGAAGAAGTATATCTTCACCATTGATGATGATTGCTTTGTAAGTTATTCATTTGTGTCGTTTTGTCATCTGGGTTTTCTGTTTTTCAGTTAAAAGTTTTGATCTTTATGTGTTTGGGTTATGAATTCATTCTTTTGTATAGAATTTGGATCATATGCCATGTTTTGATCTGTTTTGTTATTCGCGCTTGTGATTCACGTTTGATAGACGATTTAGTATTTCAGACAGAATTTGTTTCATGAAATTCTACTAAATTTTGCAAATCATCTAGTCAGATGCATGCTTATATGTATCTTAATAAAATTCTAATATAGTCTTAAGTCCATTGTTCTTGTGATAAATCAAATACCAGGGCATTAGTCTAAAAAATGATAGTTTAAATCGAAACTAAGTTTTTGAAGACCATATGAGATATAAGGATTTCTTTTTCATTTTATGCATTTACTGTCTGATTTTGCTGCCTTCTTATTCAGATTATGGCATGCATTTATGGATAAATTAGTAATGTAGAATTCATTTTATCAAATTTTATAGCCCCAACAATCTCATTAAGAAAATTCCCATTTTTCTATGATCTTATAGTCTTAGATTTGGAAGGTGACAGACTTTTGGCCAGAGTGACATTGATAGAATTGGTTTCTGTGATTAAGATTATCAATAATTTTAGCAGGTTGTATTTAATTTGTATTTACCTGTGTCCCTAATCAAAGAATTCTAACATTCTTGTCATGTAACAAAATCTTTCCATGTGAAGAGTTAATCACAACTTTGCATATGGCATATTATGGTAATATTCTGTTGTGATCATCACAAGCAGCTGCAAAATTTGAGTACAAAGTTACTGTAGCCGCCCCACCAAAAGATATATCCTGACAAGAGAAATTATGTGCAATTTCTGAATTTGCAAAATGGACCATGTAAGTTAGGTTGCTGGCTTTGAATTGTCAAATGCTTAGACAAGTTGATGAATCTATTAACCTTGTCTAAGTCAACAATGTTAAATGATTGCAAACTTTGTGTTTTTTTTTTTCAATAATCTGACAAGGACATTACTAGATCATTGATCCAGCTTACAAGCTGTGGTAAGTTTGTGAATGATTAATATAGTTAGGATGATGTGAATGATTAATATAAATTAATGTCTATGCTAAACTATGGATAACTTACTTTTTGTGTCTCTCTTTTCTTTTGAACAAACTGAAGCTGAATTTTATTGATGACTAGGTTGGTAAGGATCCATCTGGCAAACCAATCAATGCACTTGAGCAGCACATCAAAAACCTTCTCTCCCCTTCAACTCCCTTTTTCTTCAACACTCTGTATGACCCCTTCAGAGAAGGCACAGATTTTGTCCGTGGATACCCTTTCAGTCTTCGTGAGGGTGTCCCAACTGCTGTTTCTCATGGCCTCTGGCTCAACATTCCTGACTATGATGCACCTACGCAGCTTGTGAAGCCAGCAGAGAGGAACACTAGGTATGCGATTGCTTCATTAAAGAGGAGACTTCGAATCTCACTTTTTGTTAAAAAGATTCTCAGTATTACGCTTATCCATTAATCAGGTTTGTGGATATGGTTTTGACCATTCCTAAAGGCACCCTCTTCCCCATGTGTGGTATGAATCTGGCATTCAACCGACATTTGATTGGGCCTGCAATGTACTTTGGTCTCATGGGTGATGGTCAGCCAATTGGACGATACGATGATATGTGGGCTGGATGGTGCACCAAGGTTGGTTACATTCTTCACAGCTTTAGAGTTTTGGAATCCGAAAGTTATGCCATTTCACTGACATGCATCTGATTTTGATTGTATAGGTGATTTGTGACCATTTGGGGTTGGGCGTAAAGACAGGTCTGCCTTACATCTTCCACAGCAAAGCAAGCAATCCGTTTGTGAACCTAAAGAAGGAATACAAGGGCATTTTCTGGCAGGAAGAGATCATCCCATTCTTCCAAGCCGCGACTCTTCCAAAAGATTGCACCACAGTGCAAAAGTGCTACATTGAGCTGGCCAAACAGGTCAAGGAAAAGCTTTCGAAAGTAGATCCCTACTTTGACAGCTTGGCTGATGCCATGGTGACTTGGATTGAAGCTTGGGATGAGCTCAACCCGGCGGGAGAATCTGCCGTCCCCAACGGCAAAGCAAATTAGAAAATTTTGATGAACTGCAAATGACATTATTTTCCTTCAGTTAGAAAGCAATTTATAGTATTAGTTGCTATACCTTCGTAATTTTCATGCATATTTGGCACCCAATGTGGTCCAACTCTTGGATTTTATAGATTGATTGGTGTTTTCTTTTTCCCCCATTTTCTTCCTGCTTTGAGCTTAACAGGAATAAAACATCTGGTTTATTTTCTTTAAAATTGTCTTCTGATTTGTTTTGTTTGAAAATTTTCTCATTGATGATTGTATCATTTGCTGCTTCAACATTTTGAATTTGTAAAGGCATTGACCTATGTTTCCAAGTGAGGCAGTTGACCATCAAATGTATGTTTTTGTTTCATCATGTTGGCTTCTTGTCTACTAATAAGAAACAAATAAAAAGTTGTGGGAGTATATTTTTTTTTTTTTTTTGACCTTTTCTTTTGCTTGTCAAGTTTCACCAGGGGCCTGATAGAAAATTCATTTCTGAACTGAAAAGGCCAGACTAGTCTAAAGACTCAAACTGTCCCTGCTGTTTTCTCAAAGTTCGATAATTCACAGCGCCTCACTGCGATCACGGAGGAATCAAAGAAGTGGGTTCACACTTCCACTTTGCTGGGTCGCATGCATGCCAGCAAAGATATTCAGTTATATATGTTGAGACCTACAACTTACCTTCAACATGAACTCGCAGAAGCAACAATTTAAGATATATCCAAGATGCACTGGAATGTTAGTCCATGGTAGAATTTCTATTTATTCAATTTACTAACAAACCCAGCACTAAATTTCGGCAGTAAAGACGCGGGTGGGGGGTGGGGGAGGAGGTGGGGTGTGGTGAATAGAGAGAGAGAGAGAAATTATATACCAACTTCAAATAAATGTCTAACGATAAACATTCAAAAATTCAAAACTGCCAAAATTTTGCTTGGTGATTCGAGAAGTGTACCATCTTGGGGGTAGGTTGGATGCTGGCTCTTCTCTCTTTCCCAATCAAAAGCTGCGGACAAAATTTTCAATTACATATGGGAGAATAAAAGGATCTCTGCGCCAGCTTATGTCAAGTGAAATGCTACTACAAACCAACTTCATTTCACGAACTTGGGGTGGGATTATCAATCTTCTGACGCTTGGCATCTGGTTCTTCACCATCTTCGATGCTAAGATGTCCATTCACAGCCTCAGGACCCAGAAGAGAGATGTGTTTGCTCGTGATTTGACGACCAGCTCTGAGTTTTGGACCCCAATGCCTTTCAGGATTTGGAAGGTAGCGGGCAACCTTCTTCGCCTGTGCCTTGCTAAGAGATGCAACGGCTCGAGCAAAATTGGCCTGCCCAAAAGAATGAAACAATGACACAGCCAAAACTTTAGACACATGACAGATTATGCGTAGTACACGCATCCCTTTATGCATAGGTGATGAGAACAAATATAGTCTATGCAGCGAACAATGAAAAATAATTATGGATAAATCAAAAAAATATTTGGTTAAACGCACTTGAAGAGTTGGTTCTTTGGCTAGTATTACACTTCCTGCCTGATCAGGTGGTTGAGGTTTGACCGGATGATTTTTTACCTACGTAAACAAAAAACCAAGGAACAAACACATTAAATTTCTAGCCGCTTCAAAAGGAAAGATAAACTATTGTTGTATAACACTTAAATACAATGAAGAGACAAGATCTGAAAATGTCAGCCAATTAATATAAGGCAAGTCAGAAAAGAAAACTGGCTACAGATGGCTGCTTCAAAAATTCTAATAACATAAAACTCTGGCGCCTCAATCAATGTTAACTTGCTTAAATTATCCTGAAAGTATGCATCGGCACAGAGGGGGGAAAAAGAAACAAACAGGTGCGTTGCAATGCAAGTTAGTCCTTACCCAGCAACGCATTATGTCCCAAATGACATCCATGGGAGCATCTGATTTAAGCCCCAGTGGATTAACGTGGGTTCCAGAAATACGATAACCTGCATTGATAACAGCTGAACGGAACATCACTGCTGACGGGGAAGTGCATTTTAATGTTGCACAGAGGTTGTGCAGACTCAAAAAGAGAGGGACATCAGGTAATTCCTGCAAACAGTTCAAAATTGGAAAATGACTATCAATAATGACAGATCATCTTAGGGAACAGAAATTTATTTCAGGGTCAAGGTACAAACATTGGCCACAAGGACACAAATTCAACTAATGATATTCAGATGTCCAACTTGACATCCTGATGTATGCTATATTCAAAACTAGTAACTCATAATTTATAAACTCCAATTGCAATCCTTTTCTTTTAGTCCACAAATTTTTTGAACGAAAACAATGAGCACCTAGAGTGGGGCACCTCATATATCAATTCATCAACAGGTAGTGTGGGGAAAAAAGAGGCCCCTAAAAGCAGAAGAAAATATGAAATAACCACTTATGCAAAGCATTAAACATAGTTGGTGTGGCACTTAAAATTAAAGATAAATTTCAAGTCTTCTGATGAAAAGAAAAGACAAAAAGTCCCTATTAAAATAAAGGATTCTATCAATTTGGATGAAATATAGAATGCAGCTAAAATAAAATTTTCCTAGACTTCCAGCATACCAAATGCATTCATCACTTGACCTTTGGAAACAAAAGAAACTCTAACAGAGTATTGGTTGTTTACTAATCAGACTAAAATGTGATGTCAGGGAAAAGAAAAGGTGAAAGCAAATAATAGACACCTCTGAAATTGTTGTCAGTACAGCAGATATGCGATCATAAGCAGGATACCGATCCTTCATTGATTTCACATCAGCCAGGATGGAAGTTACCCATTCCTGATCATGGATGGGAGCAGACCATATAGGTCCCCCCATATTGAATTTCTTCCCACAGTCGCTGCATGCTTGAGGAACTACAGGACCAAACCCAGGTAGATATCTCACACTGTTATTCTGATGAGGGACAAGAAAAAGCCCACAGATGCAACATCAAAGCAGTTTCCAAACTAACATTACTACTATGAGAAAACAAAGCCATTGATCAAAACAGCGTCTAAACTAACATTACGCAACCATGTATCTATCATCAAATACCAATTTGTTCACTCTTACAAGACAAATAAGAAGGAGATCAAATAGGAAGCACACCTTGTTGGAGGCAGTCCTCCCAATAGGCTGAAGATGGAAAGAATCACAACCAATGCACTGGTAAATATATGAGAGCTTTAGGGGAGTATTTTTCATTGCACTTGCAGAACTGCATTCAGTAAACTTGATTTTTTAGTCAGCAAGAAATGAGGGTACTATTTTGTTCAAGTAAATTTACATAGCCAATTTCAATCAACATAAACTTCCCACATACGTGTATATGCGAACAAAAACTCGAACATAAAAGTCCATCTGGACAGATAGCACAGGAACAATGTACCGCTTGTATCGATTTGCATGGCACTGTGTAAAAGAAAGTTGTTGAAAAAAATTATGCTTCATTAAAATGTATACCAAAAAAATAAGGGGAAAAAGGAAGTTGATACAAATTTCCTCACACTGTCCCTTTTACAATGCTCTCACAATAAAAATTGTTATTCAATTTACCAAAAAGCCTATAAACATACTAGTAACTGTTATAATTTTTATTTCACTTATTTTTTCCCAGAACAAGAATAGCCACTAGTATATCTATTCTGTATTTGCTTGGTCAAGTACATGAATATACCTCAATGCATGCCAGGAGAATTCTCAAAGCCATTTCGTGGCAATATTTCCCTCTCAAAGGATAGGAACCATATCTAATTTCAGAACAAGTTAAAACATAAGACAACAAATCCAAAAATTCAATTCAAGCAAGGGTAAGAAAAGTATCATCTTACTTGGAATAGCAAACCTCCCCATTACCCCCGCAAAGCACTGCCATATCAGTCGCTGTACACATCAACAAGCCTCCATCAACAACAGATTGAACAGCAGAGTCCAGAAACACGGAAGGTGAACCATAAGGATCAAGATCAACCTGCAACAGCATTAATCAATAAAGGCGCAAGCATAGCTCAATCTGAAAATTTTGTCACTGTTGAGAAGTAGTAAAATCAACTAATCATATGACAATTTCTGAGTTGGATGGAAGACATAACAGAAAAAAAAAATGGTTTATGTTTTGATGGAGCGATGCTTTCATTATCCATTTTTTAGTGTAATAGACCCAAAAAGGGAGGGAAAAAGTATCAAAGAAACTGACCATGCAGTACATGTAAATTTCCTGTATATGAAAAAGCAAATGCATACCACATCAAATTCTTTTGGGTGGGTGAGCATATACACACGGGCATCAGCAAGATGCGACTCCACTTTTGAACATGCCACTGAACCATTGAACTTTATATTTCTCCTGCAAGCTTCTACAGATGCTGCAAAAACGCAAACAATAAAAATAATACTTTAGATGTAATGTTTTCTGTAATCACCAATATGTATTAACCATGGGCAAAACCAATTTTTCATTCTTACAGAAAAATGTAAACGAACAAAAGAAAAAAGAAAAAAACAGAAACGGTATCTGACATATCATATGCTCTGTTGTTAACCACCTCTATCATTGTCTAAGGCCACAACTCGACCAACTCTTTCTACTTCACGAGCATATCTCAGAGCTCTTAATCCAGAAGCTGACAAGGCCTATCAACTCATAGAAAACCAATAAAATTTAATTAATTAATACTCAAAAAATTCAAAACTAGAACAAATCAATAGAAGAACTATGACCATATATCAAAAGAATATAATAAAAAAATGAAAATAATAAAAAAATTGAAAAAAAACCTCAAGAACTATTGGTGGCTTCAATGCCCCTGAAGCTTTTCTCTCTGTGGTCTTGACTGATTCTTCTGATGGACCGCATGATTCTTCTTCACGTATCTCTTCAGGTCTTTCAACGTCTCCATTTGAATTTTCATTATTAGCAACACACTCAGATTCATCAGGTGCTTCTTCAACAGCATCCTTCTCCAACACCTTTGCTGTGGCTGTTGTTCTTTTAAGTGGTACTGCTTCATGCTCCTGCTCGCGTTTAGATATAAATTTCCTCAAAACAGCAATTGATATGTCACGGTTGTTAACCTGATTACAAAAGAAAATAATAACAGTTATGCTGCAAATCCAACAATCAACCATAAAGCGCATTCTCCTACAAGCACTTTGACATTAGAAGGGGATGTTTTACTGTAGTAATAAAGTCACTCTAGAGAGCAACAAAAATCTCAAATGACAATTAATAAAGAAGAGATACTTCTTTCAGGAGCAAACTAAGAAAAAAAATTTCATATACAAACAAGGAAAAAGAAAGGATAGATTTTGGCTTGACAATAAGAAAGTGAACTCCCAACGTATTAAGTATTCCAGTAAATTTCCTTTAAAAATTCATGATCAGCAGAGGTCATTGGTTAGTGATGTACTACAAAACAGATATATCTAGGGTGACGACATGAGCTCCATTATGATTCCAAATGAATTAATAAAACGTATTGACAAATGAATCTCCTTCTAATAGTTTCTGAAAGCTTCCCATTTTAACAACTCATTTAGATTAGAGCAGTCTCTGCCAATAAGAATTCATAATGCTATACAGAGAAGAGGAAAGAAATTAACATTTGAATAGGGCATCTTTCATTTTCTAATACTAAGAGAAAGAAATTCATTACAAAAAGACACCTTCATACCACATATCACGCGAACGATGAATTTCAGAAGAAATTTCTGCAGGTTCAAAACTGATGTGCACAGCTTAATTATGCATGCTATATATGATTGTAAAAGTTGATTTCATTATTTTTTTCCAGAACATTTTCGGAACAAAATAACCAAGCTCTTCAATTTGAACTTAGAGCAAAGACCCATCAAAAATTTCAATTAAACAATCGTACTTTAACCCTAACCCGTATTAGTAGTTTCAACTCAAATCTCTCATCAGGGAATTCTCTAACCAAAAACAAAACAAAACAACAACAACAACAACAACAACAACAATAACAACGACAACAAGGGCTCCAAATAAAATAATTCACACTCTCAAAGGAAAATAACTGGAAGAGGAGATTTTTGACCTGGGTTTTATTGTAAAAGACTTCATTTTTAGCGTGCATGAGAATCTCAGCTTCTCCTTCCTTGATGATAGTATAATCATTGAGATCCTCCATTGAACCAGCTAATTCCTCTTTTTCATGCAATTTCAGCTTCTGGGTCTCTTCCTTTCCCCTCCTCCCTTCTCTTATGCGTTGATTGCTGACTGAAGATACAGACTGCAAGAAGAAGAACAAAAACCCTAGCCTGGTTTTGCTTCTAGTTATTAAGAGACTCCTTCTAAGTTTCTGAGCACCAGTAACCGCAAGCAACGGAAACATAAAACTTGAGATTTCAACCTATTTATACCCCTAGCTATAACGTATATAGAAACCCTATTCTTTGTTGGACTGCGAATTTTCTTACAGCTTTGCGAGTTCTGTTAAACCCTAAATTCGAACCCCAGTACACGTTAGAAATTACCTATTAATATTTACTAAAGTGAGCTGAAAAAATGTTGACGGTTGGGTAAACAATCGGGTCCGGGTCGGACCCTAAAGCATAAAATAGGAAGAATTTCAAAAACAAATTCAAGATAAGATCCAATTGGATTCGGTTTGATCCAATAAAGATTATTAAATCAATGCAAATATATGATTCTTGAGATTGACAATGAAGAATTGATGGCTAGATTTTAAATTAAATTATATTTAATTACAATATTTATTTACATAAAATAATATAATTAATTACTTATTCTTATGGAAAGATTAACTAGAATATGTTTTATCTTCCATAGTGTTCATATTTATCTCACCAAATTTATGGGTTGATTTGATGTATCCATCGTCTAACATCAAAATAAATTTACCAGCCTCTCTAATTATTTTTTAAATTATTTTGTTAATATTAATTAATTAATAAATTATAATTTTATTTTTTTGTATTTAAAATTGTCGATAATTATTAATATACGTTCAATATATTTTATATTTTTTAGTATAAAATTTTAAATTATTACAATTTAACGATTAAAATACTTGTGGTGGGTAAAAATAAATTTTTTATTTATAATATTTTTTAACGATAAGAAGAGATTTAAAGAAATATAATTAACGTCTAATTTTACGAATGTGTGTGTGTGTGTGTGTGTGTCTAGCAAGTCCATGCAGAGACTGCATATAGTGGTCTATCATACCAACAAATCATCAAGCTTGCCTTCTCATTTACAATCTTATACCCATCTCTCCCACAAGCCTTCACCATTTGCTCGGTATCCTCGATTGGGTTAACCCATAGGTGCACCGGCTTGAAGCCAGCGCGACCGAACCGAACCATCCACCTGGCATATCTCTCATGTCTCTCCTCTCTCTCTAGCCCTTCATTTGCTACAATATTTTCAATTTCTCTCCCAAACATTTCCTCCAAAATGAGTCTTTCCTCACTATCCTTGGACCCAAATGTGACATCTATTGAGTCAAATACAGCACTATAGTAATGCAATCCTTCCACAAATCTGTCCACTAAACGGTTTAAATTATGGTCAGCTTCTTGTTCCACTAAGAAAAACACTTTAGGTGAAATTGATCTCACCATGGCTAGAAATTGACCCATTTGCTTGCATTCTTTAACACCGTCATTCCGTTTGGTCCCAAACTGTGCATCGACTCTGTCGTCTTCTGCTAATAAGACATGAAGATTTAGTACTGAAATCAAAGCCAATGCTTCTCCTGATCTAACTCTGAGCATGTCTGTGGTTAAATCTCTGAAGTTTACATTTATGGGGTTGAATTGGAATGGCATGTTTTGAGCTTCTGCCTCTTTGACAAGCTTTCGGCCCAGTTTGTCTAAAACCTTCTTGTTTTCACTGACGCAAGTGACCCTCAAAAGGGGAGGCTTATCTGGCAGAGTTGAGAAACTCCTGAGAATTGGAACCAAAAACTTTGGGTCACAACAGCCCAAATCTATGAGGTGGATCACACGTTCTATGGTCACAAGTTGGAGCAAAGTCCGAGCAATGATGGCGTAAGAGAACCCAAGGTATGGGAAGGCCCGAGTGAAGAGGGGGCGAGCCCGATTTTGTTCTTGTTTGGGCCATTGGTGACGATTCAAGGCCTTATATAAACCAGGCCAACGCTTGACGACACGGATAGCGAGGGCCGAGGAAAAATGGGCCGCAAGCCTTTGCATGGAGTCGCCGGTGACCGATGAGAGTTGCGATATCTGCCGCAGACACTCGTCTGCGCGGTGGAGGTTCCCGGAGGATGCATGCTTGGCACATGTTAGGAGGAGTTGGATGAGCTTTATGCCTTTTTCTTCAGGTCTTTTTCCTTGATAATGTGGACTTGGACAAGGTGAAAGTGTCAGGGACAATGTAACATCAGGCTTCGACGAGGAAGATGATGAACTCATCTGGGTTTGAAAACATTTAGAGCAGGAGGAAGTTCAAGAAGTTTGGTATTTGTAGAGGAATCATTTACGGGTAAGAAGTAGGTGATTGCACAGTTGAAGTTATGTTATTGAAATTATTAAGAAAGCCAAATGAATGAATACAAAAATTACTTTGCTAAGAAATTTCTTCTTAATCGAGTTTCCTTGAATGTTACTAGTCAAAAAAAAAATAAGCTACATGGTTAATAACAAGAAAAACGGTGTAGGTCAACTTCATAGAATTCGACCAAGCATTGGTTGGCATTTTTTTATTAGGGTTTCTGTTCATACGTTTGATGGACTTATCTTCTGTCCGCAGATGCTTTCCCGGTATACAAACAAGAACAAGAAATCATCTTCATCCTTGCGGGGATAAAACTCTTTTAACTTTCTATACGTTGTGTTATCTACTGCTTAATATTTTCAATCAATTATCAATCCGCAATAATAATCTTAAAGTTGAAAACAAGGAGATTTGGAGTTGATATAATATTTTCTGAAGTAGAAACTGTCCTGATTCGTTGACATATTTGATTGTCTCTTTGCATGAAGCTGGTTTGCAACTCACTATCATCGGAAATAAGGCCAGGCATTACAGGCCAAAAGTATGGTCACCGCCGTACTGGGGTGGGGCGTCGGTTTACCGATCCAAGGGGCACAGCATTTGATCTTCTGGAGTAAAAAATTTAACCTATTAGTTTCCAATTTAACCACCTGGTTTATGTAATGCATATTATACAATAAGAAGAATGAATATAACTGGGTAGTTTGGTCAACCATCCCTCTAAATTCTAATGCAGCTAAAGACTACAGACAATTTAGCTTTCGGCTTTGTGGGCAACCCAAAGTAACTAAAATGTTGCAATCCATGAATGGTAGTGAAGTACTTATTGCTTTCCTTATCATCAATGGAGCACAACCATGGAGCTATGGCATTAAAATTAATATGGTTTCGGGTACGTTGGGATTGAAGTTATTATAACTTTTAATATACAATTACTATAGAATGAAATTACTAAGAATAAATTTATTAGTTATCAAATACAAGTAAGAGGGTAGTTGATAAGTTATATTATCTTCATTGAATTGCAGAAACAGAAGAAAAATTAAGGAACGTTTGATATATGATTTTAAAATAGTTTTGAAAATTAAAATATAATTTAGAAAACTTAGATTTTATTTTTAAATTTAAAAATAATTCAAATAAAATATTAAAAAAGAATCAAAATAAATATTTGATGCAGAGTTTAAAGATAAATTTTTATTTACTGGTCTCAAAAAAATTCTAAAAAAGTAATTTATCATTTTCTACTTTTACACTAAATTTTAAAATTTTATTTGAAAACAATTTTTGAAAATAAAATGGCCAAGCATTGTTCAGTTTTTGAAAATAAATTGTCAAATATATTTTTGCATTTTTTTTTTTTTGAAAAAGGGAAAATTTTATCTACATTTTATATCATCAGACAGGACTAAGGTTTGTAGGCATATTTGCAGAGGGAGCTGCAGTCCTGCTGATTTGGGGAACTTCTAGTTTGAGACTTTCATTTGGATGTTTTTCCGTGGGAAGATCTGCAGTTGCAGAAATATTTGTTGTCTTGCTACTGGTTCTAGACAAAAATGAACTTTTAGGGTATACTTGGTCTCCTATTAATACTATCACTTAATTCCAATCATGAAGGTGCTGGAAATAAATGCAAGTATGAATTTAATAAATCTAGATTACTTTTTTTTCCTGGGTTTTGTTTTTTTGAGTCTGCAGCAAAAGAAACCCCTGAACTTCTAGTTTGTCAATGCACTTGTATCTCCTCCTGATAGGAATTTTATGAAGCACCTGGGGCTTGGTTACTAGACCAAGTCAAACTGACCTACTCTTTTCTGGAAAAAAGTTTTCTGTCAACCAAAAAGTTCTTCATTTTCTTCTATCTTACAATCTACTGCTAAAAACCTGACGTTCTTGGTGCCTTCCATGCCAAAGCCTGAATTGATTTTCACAACTTTGGATGAACCCATGTCCAAGCAGCTGTTATTGGCTCTAGAAGGCTTGGAAGTCAAATGAAAGTCCGAAGTGGAGGCCATGACTATGAAGGTCTCTCTCATGTATACTAAATCGAAACATCTTTCATCGTTGTAGACCTTGTCAAGCTTTGATCCTCTAGCATTGATCTTGCTGACAACGGTGCTTGATTCAAGCTGGTGCGAGAAATGGTGAAGTCTACTACGGTTGCAGTGAAAAAGCAAGATTCAGCAGGCAAAAACTTAGGAACTTCTGGCCACATTACACGAGGTGCTTATGGTTCTATGATGAGAAAATATGGCTGTTGACAATGTCACTGACGCCAGAACTGTTGATGCCAATAACAGAATTCTTGACAGAACATCCATGGGGGAAGATCTATTTTGGAAGATAAGGGATCAAGTTTCGGTGTTATTCTTTCCTGGAAGACAAAATTAGTTCCTGTCAGGAACGGTAACAGTTTCTACAATTACAAAGACCCTGGAACAAGATGATACAAAACTCCTCTATAAAATAGCAACAAGTTGCGGATAAGTATGAATACAATCTCTTCCTTAAGAGTTATCATACGAGCGAGGAGCTCGGGCAAAATGGAAATAGAACGGTAACAACTTCATATAATACTCAGTTTGTTGGTGAGCTCCAGGGTCTCTGGAAAAGGCTATTGGAAGAAGAGAATTCGATAATGGCATTGAGCCCTTATGGTTGAATGATGAGAAAGATTTCAGAATCTGAAATTCCTTTCCCACACAGAATGTTTGTAATGGACCTGTGCTATAATGAATTCAAAGTAAGGTCAAACAGAGGTCAACCATGCACACCATAGCTTTAGACGCTGTCAGGTTTTTGTGCAAACCAATGCTGGACTTGCCCAAAAGGTTTGGGTTCATAACAATCAAGAGCCACAGCCAACAGTCAAGCTCGAGAAAAAAGTGGCTCCATCCTGTAATTCAAACGTATCACTTAACTTTTAATTATTTGCTCAATCGCTCGTCTCGACAAGGGATATAACTTGTTCGTGATTATTTAATTAAAAAAAAAAACCTGAACCATGACAAGAAACTGGAACGTTCTGTATACATCTGGAAAGCTTTTCCAAGAACTAAAAATCCCGAAGTTCATTTGCTAGCTATTAATTACCTCCATTTCATTGGATTAATTAAAGTCCACACAGAGAATTATAGTGGGAATTGAACTACAGTTTGTTCCTCAAGTTTATTTATTATATAAACCAAATGATTAAGAATTGTAGTGGGGTTTTGCATGCATGTTATCCTCCTTTCAAAAGGCCAAAACATGCGTATGCAAGTTAAATCAGCACCCATAATTGCCGAAGTTCGAGTAGTCACTAACTATATATATATTGCATTATGAAAAGTAATACAAACGAATTCAAATTTGAAACGCTATTAGACTCCTAAGACGTCATTATAAAATTTGTCCATTCTAATTTATTTCTCCCAAAAAAATTAAAAAGATATGGCATAAATTTATTATCATAACTGTTATATACACACCTCACGTCGTTCTTCAGTAGAAATTTTATTACATGCTATAGACAAACAATAAAACCCACTTAAGAACTTTCTAGGATCTTGTTGCAATGTCCCAAAAATAATAAGAATGTAATAGAAAAACTAAACACCAAGAACAAAAACAAACCACAATATCATATAAGCAATTTTACTTGGTTCACCAAATTAGTTAGGTCCATACAGGTCATTGATTTCACTAGAAAAGACAATGATTGAAGTTTTAGTCTCAATCTACTTAGCTTTCTCACCCACTAGATCTTAATCTTCTAAAATGAGAATAACAGTTGTAATAAAGAATAGCAATCATAAAAGGTTTAATCTCAATCTACTTAGCTTTCTCACCCAAATCTTAATTTTCTAACCTAATAGAAGCACTTCTAACCTGATAATAGCAACGATACAATGTTTAATTCAAATCTACTTAACTTTCTCACGCATAAGATCATAATCTTCTAACCTCTCCCCTTGTTGCTCTCTTCCCTTAACTTTTCTTACTTTAACTCCTTACTCTCTAGCTCATACAAATTGAATTTTACCTTAAATAATAAAAATCTTATTAAAATATTATTAACAGAAAAAAAAAAAGCCTTCATATTCGAAATAATGACTACTAAATTGTAGACAAAATACAAAACCTCAAGAATTATGATATGCACCTATTAATTTTGAACATTGTTAACAACGTATCTAATTTTCTTTTTTTTTTTTTAGTATAAACATTACACATGATATAGTTAATTAAACATTAATTTGTTCATTCTTTTATTATTAGGAGATGTAAAAGTATACATTAAATATACATACAGCTATAATTTCTAATCTTTCATCTGTTTGTGAATTACATGTTAATATAAATTCTCATGAAAACACATAAATTCTATATCTACTGGTTTATTTACAACTAAAATTTTCTTTTCATATGGTATAGTATTTGTTTCATATTAAGGTTGTATAAATGTTACATCGAATAACGTATAGCCTGTGACTTTTAGTGTGTGTGTGTGTGTGTGTGTAGCAGGAATTTATTTTGCGCATGCCGAAGCATGTTTATCAGCTAAGTCCTGGGGTCTATTTATGGTTCTGTAGCTTAATCCATCTAGAAGCACTAATAATATCTATTGAGGAGATAATAATCATGGAGGAAGTCTCACATATGCCCCATGCACCTAATTTATAAATCGTTTCAATCATTAATTTCAAGACAAACGGATAATTATTCCCATCTCCATCAAAATTTCAAATCCTAGCCGTTGATTCGAATAATTTCGTGTAAATGATGTAGGACGAATGGAAATTATCGACATGGTTGAACACATACCTAATTTCATTCCACATAGTCTTGTTCAATGGGAACTCCGAAAAAAGAGAAGACCCACAAAGAGATTTCTCCCTTTATCTCTCCTTATTTGATTTTCACACAATC
Organism: Swietenia macrophylla; assembly: GCA_032401905.1. Lineage (NCBI taxonomy): Eukaryota > Viridiplantae > Streptophyta > Magnoliopsida > Sapindales > Meliaceae > Swietenia > Swietenia macrophylla. The sequence continues at coordinate 3,634,507 of CP135578.1, read as the reverse complement.
CAGTCTGGCATGACTCAATCACTAGCTTTTTCAGTAATGAGTATATGATATAGACTTTGTGAAGCCCATCAATACCTATAAATAGGCATTACAAGCATAAATAAATGAGTTTAAACCAATTAATGAATGCCCTAACATTCTAAAAATGCAACCATTATACAGTCCAAAGGCCACATATAGCTAAGCTATCCATCTTTAATCGCATATTCAAATACCCCCATTGCTGTAATTGGCATCCTAGAACCTTCTTTATTGTAATCAATTAAGCATCATTTACATTAAATTATTTCTAAAGCATGCGACTAGCATTGTTTTATCCCAACAGATGGTACCAAACCATTGGAAGCAACGCCATTTTCAAGGAAACATCAACAACCCACTTATTGCTTTTTCTACTGAAACAAGATCTTTATATATATATATATATATATATATTTCCTTAGAGTATATTTGTGTGGTTTGAGTTGTGTTACGGAATCCCATTGTTGGAATATTGCAGCTTACAACATATGGAGGTACGGTTCAAAGGATTTAGAACATCCCAGACGTTGGATTCTTATTGGTTCGATAATATATTGAGGTGAGGTGGTGAGCACCACGAAGTAACACTTGTGTTAAATCTAGAGATCGACTTCTCGAAGTAAAAAGGAAGTGAATCAAAGGTCGATTCAAAGATCTTATGTAGTGGTAATTAGATCATCTTCTTGGTATATAATTATATATAATTAAAAGTATTGAAGTGATACTGATGATCTTGAGGACAGCTAACACATATATAAAGGGAAGTTTGTGTGGTCACTTTATGTCATAGAATTTCAAGACAATTGCATTAAAGCATTAATCAGGAAGTGAAAGAATGATTGGAATCATGAGCTGGGGAGCAACACAACAAGGATGGAGGAAAGGTCCTTGGACTCCTGAAGAAGATAAGTTGCTTACTGAATATGTAAATTTGCACGGAGAAGGAAGGTGGAGTTCTGTAGCCAGGTCTGCAGGTAATTAATCGTATTCATATATATAAACAAGAAAGCATTAATTATATATAACAGAGGGGAGAGCTGACGTTTATTACTTATCGAATTGTTGAATTCTTGCAACTTAATTAGACTAAATATATTCTTACTTTTTGAGTGGGAAGAGATTAAAGAGAAGCTTGAAATGCTGTTTTAATAATTAAGTATATGTATATATAGCATCTTTTTGCTTTGTAATATTTGGCTTTTATATGTTGTTTGTGTGTGCATGTTAATTGTTATCAGGATTGAATAGGAGCGGGAAGAGTTGCAGGCTGAGATGGGTGAATTATCTGAGGCCTGGTCTTAAGAGAGGCCGAATAACACCACAGGAAGAAGGAATCATTATTGAATTGCATGCTTTATGGGGCAACAAGTAGTGCATCTCGCTCTCTTTATCTCTTTTACCAAAAACACAAGGCACAAAAGGACAAACACAGAAATATTTCAATTTGTTCTAATAGTGTAGTAATGAATTTATTAATGATAGTTTAATTATGTGAATATATGCAGGTGGTCAACTATTGCTAGATACTTGCCTGGGAGAACAGACAATGAGATAAAGAATTACTGGAGGACCCATTACAAGAAGAAGGAAAAATCTTCTCGGAAGCAAGAAAAGGGAAAGGCTCAACTTTTGAAACAAAAACAACAGCAACAGAAACGGCGGCAGCAGCAGCAGCAGCAGCAGCAACAATACGGAGATACAATACTGAATAGGGTTTCATCCCTTGCAGACACTAGCAATGAAAAACTGAGTGAAGAACATGAAAAGCAGCAGCAGCAACAGATGGTTTTCATGCCCCCGCCTACCCAGAATCAAAGCAGCTTGCCATTTATGTATCAAGATGTTCATGCATCTTGGCCCTCCGGTCAGTCCGTGGAGGATGAAGGATTGTGGGGTGGCCTATGGAACTTCGATGATATTAATATCCATGGTCACGTTGATACAAGCAACTGCAACAAGATTGCAGCCATGCAGCCAAACCAGGCAACAGTATTTTCTTTTGGAGAGGATTCAAACAACTTCTACAACGGAGGATACATTTTCTGAGAAAGCTGAAGGGATATTAATAATTGTTATGTTATGTGGAGTTGTTAATTAATCATGTGTTTAACTGGCTCATCAATGTAATTATAATCCATGTAACATTAGTTATATCAAAGACTAATAAGTTGATTTAAGATTTTCTTATGATGAAAAGGGTTGTCTCATTTAAGTGGGAATAAGGGATTTTGTGGATATCCACCCAGCATTAAGCAAGAAGTGACCAATTTTACAGACAGAGCAGCTTCTGATTCCAGTTGAGATATTAAATTTATCTTCTCATGAACATATACCATGGTAAACGAAAAAGAATATAACAAGAAATAAATTAACACAATGGGAATCATTTGCACTAATTTATTTTATTCAAAATATAACTACAAATAAAGGATAAACTATCAACTTTAAGACAGCATCAAAATTGTTTTTTTATCAAAAATCTTTACTTAAATTACCTTTTAAGTGAGAGTTTGGTTATAATAAGTTAGAATATTAAATATATTAAAATTTTTTAATTTTTATATTAATTATTTTAAATTTTATATTCTCGTTTTAATTCTTTATTTTATAATATCCATTTCAAAATTTTTATTAATTGTTCAACTTTTTATTTTTCATATTTTAAATTTTTTTAAAATTACATATCTTAAATTTTATATTAATTATTTTTAAATTTTTATTTTATATTTTAAATTTTAAATTAAAAGATATTAATTATTTTGAATAGATTTTAGCTAAATTCTCCGAGTAATTATTAAATTTGTAACCAAAATATAAATATGTTTTCACATATTACTTTCTTATACATTGTTTTTGGAAAAATGGGCAAAGTATAACTAGGCTCCATCAAAGCATAAAAAGAGCATGGTATTAACACAATTTAAACTAAATTAATTATTTAATCTTGGACTTCTTCCATCTTAATCCTAAGTGCTTACCTTTTTTAAGCATTTAATTTAAGAATATTGTTTGTTCTCTACTTTTTTCCCCCATTAGATGGGCTTAGGGCTTAGGATAGGTCCTGGATTTGGTGAGAGAGTCTATAAAGCTGAATGATATTTCTGTAATTCCAGTCCTTAAATGAAGCAGAAAAACTCCTCATTAGGCCTCTAGTTCTGCTAAAATGATTAAATTACCCCTTAAAAAAAGATCAAATGTTATAATTCGGTGGGTGTCACGTCATGGACCCATGTGTAACAAATCAAAATACAATGGCAGTATATAGTCAATAATAAAACGTCAAGGATCCAGATGTTATTATTTAGAAGGTCCGTTTGTGGACTTAGAACGTTAGGGAAAATTAAGCTACAATTAATTAGGTATCGTGTTGTGGACTTACATGCTATAAATGAAAAACTATGTACTCTTTTGAAAAAATATGAACACATAGGAGTGTAGTTAATATTTTAATTTTCCAAAAATTTAAGAATGGCCCATGCAGGTCTCGAACCTGCGACCTTCGCGTTATTAGCACGACGCTCTAACCAACTGAGCTAATAGGCCAGATGAGAATGATGTTCCATTTTATTAATTATATGGAAGTTTTAGAAAGGGATAAAGTTCATATTTTGAAATGCTAATGAGGTTCTTACTGTGCTGACACCGGTGGTGGTCCGAGTTGTGCAAGAGAAATGGAGGGTTTAACAGCAAGCGAAATTGCAGGATTTGCAGTAGGCACTCTGCTTTTCTGTGCTACCACTGCTGCACCTAAACTCGATGCTTTCTTTTCTGCTTCACAGAGAAGGTAATAGACCATTCCATGTTTAGCTAGTATCTGATAAAATCCAAGTAACAAGGATGTATGTGTAAAAATGGTCAAATATTGATTTTCTTCTGGTTTATGGATTGTCATCTTACACATGTAGACTTCTCTTAACTGTGATGTTGTATAAGTTATTTTCCTTATTTTGGGGTTTGGGGATTTGGTGCACAGAAGCATTAGTGAATTGTGATTTTGGAGAATTGAATTGTTAAAGAACCCATTTATCTTGTATATTGAAATGGGCATTAAGTTAATGTGCGAGGTTAGACTTAGATCTTTACTACCACTACTACTATTAGGGTATTCTTACAAGGTCGAGGGATTTCAACTCTATATTCATGTGGAATTAAGGTGTCTGAATCCTTATAAAGCATTATTATTGGGTGTTCTGTTCAGTACTTTTGATGACAATCACACGATTTTGCTGCCATTTGTGCTCTGCACTTACTATAATGTAATCCTCACAAAAATGAACATAAGCTAATGAACATTTGTACCTGCGTATGTATAAGCCTCGTTCTACTCAACTAATGTTGACACAATCCTTTTACATGCCTCAGCTTGGGATTTCCTACTGCTAGTAGGGATATTAACCTTTTTTTGTTATTAATTTTAAACATCTTCTTTTACCCCCCTTTTCTCTTCCTGTGAGTTTTAGAATCTCTTCCTAATAGGCAATTCATACCTAGAACTGCAGCTGATAGCTTAACTGTTTCCTGAATGTTCATTTTGGTTATTTTTTACTAGGGTCTCTGCCTTGCCAATCTCTTGTGAACATAAACACTGGGAATGAGCTGATTTTGGTTAAGGACAATCAATTATTTGTTGTAAACTCAGACATTGTCAAATATGAGGGTCCTTTGGACTGTTAAGGTAAAGAATCTTGTTAGATTTAACTCCAAATCCAATCAGAGGAACTGTCAACTGGAATTCCATTTTAATTTAAGTCCTAATGATTTGAGTTTCTAAATACACTGCACAGATAGATGTCAATGAGTGTCAGAGAGCTAGTACCAGAGTAAAAGAACCAAATTTTTTATTTTTCCCCACCTCAACTGCTATTTATTTTCTTGAACTTCCAAGTAACATAAACTTTTCCAGACTTTAACTAAACCATGAAATTATCAACTAACTGTTCTGAGTGTAGTGAAGAAAGAATTTTGTTGTTATTGACTGTAAATAGTACTTGGCCTATTTGGCATGCAAAAATGTTCTGATATCTGTATGCTGCATCTGCCATGTCTTGAAATGCAGTTCCTTGGGCATGTGCAAGAAATGTGGCGATCTGGGGATGATAGCATGCTTGAACTGTAAAGGGATGGGATTAGTCAAATCAAATGGAACGTTCAATTTTAGTCTCGTGGATGGGTTGTATCCGGTATTTGGTGGTACTGAATCAAAAACAAAATCAATTGGATGTTCAAAGTGCCAAGCTAAAGGTCACTTCCGTTGTCCCGATTGCTCTAATATACGCCAATTTTAATATCTTAAGATTGTTGGAATACCTCTAGTGGTACGTTTGAGTTCAGTTAATTTCAAACATTCACCTTACCATCATGGTAAATATCCTTTCGTGGAACCAGAAGCAGAAATGTGTTATAGTTGCATAACTTATGTTCGTGGCTAAAAAGTAATTTACAATTTTCCAAAATATGTCTTGATACTGCTATGCTAGTGTTGACATTGATGTGTTCATCGTGCTGGTTGCATATGGTTTGAGGCAAGTATTCTTGCTAATAGAGATGCGGTCTCTCTGTCTATTTCCGGAGAACAGGGCAAACGCCTAATAAACCGTTCATATTCTCCAGGATTTTCCGAAACGGGGGAGAATTCTCTACTGTATCCTTCCTTTTCTGGTTGGAAGCAGCCATTTTAATGCAGTCAAAACAAGGCATTGCCGAGTGCAAAGTCTGAACCTAAACTTGATTATAGCAAACAAGTGCTGTCATGGCCGAGTTTGATTACAGTTAACCAAGCTTTAAGTGGCAAAATGAAGGTGGGGTACTTTTTAACAAATTAAAAAGAATATGGTCTTCGACGACAAAGACTGTTGATAGATTTCATGTCAGTCCGTACATAAAAATCTAGTAAGAAGGAAAAAAATCCAAGGGCATTTAGGTAAAAGCATCATCTATCGGCCTGTGTAATAATCAAGCTTTTGTACACTGTTCAAAGCTTTATCCATCACGCGACATGTCGCACATCGTAAATTAAATTAAGCGTGCTCCCGTTGTCAAATCGCGGCACGTGTCTGCGCAGGCACTGTTCAGATATCTCCGGCGGTGAGCCACAGTGACAGGACCTCCCAAAACTCTTCAGAACTCGACACGTGGCTTAACGAGATAAGACACTGTTGTCTATCAGACAGCCGTTGGAAACTGTTGTTTTCCAGAACACAGAGAAATAAGATACTCAATTCCACTTTAGATTTAGATTGTGTTCTCGTGGTAACACGTGTCATTATTATTATTGTAATTATTATTTTTTATTCTTTTTTTTAAAAAAAAATCTCAAATACACATCACTTGTTTAAACAGTAATCACAGGTTCCATACACCAAATTGGCCCATGCACACCAATTTCTTTGTCTAATGTCTTTAAGCTAATTAGAGTAAAGAAAACCAAGTTGGGTTTCTTTTTTGTGGTCAATAATAATATGGTTTTGAAATAAATTTCAATGTTAGTGATCTACGAGGAAAGGTTACCCACATTTAGCCATGTAGTCCTCTTTGCTTTTCCAATGGATGCCTCCACATCCTATGAAGAAATTAAAAAAAAAATGCCTAATTTTGGCACTATAAACATAGTTTAACAATTGTGAGTCACAATTTATACGTATAAATTTGGTTATAATACATTGAATATAATATATATTTAAAATTTAAAATTTTTATATTAATTATTTTAAATTTATGAGGGTACCAAAAATTTCATGTAAAAAATAAAAGTATAGAGATGGTATATATAGATATAACATTCTTAATAATCTAATTGATAACTGAAGATAGAAAATTTGTTCTAAAACCGAGTGAAAGCAAGTGGCTCTTGAATTTGATCATCATGGACTTTGAGTAAAGTGGCATGTTCAATGTTCTTTGTGTCTCGACAACACACGTGAGGAATATTATTATTATTATTATTGGAGGATGAATTGCAACGTTAAAAGCATGCGTGAATATTGGCTTTTTCCCCACACATTTTGTGGGATCCATGCATGCATTGCTAGCCATTCCAAGGGAAAGGGCTACTTCATAAGAAAGAAATTAAATTTAAAAAATTAATATTACATTTAACTTATTGTTAATATTCAATTCTTATATAATAATAGTTTAAATTCTTAAATCAGGTGATCTAATTAACATCATATTTAATTTAAATTTTTGTGTTTAAATTAAACCCTCGGACACAACTTGTATTAATAAATTTGTATAACAATCAATCACAATTACATTAGTTGCAAATAACCTTATAATTAAATTCACTTCATTTCAACCCATCAAATACTCGTACATTTCTCATAAGAAGTTTTATACATTTAATTTAACATTAACATCGAGTTATTTAACTATATAGTTATAATCTTAATCTTATTATAAAAAATATACGTTCTTATTATTATTATCAACACAAAATTATTTATCACGAATCAAATAAAACACTTATTATTATCTGTACAAAGTCAATTATCATGAATCGAACAAATTCCATCTTCCAATAATAGAAAAATATTACGAGTGATTAATTTTTTTCTCCTGAAAAAAGTGCTTGACATTTTATTTTTCCCTTATATTACATAAAATATTTTTGTGCATGAATATTATTTTCTTAAAAAAAAAAAGGATGCTTTTAGTTATAGAATCAATTAATGCTTATAGGCCATTTTTCTTATGTTGGTTGATTGTTGAAAACTCACCCTTAAATTACAAAGCTTCAAATTTAAGAAAGGAAAAAACTGATAGAGTATCTACTTTTTCATTTATACGTATATGTATAGGTATATGCATCGTAACATACAATTATTATATTAGATTTATCATTTGTTAATGTCGTAAAATTCTTATAAATAAATAAATAATTTATGTAAACTATTTAATAATAAGAATGAGTTGTAAATTTAAATACTTGAATTTTAACACATAAAATACACATAAATAACTGAATTTAAGAATTATAGTTCGAAAATTGAGAAAATAAAATAAATAAAAGTGATTAAAAGAAACCGTGTCAGAAAATAAACAATTAAGTGATTGAAAATTTGCATGTAAGATATTGATAATGGAATAAGGAATCGACACGTGTACACATTTTAAGGTTGGTGACGACGTTCTGAGGACAATTAGCAATTAAATCATGAAAATTTCCTTCCCCACGCGATCCATTATGCCTTTGGGGGGAATTATCTTGTTAGTCCCTATAGTTTATTGAAATAACAAATAATTTTCATATAATGGTATTATAACAAACTAATCCCTTCAACCTTTCAGTTGTTTGTAGGTTTGTACTTTTCTCGCATTGAGGGTTCATCATAGTGACAAATATAAACAATTGGTAATTAAATATGGACTTGTTTGTTATATTTGTAAACTTGAGAGTAAAGTTTATAATTAAACTGTTCTTAGAGGAAGGAGGTATACGTGACACGCGCGAAAGAGGCGAGTTGTGATATTGGGAGATGGAAGTGGAAAACAGTAAAAAGAAGTGCAAGTTATACAAAACTAGAAAGAGCACCAACCCTAGACTCTCCATTACTCTCCATTTTCGTTTATGGTGAAGGTTAAAATCCAAAGCAAGAAGACAAGCCCGGATGAACAAGAAAACCCTTCTTTCTTTTAGCTTTCTCTCTTTTAACTAAAGACTTTTAAAGCCTTCTCTTTTGCTTGTTCTCTCTCTCAGTCTCTCTCTAGGGTTTCCAAGTATCCAACTTTCTCGTGTGTTTCACATAATTGTATACATTGGGGAACTGATTCTTAGAAAGGAAGATCAGTTTCTTCCTAAGAGAAGAGAACAAGAGAAAAAAAAAAATTAAATAAAGTAATAAGTATTAGATAGGTGAGAGAGGAGGAGGAGATGGGGAGAGGGAGAGTCGAGTTGAAGAGGATAGAGAACAAGATAAACAGGCAGGTAACATTTGCCAAGAGAAGAAATGGTCTTTTGAAGAAAGCATATGAGCTTTCTGTTCTTTGTGATGCTGAGGTTGCTCTCATCATCTTCTCTAACCGTGGCAAGCTCTATGAGTTCTGTAGCACCAATAGGTATAATATATCTGCATACATAGTATCAACCCTTTCTCTTTCTTTCTCTTTGTTTTATTTATTTACTTTCTTGCTTTATTTTTTACTTTCTGGATGTGTTAGATCTGTTTGCCTGTTCTTTTTTGGTTGATTTGTTCTGAGTTTAGATATCTATTCAGAAAGCAAGCTTATTTGTCTCTCTTTTTCTCTCGATCGAAAGCTTCTAGCTCTCTCTCTCTCTCTCTCTCGTTGTTTTGGGTTGTTAATTTTGTGGGGTTCTTTGATGAGGTTTCTGCAATTTTTTGTGAGCTCATTGGCTTATGATTTTACATTTTGTTGCTGATTCTTATATTCTTTCAGTGATGGTGATCACTAAATTAATTTTCTATTTATTTCCTTGATGAGTTTCATATTAAGTTTACCTATGATCTGCTATTCATAATTCTTGCAGAGCAAGATCTGAGTAAATTTTACAGCCTTTTCTATTTATTTATTTAGTTTTTTTTCCTTACTACCCTTGTGAATTGTGACCTTTGTATTAACAAAACCATAATCAATTTGGCTGATTTTTAGTTCTGTAATAAAAAGTAATTTTTCATGATCTGTGAGTTGTGGACTTTGATCCTAAACAGCCCTAATAACATCTTGTTCATTCTTTTAATCTCTAAAATTTTTAATTTTCCATTCTACTTGATTTTTTTTTTTTTTTGAAAATTGGTTGTCTTACATAAAACTTAGTGAATTATCTACCCTCATTCCAATTGGCTAGCTAGCTCTAATCTTCTTGTCAATCTTGAGAGAGACAGTGAAGAGACAGACAGAGAGGCCATTTTGCTCAAAAGCCTGAAGTCATGACCTTGTAGATCTTTTCTGCTGGCTACAAAATATCAGACTTGCCATGGCCTTGGCCTTATGCTTTAAGCTAAAATCCATTTGGGTACATCTTTCAAGGAATAAACTTCAAATTATTTTATTTTTCAAAATGAAAATGAAAAATATTACAAGCCAGTTACATAATTTTCTTTCCTTTTCTGGATTTTTACATCTTATTCTTTTTTTTCTTATTTTCCCATGCTCCTTTAATTTTGTCCCATGTGTCTTATTTTGTGTAACTTATAAATTTAATCTAATCATAGGAAATATATATAGCTAGATGTATTTCCTACGCACTTTTTCTCAAGTTTATGCATGCATGACTGGTTATTGTTCATGCAAGATAAGGGCTGCTGGGTGTGAATATTGAAGGAAAACTATCATAAAGATGGTGAACCACAAAAGTTATGAATTTATGATATGTTTGCAAGCCCTTCTTGTATATGTTTTGCTTTAGATGAAGAGTTGGCTGTTATTGTATTTTTTATTTTTTTCTTTTTAGTAAAATCCTGATTGAATGAGGATAGCTGTTGTCTTTCACCAGTTTCTGCCATTATATTTTCTTCTTGCACAAAGAAGAACTCTTCTTGCAAATAGCTGTGGTGAACCTAAACCTTCTCCAAGATATCTTTGCGGGAAATCCCAGCTATAGGATTTTATTATGATCCAATTTTCCAATAATATTAGAAAAATTATTTATTGCGTGGATTCATATGTAGAGAAAGTCTTGATACAAACATATTACAGGCATTGTTTATGCATCTATGCAATTAAATTTTGCTGAATATACATTATTGATACATATCATGATACTATTAAATGACAAATGACATGATATACCCGTCTTATTTGAAACTCTTTTGAAATTTATGCATATAATAGTAATAATAATAAAACTTATAAACGAATATAACACATGATAACCAGGGTAATCATTTTGTTATGTTGCCTGGGTTTCATGTACAGATTAATTCAGTAAAATTGTTTACTTATTTGTTGGTCATCTTTGTTGTAGCATGCTTAAGACTCTTGATAGGCACCAGAAATGCAGCTATGGTGCAGTCGAAGTGAATAAGCCAGCTAAGGAGCTCGAGGTAATTATTTGCTTCATTCTTTTAAGGAACATTGTTCCTTTTATTCTACACCCGACTAGATATATCTTTGTTGCCATGTTACAACAGAGCAGCTACCGGGAATACTTGAAACAGAAAACAAGATTTGAGGCCTTACAGCGAACTCAGAGGTACATATGAATTCATATCAGTATCTTAATTTCCTGAATTTTTCATTTTTAATTAATCAATGGATGACAATTAAGGAACCTACTTGGAGAGGATTTGGGGCCTCTTGGATCAAAGGAACTGGAGCAGCTTGAGCGTCAGCTCGAGTCTTCCTTGAAGCGTGTTCGCTCCACTAAGGTGACTGTAACTCCAACTTTACTCTTTCTTCTTTAATCAATTCACCTGTTTAAGTTTTTAGATAAACATATTTGTTTGAAATGGACTTGTAACATCTTGTGCAGACACAGTTTATGCTTGACCAGCTTGGTGATCTTCAAAGCAAGGTGCAAATATATGAAACAAACTGACAGTGAGTCACTTTCTTTTGGCCAACTAATTAAAACTTGCAATCTGTTTCTAATTTCAGGAACAGTTGTTACTAGAAGCTAACAGAGCTTTGACAATAAAGGTAACATTCAGCTGCAACTGTTCCCATTAATCTGATTCAAGGGTTGGCTGGATGACATATGATATGTCCATCCTATCTAATACTCTCTTTTAATATACATATTTCCTTGTTTTCTTGATGCTGGTCTTTATTACTCTTATTTGATATTTGATTGTTCAATTATGCTTAAAAAATGGATGCATACAGCTGGATGAAATAAATACAAAAACCCAGCTCCGACCATCCTGGGAAGGCAGTGAGCAACATATAGCATATAATCCTCAGCATCCTCAAACTGGCGGCCTATTTCAGCCTTTGGAATGCAATCCCACTTTACAAATTGGGTAACTTTAAAGCTTCCAAATTCCTCAAATCTATATACCAATTTGTTCCTTCTCAAGGTTGCTTCATTGGCTATCCTAATCTCTTATTTCCTTTATTAATTTGTTTTTGGTTGAAGGTATAATCCTTCATGTTCAGACGAGATGACCGCCACTAATGCTGCCCAGCAAGTCAATGGTTTTCTCCCTGGATGGATGCTCTGAGTTTTGGCCTACCGGCGCGGCGGGGGTTAAATGCTTCTTGATGTTTGGCAATATGTAAATTGGTTTCAAGAGCGTATGTAACCACATATTAACATAAAAGCAGCAGTGACTGAAATTTGGGACGATTCTGGAAACCTTTATTTGAGCAGCCATGGACAAATAGGCTGCAAACCTTTGATATCATATTTTGAAAACTATATGACCTCATTCACTATCTGCTCTGCTCTGCTCTGCCCTATATTGAGGATGAATAGTTTCCGGCATTGCCATTTGTGCAATGACTGAATTAGTAATTTCTATCAATATTTTGTGATTAGTCCTTCAATTCCCAGAAATTCCTTTACACATTTTGCAGAAATACCTGCTCATCGTTCAGCAGGTAAGGATCTTGTTTATTAAACTCTTGATATCATCATGGAGTGAATTTGCAGGGGATGAAGCTGAATTTTGCCTTTGAAAGTATTATCTGAATGAATGCACACATCAAACACTAAATTGTGTCATGTATGCATTAAAATATAGAATGTATCAAAATTGCAGGGGATGAAGCTGTATTTTGTCCTTGAAAGTATTATCTGAATGATTGCACACATCAAACACTAAATTGTGACATGTTTGCAGCAATATATAGAATGTATCAAGATTCTTTCATATAAAATTGTGTAAGAAAAAAAGAAAATGATTTTTAAAATAAAAACTTTACAATAAATTTCTTCTATCATGTTTCATTACAATAATTTCAACAGAAATGGTAGGGAAGAAGAAGGCTCAAAAAAATACTGTAGAAGCCCGTTGGGTAAGTTTTGGGCTGCAGATTTCTAAATAGGGAACAAGGTATAAGCCGAATCACAGTTTATCCAATTTGGTGGGAAAGTTACAAAGTCGATGAAAAAGAAAACAAATCTGTACGTCAGAAAATTTTAAAACATTTGAATTGTCTCTTCTCATGACTGGTTTGGCCCCATTATTTTTTTTCTGAAGCAAGAAGATATTAAATATGAGTTGTCTTTCTGCTCGTATATGAACTCTGTCTTGGCTAGTGGCTATGTCTATGGCTATGGCTATGCTCAATACCTGTTTTTCTCCACCAACGTGCATCTATGTACTGTCTCATCATTTCCATCAAATCAATGGTAAATACACTACAGCTACTTGCTTCCATCGTTTCCATTTTTCCTACGGCAAAGAGTAGATGCAAACAAGCTCCCTTTAAATTCTTTGTAATTTTTAGTTTCTTTCACCTTCTTAATGAAATTGGTCAAATGCAAGGTTTTGAGAAATTACAGGAAGATTTGAGGTCGAAATCACAATGTTCTAGTTAACACTTTTGGGTACTGCCGCAGGTTTGTGCTTCAGACATGAACAATTAAGAGCAGAAAAGCTAAATATTAATGCACCTTCTAAGGAATAATCATCTGCAGCTCAATTATGTCTCTTATTATTATTTTCTTTTTATCGACTTAAAAGCACTTAAAGAAAATGTTGGATACATCAAGTCCCTCTACCAAAAAGCACTTTTGAACCACAAAGGCTGTGATGAATATTTCGATCTATAAAGCACAGGCATGGCCATGGCATCTACAACAACACAAAGCATGGGAATAATTCCTTCTGTATCATGAGCTATAGCACTGACTATATACCTTATAAAAATTGCTGAAAAAGCCTCAATTATTTGGCATAAGAAGGTAAGAATCTTTGCTTTTTCTGAGCACAATATGCTTGGTTTGGCTAGGGTTTTAATTCTTTCACCACAATTTTTGCAATTAATTGGCTGCAACTAGGCCTGGCATCATCTTCTTCATTTTCTTGTGATGCTCAGTGTCTCGTACAATAAGTCTTAACTTTTGCTCCAAAATTACCTCCAGTTGTAGGACCTTCTCTCATTCATAATCATTTCTTACCCTCCAACTTAGATCTCTTGTGCTGTAACTTTAATATCCCAACATCCAGCTTTCATAGCTTCCAACGTTAGAAACTAGATTTTATTTTGTAGAGGGGAGAACAAAATATTTTTAAATATTTAAACAACATAAATTTAACATTTATTTTCGATACATAACTCTGCTCCTGTGATCATCCATCGGCTGTAAATTTTGTTTAAGATTATTGTATTTTTATTAAAATTTAAAAATACAATAATAAAATATCCGATAAATATTAATTTTTAATATAAAAATATTTATTTTTTTCTCTTAATAAGTGATATTTAATAATTTTAATCCCGTAATAGTCGTAATTTAAGTAACAACCCTAATTTATTTATAGTAAATTTTTTTAATTAAAAAAACTAATTCTAAATTAGATTTGAAGAATTACTGTAAAAAAAATTCTTCTTTAAAATTTATTTACATGGATTCATTCTGTAAGTAACATTTTTTTTAAATAACCCACGTTAATAGATTCTTAATTAGTCCAAACAATGTAGATTATATCAAGTATAGCAAGCACCCTTTGAGAATGCCAAGAAGCCATGAATAGAAAGCAGTATTAAAGAGAGATACCTAAGAGAACTAGGGATAACAAATTTTGCCCTAAGTATGTCTCCTCTTCCACATGGTTTTCAATACCGCATGTTTCGTACGGACAATTTTATTTTTATTTTTCCCCTGTTATTTCATGATCTCCATTGCAAATTTTAATTAGGGTTTAAGGTTACAAGACTTTGGTTGAATAAAGTTATCTTTCTATTAAACAGCGCTAAAAAAGAAATTCTTTTCTTTTACCAATAAAAATAGAGTGGGATCAAGAGTTTGAACGATATTTTATTTTCGAGAAGCACGTTTGTTATAAAAATAAAAATTCTTCTATTTTTATGTACAATAATCGAGAATAAAGTTTAAAACCCTTAAATAATTTTAAATTTGAATTAATTATTCTTAAACTGGTCCCAATCCTTACCTTAACGAAGATAGAGAAGAGATTTGCAAGAACATACACTAGTAATGTAGTACAATGGAGACTATATAACTGTAATTAGTGTAACATGGTCCCCATTCTGCTTATTAGTTTTAACCATAGATGGTACAAATTGTTCCATAAAATATGAATTTGTTGCACTATTCCTAGGACCACATTCATGAAAACCTTAATTGCCAGCAGCTCAAATAAGGTTGTAAGCTAGCCTATATAACAATTTTGGTTCACACTACGATGGATGGACCACTGAATTATATGCTTCGTAATTATAACAAAAAATTATATAATCAAGAAATAATTAAAGAATGAGACCCACCCGACTGACTTAAGGTTCAGACAACTAGCTGGGTTTATGTCATTTTGGCCACCAACCCAACTTTATATTAACATTGAAAAGATTGATGTGTTGATTTTGAAATACTGTGATATTCAATTCACTATTGCCCTGTTGGTTTTATTCTCTTAAATATACTGGGTCAGTCTAACTAGTTAATTACTGCATCATAAATCACCATCACTTCGTCCCAAGTGGAACGAAGTCCCATCAAAAAAATGAAAATAAACAGAACCAAAATTGGAACCTTCTGCTTCTGGATGAAACATGATCTACCAGTTCATGCTGGTTTAAACCCTTCCTGTGTGTCTGTCTTGCAGGAGTTAAACTATTTATCATGAGACAACTAGTTACATGAGTTGCATTTGCATGGATGCCAGACATAAAACTAATTATTTACCATATATAGCAATACGCAATCCAAAAGTAGTTTACTCCATGCTTTATGCTAATACACGTGTTTAACTACAGATCATTAAACATGTAAGATATATATAATTTTATTAATTATTTTAAATTTTATATTTATATTTAAATTTTTTTATTTTTTTATTTAAAATTTTACGTTAATTATTTTAAATTTTTTATTAAAAAATATAATATATCTTAATTAAATCCTAATTTTCCGTATGCGATGTAAATGTATAAATAGCTACATTATCGAGAACAATTCTTGACACAATTTATTTCAAAAATTGTAACACTTTTGGACATTTGAATATAAAACTTGTAATAAAATAATTAATGACATATTAATTAATTAAATGTTACATGTCTTACATCATATTGCATAACTCTCACACATATTTTTCAATTTTTGTAACTTTTTACGTAATAATTTTGTGGAAATATTTGAGGGGGCCGAGACTTTTGAATGAGAATTTCACCCTGTCCCTTTTTCTTAATAAATTATGAATCGCTCCCTAATCTTTTTATGAATTTACAATGCACCCCCAATCCATTACTCATTAACGTTAAGTTTAACTAGTTAATTATTAATAGATGAAGAACACAATTTCTTGTGTTATTCTAGGATTTATACAACGTGATACTATCTTTTATCATACTACCAATCATCAATCACCAGTGACTATTGTCAACTATCACCATTGATCATTGTTGATCGTTATTTAACTAAGATACAGTACTATTAAAATACTCGACAATCAATTTAATTAATAACATAAATGTTATGGACGTCAAAATTTTTGATAACCGACAAATGTAGACAAGTTAGGAATCATATCTCGATATTATTAGTTCTAATTTGGTTTAAATCAAATGAATGATTAAGAATAAATTGAACCAAATCGGATTAATATGATTTAATTTAGTTTAGTTCAATTTAGTTTAGGTTAAATTTAAATAAAAAATTAAACTGATAATTATTGATTTATTTTTTTAAAATTAAAATTGAATTAACACATATTCAAATCGATTGGGTTAGATTTGGTTCTGCCCGCAGCTAGTTACAACTGTTCAAGGAGCGATTTGATATAGTATTAAGAAATAAGAGGCAGTGTGAAATTAAGCCATTCACTCTATTTAGCCTGAAATGGGAAGATGTCTATTCCTGCAACAGTAGACGAAATAGGTGCATAAAACAAAAGGCTGGCGGTGTTGCTTGGGCCGTGACGCGCTGTCGCCATGACCAGACAGACGCTAACACCTTAATTGGGTCCCTTCCTATTGATAGGATTATGTACGGACTTCAGTCACTAGAAAAGAGTAGCTCAAATTCGGACAATAACTACTGTTTTGCCTCTTGAACCAATCACACTTCGACAGATCATGCTTCCGAAACCACCTGGTTTCCCTATACCGCTTACCAGTTGTTCGACTATTTTCAAGAGTTAAATATTGAAAAATAAAAATCACTCAATTTTCTTTTCCCCATATATACACAAACACTAAAGCATTTGCTTCATACAGCACCAAAAACACTTCACCAACACACAAAAATAGAAACCCTTTTATGATTTCTATTTTTGTGCATATTTCAGAACTTCATTCTCTTATCAGGGAACTTCTTCTTCAGAAAGATGGAGCAAATTTAGGGTTTCTTTGATTGTTCATTTTATTTTCTGTTTTCTTTTTTTTTTTTTTGCATCAGGAGAAGAAAAATATAGAGCTGGAAAGAGAAAATGGGAAGAGGTAGGGTTCAGTTGAGGCGGATCGAGAACAAGATTAGTAGGCAAGTAACTTTTTCAAAGAGAAGAACTGGTTTGCTGAAGAAAGCTCATGAGATCTCAGTCTTATGCGATGCTGATGTTGCTTTGATTGTGTTCTCCAACAAAGGGAAGCTCTTTGAGTACTCCACAGATTCAAGGTTTATAAATTCTCCCATCCTTGCTTAATCTTTATCCTTCACTTTGCATGCTTTTGCTTTCTGAAAATGTTTCCAGATGTTTTCGTTTTCTGAATTTCTCTTTTTAATTTTCATTTTGTTTCGGTCTTGGTTTCTTTGTTACTTTACTGTTCATGGCTTGCATTACACTAAATTCATGAAATTTTTAACGAGAGTATATACTGTAGTATTGTTTAAACTGTATCTTATTTGTATCTCTTTTGACTCGCTAACAAAAGCAGAAACAAACAAAACTGAACATAGAACGAGCTGCACAGTTCTTACGACTTTTTGATGTCATCTAGATATGTAAACCAACACACATGTCCTTCATTTAATGGCTTTTGGTGTCACGTCAGTAATCACCCTTTTATGTTTAAAGCGACAGAGATATTTATGTTAGTGAGGTTTGTAAATCTATCGAACAGACCAGAAATGAAAGTTCAATATGCAGTTCGAGCTCAACATCCAGTGATTTTGAGCTTTATACAGAACAGTTGCGGAATAGACGACAATGGGGTACTTTTACTTGTAATTATGAGCTAGAAACTTCTGTTAACCAGCAGATTTTAACTGTATGCTCAGAGCATGGCTTCTGACCAAGGATTCCTGGAGCTTTGTGTTATGGGGTTGGTGTATTTTTTTTTTCTCTTTTCGGAGAAGAGACAAAGGTGTGTAAAATGTTTTTGCTACAACCCGGTAGTCTGCAGTAACCTAGGATAATGGAATCTGTTTATGTTTGTCGGTGCACCATTGGAGAATTGCTCTCTAATCATAGTAATTGTTGGACGGGCTGCACGGAAAAAGTAATTGTTAGGCAATTTCTTTGAGATATCTAGATCGATATTCCACCATGAGCTGTTGCCACTTTTTAAACACAAACACATAAGACTTGGGCCAAGGTTAGAGAACTGGATCTATTTTAATGCAACAGTTGAAGTAAGTTTTGGATTGTCTTACAACTTACTTCAATTTATGTTTGAATAGAAACATATTATTTAAGTTTCAGATAAAAGTCTTATAAGCAAAATATTTTTATTTTATAAAATATTTTTTAAGGACAAATTATCTTATTCTCTCTTTATTAGACATGAAGGTTAGATCAGACATTATACTGAAAATATTTTGTTTCAAATTATTAACTTTCAAATTATTATTATTATTATTATTATTATTTTATTTTTTTTAATTATTTAATTGAATTGGTGATGTTTTTTTATTGTATTAAGTAGCGTGTATCACTAAGTTGGATGTTTTTATAGCATGTAATATATAAGTTTTGACTTAATAACTTAAAAAAGTATGATTAAAATTAATGAAGCGAGTCACGTATCTATTATATTCATCGTTTGATATTAGTATTACATTAATACATTTGCACAAAAAAATTAAATAAACATTTTTTTTTTTTTGTATTCAGTTATGTAACAATGATTTTCTAATCTTATAAAATTACCTATAATACTGAATGAGTTTGCTTTCTGTATTTTTCATAAATTTCTCAAACATTTTGGTCTCATTTGTACATTTCCAGCATTCTAGTACTGTTTCACGCATAAAAAGTGAATTTTATTTGAAACTTTAATTGTAACAAAGTGAATAACCTTGCCAAATCCCATTTCAAGCTCGAGAAAACCCGAAATTGGTGCAGGAGTCCATGTAATTTAACCTGTTATCCGTGTAGAGAAGATCAATTAATGAGTGATAATCTGCATTTTTAAAGAAGACTTTCTGCATCAAAAAGTCTCATGAACAAAATTTTAACTATATTGATATAGTATTAGAAAGCACATACTTCTGTCTTTTTGTAGACCTTCATTGCCAAAAGACGGAGAGATCTAAGCAAAAAGAACACATGAAAAGCTATAGATGACATCTATAGAGCTTTTATAGGGGATGAAAAGGACTTCTTTGTTCAAAAGCAAGACTTTTGTTCAGAACTTTAGATATTTTTGTTTCTATATATGTTCTCTAGATCTATATTCTATATGACTATCAACACATGATGCTTCTGCATTATGCATTTTCAAATAGAGTTAGAATCTTTTCTTCCATGGTCTCTCCTAACAATATTAATAGGCAACAGTTTCTATTATAATTAACCTTGATGCTCTTTGCATTAATCTTATAACACCACCCCCCACAAGTAAATAACAAAGATCATATTTAAAACACACTTAGTTATTTGAGACAACACCAGGGCTTTATATAATCATCCCTTTTCTAGGATATCACATCTAATAAGATTCACTCTTCTCACATCATAACATCGTGTATTTTTAGGTTTTACGCAAATGTCACTCATTCAAAACACGTATACTTAATTAAGATATTATTAGATTTTTATGTCAATCTAGACCTAAGTGCTGGGATGTGATAAATTGTCTTTTGCACCTCAAAACCTTACATATTCTGTTAACTTCGTTGCATATAGGAAGTAATTGCTACATTTCCCATTGAAGCTTAAGTTTTGAGGGCAAACCAATTAAAAAAATATAACTTTTCTAAATCATTATCGCAAGTTTGAGTTGCTAATAAACATGATTAGATGGCTATGCTGAATATTCCACATTACTTCAGTAAATCTCATATTTTGAGGTAACAAATGTAAGGACTAAACTAACAGCTACATCAAATATGTAGGGTGAATATATATTAGCTGAAGTTCCAATCACTTCATAGCATGCTGCTATAGAATTTTAACTGATGTAATTCACTAACTATAAATGATCCTACAAATTGGCTGACATTCAATATTTCTAAATTTATCAGATTTTAAGTTTAAATTAATCAATTCAAACACTAAAGTTGGCCACCAAAATAGGGAGTGATCAATCTCTGTTCGGTTCCACTTCATTTCTTAGTTCCTTCTTAGTAACAAGCAAAATAGTTATTGTCTTGCAATCATCCATCTCTCGAACATTGCAAGTGGAATCTTTAATATGATTCATCTATTATATAAAGATTTCAGATTTCTGTTGATTTGTTGATTGCTTCAAACGTAAATGCACTCGAAATTTTTTAAAATGTATATTAGACTGATCAAAAAAGTTAAACTAGAATCCTTGAGCTAATAACTAGCTTGGATTTTAAATTTTAGCTTCAGCGTTAAATAGTGTCTCCTTTCTTAATTTGTAGAACTTGTAACAGGCATATAAAATTGAAAACCAGGGTATTTCAGTGATAAGAACTATTATTAACAAAATCTAATTTCAATCGAATTATAGGAACTTCAAATTGATCAATCCTTGGCTCCATAGAACATGACTGATGTTCTTTATGTTTAACATATGAAGGCTTGCGACCAACAACCCCCAATACTTAATAACTAATCTCTTGTATGGTTAAGTTCTTCTTCAATATATGTGCATCAACTTCTGAGCTAGCTTGATATCTTCTAACATTCATACAAGAATTCATCTTTCTCTTTCATTCGGTTTTCCTTTCAGGTGAGTAGTTGTTTTGTGCATATAATCCCCGCAGGTGTTATTCAGCTGTAAAAATTCTTAGTTCATATGCAGAAGTTTATACAGTGCTTAATTTTCCCAACTTTGACTGTGTACAGCATGGAGAGGATCATAGAACGATATGAGAGGTATTATTATGCAGAACAGCAGCTTGTCGCAAGTAATTCTCAACTAGAGGTAAATGTTGTTTCTTTTAAATACTAGAAAAATATGAAAACCAAATCTTTTTCAAACTTGGCGTGAGCAGAATTCAAACTTCTAAACTTTTGTAAGTTGAACCGACTAACACCCACGACTGTAGGTACGTGAAGCAGTTAATTTCCGCTTGTATCAAAAATATTATGAATTATTATATGAGATATATAATTGACATTCTGCAATGCCAAAATGATTAACAAGGTGCACTACAAGCTTCTTCTTCGTTCTCTTGTGATTTCGATCGTTCGGTTACATATCCTTCGTTGATCATGTCAACAATTTGAAATTTGCATTGCTTTGTATCGAATGCTGGCAAGCTTATTTATTTGGTGCTTCTTGATCCTCGTGCTATAAAATCTGGTTTATTGTATAGGCTCATAGATGCATTCAGAGACAGTCACTTCTGGAACATATTGCATGCTTGCATATGCTCGTTTCTCTCTATTGATTCCGCAACTCTCGATTTGTCCTTTATAACAAAATGCATATTACATTTGTTTTTCTCTGAAAGCTTATCAAGGGTTGATGAAAACTAACCTTTTTTAGATGCATGCGGTATATAGGGAAGCTGGTCTCTGGAATATCCCAAGCTCAAGAGTAGGATTGAAGTCTTGGAAAGTAATATAAGGTAACTAATTAACCTGACTGCACAATATTAACAAGAACAAAAACAGTTAGCTGTTGAAGCAATTGTGCGCATATTGAAGTTCCAATCGTTAACCAAGTAGATGCTAGCTACAAGGCATCAAGAGCTAAATGTACATGCTCACATATATGTTCTCGAACAGAATGATGTCGAATTTCGCATAATTATATATGCAGGAACTACACGGGAGAGAACCTGGATTCACTAGGTGTTAGAGAGCTTCAGAGTTTGGAGCATCAAATTGATACTGCTCTTAAGCGCATACGAACTCGGAAGGTGAAGATTGAGTGCTCTTACAATGTTTTCATGTCATCTTCTCTTGGACATATATGCAGCAATATGACATCCAGCTTACTCATTATGAACTGATTCGTAATATTATGTGTGTGTGTGTGTGCAGAACCAAGTGATGCATGAATCCGTTTCAGAATTGCAGAAAAAGGTGAGATCCTTACAGCATGTTGTTTATTAACTAACTGTTATTGCAATGGCACTTTCAAAAAGGGTATTCCATTAATGCTCTCTCGTGTGGGTGAAAACTGAAACTAGTTAGGTCAACATGTTCGGTAAGATGGACAAAGTCTAGAATACTTTCATTCTAGTACAATCACCCTATGAGATTATGCCATGTGTGTAGTTATTTAATCTAACGACCAACTTGTCTGGAAATTTCGGAAACAAATGTAGCACGATATAATTCTATTTCTCTCTAGAGAACATAATGTTTTAGCTGTCAGAACAATCTTATTATATAATGCATATTCAGTGTGATATACGTCACTAACACCGAGGCTTGTTACAGGAAAGGGTATTGCAGGAACAGAATAACATGCTTGCAAAGAAGGTACTAGCCCGGCCAGCCAGCTATTTCATTACAAATGCTGCATCTTGTTTGCATTTCAAACGTTGGGTTAAATTACATTCGCAAAGAAACCAATCTACGTTTCTTATGGCTAACATCAACAATCACATTATTTCGAGGCACAGCTGAAGGAAAAAGGGAAGATGGTCAATGTCAATGAGCATGCTCAGTTGAAGCAGCAAAACCAGCTTGACCTGAACTCCTCATCCTCCATGCCAACACCACCACCACCAATGTTAACATTTCCTTCTCTAACCATTGGGTAAGTCTTCCTCTCTCTCTCATTCACACAGAAATACAAGCGTACATCATGCATACAAAAGTATTTTAGGGGTGAAAAAAACTAGAATAGAAAGATTTCTTTACTTTTGAACAGTGCATCTGTAGAGTTTAAACAAATACAAACATGAACAATGCAGGAGCAGTTTCCCGGTGAGAGGAGCTGTGATCGATGAGGCTGAGACTCAAACTCGGCCTAACATCAATACTCTTATACCGCCCTGGATGCTTGACATGTGAATGAATAGAAAACGTTTAACAAAGCAGGAGCAACAAAACTATTGGTATTATGGGTTATAGAAATGTTTTTCCACTTGCACATCCTTGTATAATCCTTACTACGCAAGTACTCATATGAGACATAATATTGAAACTCAACTATTTTAAGACTTCCAAACCCTTTTGGCTGGCAGAAATTTCCTTGGGTTAAGACTCAACATTGCTTCAATGAAACTTTGGCTTCACAAATAGATAAAATTCACTGAATCTGACTAATCAAAGTGTCATATACAATAGTCAGCATGCAAATAGGATCGAAATACCAAGCTGCCAAGCAGCAGCTGAAGAACAGATACAAAACCTAGGCATTCCAACATACTAATTACTGAAGCTATATCATCGAATAATGATACAAAATTCTTGACAAATGTTAAAAGTCTATCATTGAATAATGATACAAAATTCTTGACAAATGTTGAAAAGTCCACCAAAGCTAAGCTCATATATCTTCAGTTAGTAGTCATGGATACAAGTTTTTCATCTTGACAGTTCTTGTTTTTACTGTCATAAAGAGATTCTTCAGTATGTGGTCAACTTAATCTAACAGAGATTAAATACGAAGGATTTAGGAAATCCTTAGTCATTTGAATAATATAATTTATTTACAGTCTAATCAGGTTGTAAATTAAGATTGGAACAGGAAATACAAACTGACAGAAGAATTAATGATCTTCAAATGCAGTTCAGCTGTGTCATCAGTCATTCCCATTCCTCTTATCATCTTCATGATCAAAATCTCCACCATCAAGCAAATGCTCACTGTGGACAAAATATTTGTTAGACAAGTGCACACAAAATAACAAGGGATATACTGCAGAATTCATTAACCAGGAGTCTTGCACACAACAGTAGGAATAACAGATTATGCACTCAAATAGTCAAGATAAGAACCCAGCAAAACCAAACCCCCATTACCAGAAAAAGGAGAAAGAAGGATGAGAAGATAAAGGAACATAGAGTTCAGTTATAGCAAGCAACATGCGCACGATTAGAAGGACAGTATGCCAAATAGTGCCACGCTATTGAAGAAATATTCATGGTGCGGTGGTTGAGGCAACATGTACATGTTTGTTCTATACGGTGGGCAATGTAGGCATACACTCACAAATAGAGGTTGAATTGAGTTTTGGGACTAGAACCCAGGGTTCCAATAACCAGGGGGCTTATAATAAAACTAAAGGTAATTCACAATGCACATGAAAGCTTTAGTTTCACTTCAAAAAGCCTAAACTTCAAGATCAAGTTCCATCAAGTTGATACTATTCATAAATGGGAGACGCCCTGCTAATGAACATATATAAAACTGGAACTAGTAAAAAAGGATTAATAACATAAACTGGTAACAAATAATTGCCACAAATACAAAAATAAATACCTTAATCTTTCACAAAGGTGTGCTAAAGCCTCTGATCCTGTGTAGGATGCAACATACTTAATATCAGAAGCATTTGAGAAAGTAACACTATCTGCAAGCCTAAACTCACACAATTCTTTCAAGAAACATGCATTGGTCAACATAGCAGTATGGCCACCACCAGCTGCTAGTTTCCATACTTCACCAACACACGTGCAATGTAGTACTTTCCATCCGAATAAACGGCCAAAAATTCTGAAAAAAGATAAAGAACAATAAATAATCTGGCTGAACGTACCAATCAACTGGTGATGGATACCAAGCATATGTTGATTTCTGGTTAGCTGCCTGACCATAGCTATTGTAACCCCACCCATGAATTCTTCCATCCCTCATAGGAACAAGTGTGTGGAGTGTCCACAAGCAACAAGTTGCACACCATTTAGCACAACCGAAGCAGGGATGTTACGGAAAACCATTTCAGATTCCTTCGGGATGAATGAAAACAATCCAGTTTGGGGACCAAGGCCCAACTGTCCTGCATGACCACCACCCCAAGCATAAAGAGCTCCCTTAGAAGTTAGGGGACAAGTGTGCACACCACCACAAGCAACATCCTTTATAGAGATTCCATCAAGGGCAACTACTCTCCCTGGCAGTAACTCCTTATCCCCAGACTGAAGGGAACAGCGTCCAAGTTGACCCATATTTCCAAGGCCCCAGGTTTAGCTGCGGGTCCAGAACAAATAATTATCAGTGATGAAAATTTTGACAAGATTTATATCAAACAAAGATTCTTTTTACAGATAAGAATACCACAATCATATTTTGCTAATTCTGATTTGGACTCAAGTCTCATCTTTCATGGTTGACACTGGTATTGTGAAATTGCAATTCACTAATCCTGATTATTAGATTAAGTTTCATTAAACAAACAATAATTTCATAAAAGAAAATTCACTAAAGCATGGATGTGTAGCCTAGAAAATTTAAATGGCACCCCAAAAAAAATTCTAGCCAACCTTCAGTAATTGGGGCATGATTGAATCTGCTAACACTGAAAGTGTCCAGGTTCAACTGCAGAGAGAAGAATGAAAGCCAATTATTTGGATTTTTTTTTGAAAAAATTTTCCATTAAGCTTACTGAAAACATGCTTGCCAGATGTTACACCTAAAATAGAAACAGAATACCAAAGACAGAAAGAACTGGTTTAAATTCAAGCTACTTGCTATTTACTAGAATAGCACACTCTTACATGCATAATTCATTAATAGTATTGTCAATCTCTAATGTCTAATCATTACCATATCAGAAAAAAATAGGAAGATGATATTTTCTAACTGAAGCTCACCAAGATGATACAAAAACGCTACAATATTAATGCATCATGGAAAGCGCAAGTATAAACTTTAATGAGTGCCTAAAACTCATATCTACTACCACACCAACTAATTAGGACAAAAACTTTCAAACCGAGAAAAGAAATGGCAAGGTACAAAAATTAAAAGAAATGGCAAGATACAAAAAAAAGTTAGTGACAAGTATACTAATTTGCACAATGAAGCAATGATTATGCTTCCACTGTCTAATAAAGATAGAGGACGGAGACTTCATATCTGCATTCCATTTCCATTGCATCTGGTCTCCTGACTAGATATGAGATTCCCATAAGAAGTTTTTACCAAACCTTCAAAAAGATTATTGTGGCACGCAGATAACCACAATTCTCATGCCTAAATGTAGAACCTATCTCCATGTAAGAAGTCCTTCAGATAACTTTTACCTCACCATTATCAGATATGGCTGCCAAGTGATACTCTCCGCATGACACTTGGGTAATCTTCACAAGCTCAGGAGCTTCATCAAGGAATTTTCCATAAGCATTTATTACACGAGGCCCTTGTAATCCTTCACAAGTGATTCCCCTGCCCAAGATCATATTCATTGTAGCCTGATTAATCAGAAGAGCAAGAGGATACTCATTAGTAGATGGAAGGAATCAAGTAAGAATCCTTAAGTTTCCTTTTCGATCATATGATAAATCTATCACAAAAAGTTCATAGGCACAAACTACATCAGCAGAAAGAATCCTAAAGTTTCCTTTCCTGAGTCATGGGATCTATCTATTGCAAAATGTGCATAAGCAAAAACATTCGTCAGCAGATATGGATTCATCAGAACTGGTTACAGCAGAATGGCAATTTGATTTAAAAATTGTATTTGGAAAAATTTGTTAAGACAATTAAAGGAGGCTATTATACTCTGAGCTTGAGGTAAGCCATCTTCTGATAAAGCCACCACATGAGCTGCTCCACAGGACACTTGACTGATAATCTATAATAAAAAAGTATGCAAAATCCTGATTACTTCTACACAGTGCAGGTCAAATATATTAACAGATATAGAACACCTTATGCTTGATTAGAAATCACCATGTAAATGTCATATAAATACATATAAATATATATAAAGATTAGAAAGGGACTTTAAAGTACTGTTTAAGCATTTTCTTTTTCCCATTCTTTGTCTTTGATTAGAGCCAACAAATCTAAAACCTTGCAAACATGACTTCCACTGATAGTACGCAACAAGAATAGAAGCTAATAAGATTTATTTGAGAGTCAAATAAATCTTGATATATATCTCTATATACTATCATCAGCCCAAAGCACAACAACAAAATCCATTACATACCGTGTTTGGAGTGAAGGCTCCCCAAAATAAACAAGGAAAATTTGAACCCTGTCACAAAAAGCAGGACAAGAAATATCAAAGTATTAATTACTATGTGATGCAGAGGAACAAGAAGTCCAAAACAAAGTGAAGAGCAAGAATTCATTAACGTTGTCCAGATTCAATAAAGAGCTTAATTAGAGCTCTAAATAACTGTTCTTAGTTAAAACAATAATCACATCCTTTGTAGTTTTCCCATGTTCGTTAGTTTTGTTTTAGATATCAAATTGGTTTTCTATATATGGCCTTTCTCAGTCAAAGTTCCCATTACCTTATTTTCTTGTTTAGCAATCAAAGTTTGTATGATATGAACAAAGAGAAATCTATAAATGTATTGATCTAATCTTTCCAGTTTGACATAGATCAGCCTTCAAGAAATCTCAAAAGGTTTATTAAAGCTCTCTTTAGAATTCAGTGATGCAATATTAAACAAAGGTGTCTCCTTCCACTTTTTCTTGTATTAGTGTTCATGGTTATAGAAGCATCTAAGTTACTTTGTTTTATTGCAATTCATCTAAAACTCTATCCCTACCATCATGCTATCCTGACTCTACACATATCTGACATCTTTACATCATCTTTTCGGCACTAAAAACTAAAATGAATACCAAAATTTTTCCATTCTACACTATTAAATCAAAATATTGAGAAGAAATAATGGTTCTTCACAAACAAAACTTGCTCCCTGATTTTGTCCCCAAACTCAAAGTCCTCTCATTGCGATGGTTCCATCATTTTCACGAGGTTCCGCAATAGCTGCAGTACAATGTGCTCAACAAGATCCTGATTTCATAAACTCTGTATGCTACTGCTTCACTTTCATTGGGTGTTTCCTACCCTCCTCAGTTCCATCTCCCAGTTGACCAAATTCGTTGGCACCTAGTCAAATACGTAAATATGATTATTTGCATAAACAATAAAAAGGCAAAGGAACATTACCAAGGCCTACATGTATTCGTTACACAAAGAAAGTTTTGTTACTCACAACCATTACAATAGCATATTACAATCACACAGATGACTGTTAACAATCAACAATGCTACGGTATTGATAATGATGAGAGAAATGATCCTTAATCAAGTAGTATCCATGATCGGATATAAATGGCAATAACACAGAAGAAGATAAGAAAATCAAACAACACAATAAAAGCCCAAAACAAAGGCCCGTCTGAGACCACGGCCCCAGTAATAGTATGCTACCATCAAATACTAAACCAACAATTATGGTCATGAACAGAATACAGCAATGAAAACATCCATAATGGTAGCACAACGGAAGAATTGACACAAAGACATACATTATCTTAGTAAATAAACGAAAAAAATATTCACAAAAATCATCAAGGAACAAACCCCAAGTGAAAAGTGACCCATCTGAGGCCACAGTTGCGGTGTGCCCCCGACCACATGCAATGTCTAACCAACGGGAATTAGCACCTGCCGGGCACCCAAAGAGCTCAGGAGGAAGCAGTTTTGGAATCCGTAAATGGCGCTCTTTGCAGGTACATTATTCACTGGGCGATCTGTTTCCCCAATAATGTCATCAATATTCATTTTTTATATATACACCTAACGGCATCCACAAGAACAATGAAATTAAATGACGCTTTTAAAATTTCGCCAGAAGATTTATAACTAAATTGCAGTCGAAAGACGTCCTTTTGGGTTCAAAATCAATTTTTTTTCTCTTTTTTTCACCTGTTTTGTTGATGGAAAAGTAAGAAAGAAAAGAAATTATAATCCAATATTATAAATACCCATTTGTAGAAATGAAACCGGCTTGCTATAAACCCAAAAACAGCTGAACAGAAGGGGGAAAAAAAACAGATTGAAGAATAAGAGAATGGAAGAATAAAAAAGAACTAATGACTTAATTGAATTAAAAAACAAAATGAAATAAACTAAACGTTTCAAGAAAGAATCGGGAACAGCGTACCTCGAAGGAAATGTAGGATTCCGGTTCGGACTGTTTGAGTACGAATGAGAATGGAAGTGAAGAAGAAGATTGGGTGGTATTTGTAATTTCGGTAGCCCCGTTATTTCTGTTGTTCCGTCGACGTGGGAGATCAAGGGCAGGTTTTCTGTCGGTCTGTACAGAACGCTACATCGCTACTTGATTTATATGTCCAAAATACCCTTCCCAAATTATAGAATTACGTAGATTTCAAACGTTTTTTTAGAAGGAGAATTATCAAATTGGTCCTTATATTTATAGAAATAGTAAATGAATGCAGAAACTTTTCACTCAACTTCGTCCATATTAAATCATCAACGATTTCATCCAAAGAAGCTACCAAAAAAGAAAAAGAAAAATCTAATCATACAGTTATCTACCGTGTTAGCCACAGACTTGTCTATTTTGCTGGGAAACAGGGTCTTGAAAAGCAACATAATCTTGGAGTTAGCGATCAGGGCATCGTTGGAGGGATTGATCATTTGATTTTGCACACATCATATAGGTTGAGATTTTTCCTGGAAAGCAGAACATTGTGGTAATGGCAACCAACCCATCTTGAATATTTCTTGGCAAGTTATTTAATTACGTGAAAAAATCACTTTGTATTAGCTCCCCTATCAAGTCAGTGATGTCCGCCTGCAAGAAAGGCAGTGGCACCATGGTGGATGAGGTGTTTTGTTCTATCCTAAGCAATGGCCTTAGATGAAAATTATGTAGTCTTTTACCATGTTTCAGGAGTTCCGCATTAGGTGGTAAGTTGAAGAACATAACATCTGTCAATTGAAGTTTTTACAGTTCCATTCTCAGAGAAATTTTTTTGGCAGATCAATGGGAAGCACGAGTTGAGCTGTGGCCAACCCTCTGAGGTTTTTCTGAGAGCTTGTCAAGCGGCTGCTGGTTGAAAATCCTTTCAGTCTTCAATAAAGAAGCTGCTGCTTTGTGACTTGTTGAACTTAACTCAGTAATCTAATCCCCTTATCATGCTATGTATTTACAGGGAGCTAGACTATTCTACATAAATGTAATATTATATTTATTTTTTTAAATCTTTTAAAAATTATTTAAAATTTTTTATTCATATTTTAAATATTTTTTTACTACATATTTTGAGTTTATATTATCTATTTCAGATACCATTTTTATTTATTTTATATATTTTAATATTTTTTTATTTCAAATTTTGCAAAAATTATTTTCAATTTTATAATTGAATTTTTTTTTTTCTAAGATGCAATGATACCTTCATGTAACGTAACTAAATCCGTTTACAAACACCTTGAAACTAATATTAAACCTTGTATTGAAGTAGCAGTTTGTTAATTAGAGATCTAATCACTTGTAAAACATGATACACATTTTCATGGGAGTAAATTGTAGTACTGATGCAGCAGATTGAATGGCATAACAGTATAACAAACAATTTTGAAAATTATAGAACTTACTATTTGATTAATGAATGTCGCATAATTAGAATGAAGTTTTGAAATAACTTGTTGGGATGAATAATATGAATCTCTAATTATAGACAAGATCACAAGATACCAACACAGATACATAAAAGACAAACATACCACGACTGAAGTATTCAATCCATTCATGCCTTTCCATGTAAAATGCTATGGCAAGAATTTCAGTAACCATGTGGGGAAAAAAATAAAAATAAAAATGGACATTTTCAAGAAAATGCACTCACGATAATTGTTTTGAAGAACACTTTTCATATTTACTGTGGAAGGGAAATATAACTTGTGTATTCACAAAGGGATTTACACGTCTCTGTTGGTTTTCTTTTCTTTCCGGTTGTTGCAGGTTCCATCCACGACGAAAATCTTTGAAAGGTCAAGTCGTTTCATTGAATACCATCAGCTGCAAAAGCCATCCAAACAAACTCCTAAGTCAAAATAATCAAAGGAGAAGGTACGAGATATTTCACTTCAATCTATTTCTTCATTGTACTAAAGAAAGCTTTTGAAGTACAACAATGAAATGGCAGCGGCAAAAATCTTCCTTGTTTTATTCTAGCAGACAGCAAGAGTTTGACTGGTGTCTTGCCAAATAATATAACAAGAAGTTATGATGATATTGACTTCCTAAGATTTTACCACTCACAGAACAAATGGTTGAAGTTTAACGAGAACAGATCCATCAAATCTGCCATTTCAGGCTTAATGTCATCTGAAAGCAAGGTCATTTGAGTATATCCTTGAATTATTTCTGACTTCTTTAGGCATATAGCCAGTGACACAAGACCTCTGATGCAACAAAACCTGAAAACAGACCCAGCTCTACATTCGGAAAACTTTTACATCAATCAGACATTAACTAGACTGCAACCAAGAATCACGCCATGCACATACTTTTATCAACATCTGAATACTCTTCTTCTTTACCTCGACTTATATAACTAAACATGATAAAAATGAGTTTAGCTAGAGAATAGGAATCTCAGTTCTAAACCCATTAAGAACCAAAAAATTTAAAATCTAATGAATCTTCATATGAGGCAAGGTCAAAACAGTTAGCTTTAGACCGCCCAGCCAAATGCAAATGACAATAATGTAGAAAAAGAAAACTGGTCTTGACTCCTATTGGGAAAAAGAGATTATTGTGTAAACTGGACTGGTTGTTTGCAGATGTACCAACAGCAAAAAAAAAAAAAAATCACAGAATTCGCAAAAGGTAAAATGAGAAAATTATATTGCTTCCAAAATCTTAGATCACCTTATGCTAAGTGTCCTACAAAGATGTATGACTCATTTCAAAAGTTATGAATTCCAAAATACGTGGTTATGAAATACTCAAACACTCTAAATACATAGGCATTTCTTACTACAATAGTAACATTTCAGGCATTTACATTTGTATGATGCAAACTTGAGAACAAGAGAGAATGGACAGCCCATAACCCTACTTTTCTAACCCCGCGAATAATCACTCAGCTGGTGCATTGAAGGTAATTAATACCCAAAATTTTTAGAGAAAAGACAATCAAGGATCTCCAAATTTTTAATGCTAAAGAAGGAGACAGGGTAAAATTACATAAATTAGAAGGCCAAACTTTTATGAAAGTGCCAAGAGAAATCAACAGAAATTGGAAACCTAGAAAGAAAAGCAATTCTCTTGAGCAAACAACAAAACAGACAAGTATCTTCATTATTCACCAAAACATCAGCTACAAGAACAACAGGATAAGGCATCTTCAACATCTCTAGAACTCACTTTAAAATAAAAGGAAAATTAAAAAGTTTATATATTTCTCATTAATTCAAAGCATTAACATGTTAAGAAAATTTTGACAAAAAATGTAAAGAAATGAGAATTTCTGAAAATTAGGATGTTTTTGGTTGCACAAGGAAATAGAGACTGCTATAGAAAAAATTTCAAAAGACCATGAGTCCTAACCAAATTATATGATTCATGAAGACACAAAAAGCTCAGAGTCCCGGAAAGGAAGGAAAAGGGATTACCTTGCCACAGACTGGGCAGTTTTCACTTCTCTCCATCCATTCATAAATACAACCAAGGTGGAAATGGTGAGAGCATTTTGTCACTATCTTGGGGTTCTCTGGTGTATATTCTGCATATATAAAATGTAAATGTAAGCTGATCTAACAACCTTACCACTAATCTATATAGACAGTTTACAATATGATTAATTTAATGATAAACATGTATCCCGCCAAACAAAAAATAAATAAATAGAAAAAACAGAAAGGATAAAAACAAGCATTGTCAGAACACCATAAATTCATTGTTAACTTCCAATAACAGCTTGTGACTACCCTGACAAAACCAAGATTACTTCTCAGAGGCTAGACTACTCTTGTAAACAGATTTCGGATTCTCAAGTCCATGCCCATTCAATTGGGAAGACAAGATAAAGATAGAGGCATAGAGCAACCTAGAGCAAGAATCTTGCCCTCAATTCAATATCCTATCATAAAAGAACAACCCTCGAAAATGCAGATTAGACCATCAGTTCTTTGTTCTATTTTTCCTTTTGGAGGGCAGTCCAAAGTTAAATATGATGATAGTAGGAAAATTTATAAAGTGCCCACTAGCTATTTTATTTTGAAAATAATGACGACTAAATCCAATCATATGGTCGCTTCAGAAAGGAAAAGGAAAAAGAATTCCACGTTCATCCTTTTGAGAAGTCTTCCATGATCAGCCTTCTCAGCAAAGTCATAGTCCTATAACTATCTTATCTGTACGAGGAACTACAAGAAATCTATGCCCATAAAAATGTTCTTAACTACCCAAAGCATCCATATTTGTACATAAAAGGAGGACCAAATATCCTGTACCGAGTTAAGAAATAAAAATGGAATTTTTTTTTATGATTCAGAAAAAATTTAGCTGTAGCACAAATAAGAATAAAGTGTCCAACATGTCAAGGAACATGCTACCAGTGTACATAGATAAACCTAGCTATAATTGCTCACAGGATATAACAATATATTCAAGATTTACCTTCTAGACATGTTGGACAGACATCTTCATCTTCTGATGGAGAATAAATATACCCAATTCCAGCTGTTGCTTTTGCTGATGACAGCCTATGTGAAGATTTAGAATGTTGTTCTTTTGATCCATCTTCATAAGATGAATCACTCCACTTGCCTCCCACACTCAAAGATTCTGAGTCTGCATCATTATCACCTCTTAGAGGTTCTGTCTCCTCATGGAACTGACTTGAACCCTTCTCATGACATGAAACTTCATGTTGCAAGTGGAAATACCTTCGATCAGCATCATAAGGCAAAGGCCTTGGAGGAGAACGGTACATATCAGAGAGAGAATTGTCAAGTGAGGCAGTAGAAGTCATAGACGCTGCCCCCTGTATAGATGAAGGGACAGAGTGCACTTCCCCTCTTCGGAATAAGTATGTATACTACAGACAATGAGAAAGACGTAATAAGTAGGAAAAAAGTAATACATTTGAAAGTTCATCCAATGAAATGCTTGAAGTAACTCTTTTCATGAATAATTTCTAAATACAATTTAAATTTCCAGCATACTAGTTTGCTCATCCTCAATTTATAATTTCTTTAAAAATACAAGCTCCTTGATGCGAATAATGAGACATTAATTTTATACTGATCTACAGAATGCTCTTTGATGAAATTAGACAAACACCTGCTGATACATGTTCCTAAACTGAATACCAAAAACTAAACTACAAACAGGGCTTGTCTGCTCCAAATACCTAGGTATATTTACATGCATAACATTAACAGAAAATGATCTTCAGCAAACTAGAATGCAGTGGACCAATATAAATATGTTTGCTACTGGTGCACAAAGACAAAGTGTTGAGAGTTTAAATAGTAGTCTCAGATTATGGCAACATAAATAGCAACAAAACCAATATTGATGAAACTAAAACTTTAATGATACACAAGGCTTATTAACATATGCAAAACACATACCACATTTACGAAATTTTGAACAAAGCAGCTCAGACACATGCAATTCCTATACACAGAACTATTTGGATTCATATAATCCTCAAAATCCTCAACACGCAAACAGCAGCAAACAGAACCCATTGTTGTAAACTTCAATCTCTTCCTTTCTACTCACAGAAGCAATTCTCCAGTGTCATTGGCAAAATTAAGTTGCACTAAGCATATGCGTCAAGAAAGAATTCTTGAAGCAATGAGTATACAATAACATATACAACGAGAGAGTATGCTCAGCTCGCAGAAGTCCCACTGCCTCCACGAACTAGTACCCTCCCTTTCTTGTTAACAAATGCTGAATTAGCTTCTTAACTTGATCAATAATTTTCTGCTATATTTCTTCACCTGTAAAATACAAAAACTATATAAAACAGCTATGCTGAATAAGAGAAAGGAGAAGCATCCGACACAACCATCCTTGAAAGCAATTCACGGACGCAGATGAAAAAAAAAAGAAGAAAAATGCCAGTGTAGCTAAAAGCACAAACTAATCGCTGATAATGTAATCGGAACTTATATTTCTTCATAATCAGCATTCACGAATTTAATTTACGAGATGAAAAATTCTCCTATTAACTAATAGACGTCTCAATGCATCACAACAACACATAGTTTTCTAAACTACGGAGAAAAAAGATGAAATGGTAAGCGCATTCTAATGGATAACAAATTTTTAACAAAAATAAAAATAGATTGTCCAAAATTCGATTTTTTAAATATGAAAGAGACAACTTTTCTTCTCTTAAGACCTTACTTCAAAACTGGAAAAAGGGGTTGTTTCCTTTACTGCTTAGAAATCAAAATTCAACAATGAAGAAAGAATCCCTTGCAGACAAAGAGATTACCATTAAAATCACATGCCTAACAAACAACTCCCATCCCTAAAAAAAAAAAAAACCCATTTTTATCGTCCAAAAAATATGTCAAAAACACAGAGATCATCCCAGAAAACCAGATGGACCAATAACATAAACGATACCCATTTGAGATTATCTTACTACACAACAAATAAAATCAAAGCTACCCATCTGAGATAATCAAATTGTAAAACAAATAACATCAAAAGACATAAGAAAACAGGAGAGAAAGCAAAGAAATACCTTCGAAGAAAGAAAATCAAGTGGGTAAACGTGTGGGCAGAGAGAAAAACAGGGACAGAGAGACAGAAACGAAGAACCTTAGACTAAGAACAACCCAGCTTCAGCTAGGTCCCAAGATAGATGTTCGAAAATCTGAAATATATTTTCGGGGATTCCGGAAATTTGGCTGGATTTTTCGGTGACAAAAACTAAGAATTAAAGTCTCGCTGGCTTGACATTCCCTTGGCTTTTGCTTTGCGATGGAATTGATCCAACCTTGGCCGCAATAATTAACTATCATTAATAAACCATAATTAAAAGAACCAGTGTCGCATTTTTTTATAATATACTTTTTTATTTTAAAGTATTTTATTATTTATTTATTTATTTTTATGTATATACGTACATAATACGGACTTGTGTGTGACTTCGTTTGAGAATTTTCAAATTTCACCAATTTGGTCCTTCTTGAGTCTTGACAAATTGGATTATTAATAGCTTATAATTTATTTTTTATTCTAATTTTAATATTATCCCTTTTCTTACTCATTTAAAGTTATATTTATAATTATTATATTTGATTTTATAATTTATTATTTATTAATATTAACTAGTAAAATTATTAAATTTTTAAAAATTATACAAAATATATCGTGTAACAATTTAAAATTAATAACTAAATATATATTGTCTGTTTTAAACGTACATGTTATCACAGGTTATCCATTAAACTTTATTAAAATTTATTCTTTTTGATAAATCGAATTATTAATAGTTTATAATTTATAAATTATTCTAATATCAATATTATCCCTTCTCTTACTCATTTAAAATCATATCTATAATAATTATTCCTAATTACATGATTATAATAATTTATATATATTTTTTTAATTTTTTACTTAATAATTTAATATTTACTATTTTTGCATCTACTTATAATTATAATATTTTATTCTCAAGTATACAATAATTGTGCTGTAAACATCATAATAATAGCAATATAAATTGGATTTATTTTTTTTTATTATTACTATTTTAAACTTAGTAAAGTATTTATAATAGTTAGTAAAATTAGTAAATTCCTTTAAAATGGTACAAGAAATATCGAATTTAAACTTCGCTTGCATTGTATTAGAATGACCTTCGAGTTATATTTATATATCTTATTATTATTGAAAAAATAATCTATAATTTTAATTTCCATCAAAACTTATAAAATACACTAAATTAAAAGCAGCCAACATGATTAAAAGGAGAAAAACAAGTACAATAATAAACACAATAAAATATATTATTATTATTATTATTATTTAATTTTCCTACTATTGATCACAAATGGAAGAATATTCTATTTGTCTAGTGACCATTCATCCAAAATAAAAATGTGTTGGTGTCAATTGCAAAGTCATCTTCCCATTAGTGTTGCCAAACTTGATTATACTTTTCATATTATAAAAATTTTAAAAAATCTTATATTTGGAATAATATATATTATATTAGATTAAATTAATTGAAAAAATTATTTAATTTTAATTTCTTAAAAATATTAAATGAAATCTATGCATCACTCTTGTCAAACCCCATTAATAATTTTCCAAATTGCTACTTGTAAATTAATATCAATAACGTATCATTATTATTTTTTTCGAGAGCATTAATAGAAGATATGTTATTGCACTGCAAAATTAAAGTAAAATAACTAAAAATGTTAATTAAAAACAAATCTTAGTACTCCTGAAAACAAAGTATTATAAGTCTAAATAATCTTAAAATAAGAGATTATAAATTTAAAACAATACAAGAGACAATAAATACATATATCAAATTAGAATCGAGACTATA
Source organism: Swietenia macrophylla (assembly GCA_032401905.1). Classification (NCBI taxonomy): domain Eukaryota; kingdom Viridiplantae; phylum Streptophyta; class Magnoliopsida; order Sapindales; family Meliaceae; genus Swietenia; species Swietenia macrophylla. The sequence goes on along the minus strand of CP135578.1, from coordinate 3,596,599 downwards.
TTATACACAAATTTTTATTATTAAGTTTAACTTTAATAATTGAGTTAATGTGCACATGCATTTGTATGATATAATTTTTTTAGTAAGTTTAATTTTATTAATTGAGTGTGTGTGCACTTAGGCATGTAAGCTTAATGTGATTGATAGTATGTGTGTGCGTGCCCGTGTGCGTGCGCAAATTTAATGTGTCGGCCCGGCCAGATGGGGTTAGAGTTGGGTTGAATGGTGTGGGGTGGGCGGGCTTAATGTGCCATCCAGACGGGTTGGAGTTGGGTGGAATGGCCCATCAATTAGTTTATATTATAATAACATTCATATCCCTGGTGCTTTATAATGGAACCTATTTGTTACAAATGAACAAACTGTGTCTTTATTTGTAAATAATTAATAAATAGGTATTCAAATGTTATTAGTCACTGCCAATAGTTCTTTCGACGGTCGCTTCAACAGAACACCACGAGAGCGGGATCTTCATTTTCTCGATTTTTTTTTTTTATATTTTTTTCAAATAAATGATTACGTCGTCGCCTCGTTCATCTTCCTTTAGATTTACGAACTAGGGATACGCATTTGAAAGCCCAACTGTCAAATTTCTGTACAATGGAATCCGCAGATTCAGAATTTAGGGTTTTGAGAAAGTAGAAGAAGGAAAGGGCCGTATATTGTCTGTCTCTTTGTTTTGTTAACACAATGCAGAGCTCATCGAGCTCGTCGACTGTGCAACCGGAGGCCATACTCGAATGGCTTCGGAAGGAGATGGGATACCGACCGCTGGGGCCGTACAGTTCGACTAGTGTTAAATCAAACGCACCGTCTGTGGATACAATTCTGAAGGTTTGCCGCGGAAACATGATACCCGTTTGGGGGTTCTTGGTAAAGAGAGTGAAGTCGGAGAAGACAGTGGAGAATATAAGGAAGAACATAATGGTCCATGGTAGTAGTGGCGGGGCGAGTGGAAATTCGGTCAATCTGGGGAAGAGGAGGGTAAAAGTAGAGGAGGGCGGAGGAAGGAGAAGGTTGTTGGAGCGAGTGCAAGTGCGAGCGAGAGTAGAGAGGCGGCCTTGAGTGAGAGAGAATTGGCGGCGAAAGAAGTGCAGAGGTGTAGGAATATTGTGAGGAGGCAAAGGAAGGATTTGAGGGCTAGAATGTTGGAGGGTTCGAGAGTGGAAACGGAGCGCAAGAGGATGCTTGATGAACGTGCAAATTATAGATTTGTTGGAGTTTAAGAATTCTATGCGTAAATCATTTCCTTTTTTATTATTTATTGCTGACATGGTTGACGTGATGTCCTGTATTGCATTCATCTCAACATGACTTCACTAATCGGTTTTTACAAGTAGGCTCGGTTGAATTGATATTTCCTTTATAGTTATCCGTTTAGTTAGTATCTGAAATGTTCATCGAGTTTGCTGAGGAATATATGGCATACATGTATGTCAGAATTACATTAAGTAGAGCTCATATTAGTGTTTTCCAAGTGCATTACGTTCCTTTAGGGTTCAACTTCATTAACAAAAAATTACCAAATATTTTTAATAATTGTTTTCATAAAATTTATTATAACATAAAAATGGCTTATGGTTTGTTCTTCTATTTAATTGTAACCAACTTTTGTTCATTGAGATTTTTGCGTCTTGTCATGTTATTTTTTATTTGAGAGCAAATCATAATGGGTATCTACCTTTTTGAAAATAGTTCTTAGCATCAACTTATCATCAAGCAGCCAGATGCCCCTTGATTCAAGTCCGTTTGCAAATATTTTTCACTGGCGTGGCCGCCGTGGAAGAGACCATCTTCTCAGTCACTCTCCATTTTCCCTCCCAATATTAATTAATGGAACCCTCCATCTCACAAAATACTTCATTTTCTTCCAGCTTATTTGATGAACTTCCAAAAGAGAAATGGTGGGGAGTCAATGAGCTCAATCAATGGGAAGGCTTCTGGTATTTACTTCCTCACCTTGAAGCTACCGTTGCAGCAAGGTCACAATTTGAAAAACGAGATGACGATATTCTCCTTGCTTCGTCGATGAAAACAGGCAGTACTTGGCTCAAGGCTCTCATTCCATCCATCATGAATTGTAACGGAGAAGAAGACAGTCGCGATCCTTTACTCAGAAACCATCCCAATTCACTTATGCCGTCAATAGTACAAATTTTCCAAGAAAACCCCAATCCTGATCTCTCAGTTATCCACTCTCCTAGACTATTTTGAACCCAATTACCATATTTTATGTTGCCGGAATCTGTCAAGACATCTGGGTGCAAGATTGTGTATATCACTCGAAACCCCAAGGACACATTCGTGTCATTGTGGCACTTCTTCAACGTATCTAGAACATCAGAGCAAGGTCCATACCCTATAAACCAAGCATTTGAGAGCTTCTGCAAAGGAGTTCATCCCTTTGGGCCTTTCCATGACCATGTTTTGGGATACTGGAAAGAAAGTATAAAGAAACCTGAGAACATACTTTTCTTGAGGTACGAAGAGATGAAGAAAGACACAAGAGGACGAGTCAGAAGGTTGGCGTCTTTCCTTGGAAGACCTTTTGTTAAGGAACAAGAATTGGACAAGGTTTTATGGAGGTGCAGCTTGGAAAGGCTGAAGAATTTGGAAGTGAACAAAAATGGAGTCGACACTCGTGCTGGGTTTGCCCATAGTTCTTATTTCAGACTCGGCATTGTTGGCGACTGGAAGAACATTTTATCAACAGAAATGAAGGAGACACTTGACAACGTTACAAACATGAAGCTAGAGGGACCTGGTTTGGATCTTGGAGCTCCATAGATCTGGTGTGCCTCAACAACTATTTTCACCACTAAGTGTTATAAGCATGGATTAATTTTAAGTTAATTATGTTTGGGGGCATAGTTATGTTTCTGTTCAAAGGCTCTTTGCCCCCAAATTCGTCAATTCCTAGAGTGATGAATTGTAATTTTGTACCTAACTCAACTATGAGTTCAATTTTAGTAAATTCTTAATTGAATCTCCTAGGATTTAATTTTATATAAAATCTCATCGTTTTATTTCTCTTTTGAGTCCTTATTTATTTTCGAGTTTTTGCAGTTTAATCTAAATTAACATAGTAGTAACTTCATTTGCTCCTTTTTTATTACATTTTGGGACTCATTCTCTCACAGTGTTGTCATGTATATCCCCATATGTTCTTCGCATACAATTGTATCACTGTTAATAGAATTTATGACCGATAATTCATCCACTTTTTGGCTCTTGTCTCCAGATCAATTGCACGATAGTACGTACATACACTTGCTATGTCAGCTCAGTTCAGCTCAGGTGAATCGAAATTTGTGTGATCCAGAAAGCTTGACGATGATAATATCATTACCAAATATCAATTGAGAAGCATATATGCATTATGCATATGAAAAAATGTGTAAATTAAGCTATATGCAGATTCATATGAAATAGCAAAATGACACTACTTTTTGTTTATTTATTTATCAAGTATCTACCGAGCCTGCTCTAAATTATATCATTTATATATGGCGCCGTCTAAATGTCTTATGTACAATTTTTACTCCCATTAGAAATATGGACCTTAAATGAAGTTGCATGCATGGGTTTCCTTGAAGACAGTTTCTAATACTGTGAATCGTAAGTAATTCAAAATATAATTTCTTATGTGACAATAATATATTGCAAACATCTCTCTCTCTCTCTCTCTCTCTCTCTCTCTCTCTCTCTCTATATATATATATATATATATATATATATATATAACAACATCGTTTTCAATGTTTTAAAAAGTATTTAACTAAACTCTTTTTTTTGTTAGTAATTGATAGACTTAACACTTTCCTTTGTAGTTTGATTTTTGAAACTAATGTTTAAATCATCTTGCTTACTTCTAGAATTGGGCTGACCCAAGTTCTTACAATTTTTACCATTAAGAAGCTCAAATCCTTGGAAGATCCCAATGCGTAATGATATGTGTTTTCAAAGACTTCAACTATTTCTTCGGTTCTCCTAAAATTAATCATTTGCTTCCCTAAAAGGAGGTTTTTAAGCTACCTAACGGTAATCTTAGTAGTGTCAACACTCCCAAATGGTATCCTACTTCTGTCTATTTCTCTCTTTTCTCTTAATTTTTCTTGAGTTGTAACCACTGTGATGTGATCTCGACCGATGAAAGTTAGGTTACCTAAATAACATTTCAGTCACTGCCTTCTGTGGTGTAAGCCAAAAGAAAATCTAGCTGCTTTTGGAACATTCAACAACTGTAGTTTAGCAAAAAAGAGGCAAGAATAGTTCATCTGGTACTGTTCATCAGCTATTGTTTATTAATAACTATTTACCGTAATACTGTTCATCAGACGCTGTTAATTATTTACTGTTCATCAAATTCAACTTTTTTGATACTAAATGAGCCAATATAAAATATGACCCTAACATATATCATTAAGTCAATTTCTCAAATCTTCTTAAATTTGGATCATGATTGATGAGATAACCTTCAATTTGTTTCAAATTCTGACATTCTTTAGTCAAATTATGTCCTTTTTACTTCCGAATATTAAAAAAGAAATTTCCGAAATTGAATAGGGAAGGGAGATGGGATACCAACTTTTTAGTTGGTCCAATAATTTTGGAACTTGTATGTGGTTTACGTCAAAATTGAAGGAGTTTGAAATCTGATAGCAAGGCAGCAAGATTGTGCTCTATATTTTCTATAAAATTGCCTTCTACCATTGTTTGCTTGTAGGTAGTTAATGTAGTTTTGAAACTTACCCTTTTAACACTGCATGTTTGTAAGTAATAAATACACGATTTACCATATCTTATTCAGTAGATTCAACATTTCTTTGGTTTAATTTCTAAGCTGACAATCCATTGAGAGAAATAAACTTTGCATTTATCTCTTCATTGAAAGATTTTTTTTTCCCAAGCCAAAGAGAAAAAAATTTTCTTTAATATGTGCAAAATCAATAAGTTAGGAGGTTTGCTAAACAGTGTCAAGAAGATGCCTGTACATTGAAAATTAGATTTTGTCAGCATCAAAACCATTCAAAATAAACCAGAAACAGAAACATAGTAATAATTAGCATAAAATTTTCATTCATAGATCAAATATCAATACAAAGTCAACAAAACTTATAATCGAAAAGAAGTCCAAAAAGAAACTAAATTTAACCCCAACCCTAACAACCGAAATTGTAAAAATTTCATACCTGCCTCTTCAATGCATAGACGACATCCATGCATTCTTCTCCTCCTTAATTTGTTTTCTCTTGATTTCTCCTTTTTTCTTTTTAAAATTTTATATTTCTTTTTTTTGTTGTGTTAATAATAGTGTTGTGTGGAGTTTATGCAAGAAAGGATGTGGAGTGGTGATCGTTCGATTAGGAGAGATTCGCGTGAAGGATATTGTGTGGCATGATGGTTGTGGGATTGGATGTTTTAAATGTGACTGGTTGAAATGATAAGGAGTTAGATCGAGAGGTTTAGATTTTCGGAAAGGGGCTAATTAATTGTTTTCCACAAATTTTTAAAATACCGTCCACCAAGTATCAAACTCGTGATAACTTAACTAAAATATCATTTTATTTTCACCATGTACAAACACAAGTGGTAAATTTCAAATTATTTGCCATAAACAAACGTAAGTGATAAGTACAAAATTATTTATCACTTATGGAAAACGCAGGTTATTAATAATCAAATATATTAACCATGTGTAAGTAAATGTTGTAAGTCATAAATTTTAACCATTGACAAAAAATTCAAGTTGTCAATTCAAGTTGTCAATTATAACTGCATATTGTAAATCATAAATTTTAATCGTATATATGAAATTGCAAGTGGTTATAAAATATTTTTTAATAATTTATGGTTGCAAATGGTATTTATATCAATTTTCAATCTATTAACAACTTGCACAAATTGCCAATTGTGAATATTAATTTTAATTATTAATATACGAAATAAGTGGTTATAAGTGAGTTATTAATAATATAATTTATTATAACGGATCTTTCTTAATTTGTATACAATGAGAAGAGTTCTATTTAAAACAAATATCATATCTTAATCTCTCTAGTTTTATATAATTTGAAATGTTTGTTGATACTTGTTTTTTGTCTTTCAAGTACTGACACGTGATTTATTTTTCCATGAGAATAAATTTATTGATGTAAAGTCTTCTTCTACTCAGATGCACGTACAGATTTGAACTCATGGAAATTGGTGGATTAAGGGTGCTCTGGTGGAAATTGGTGGATAAGGGTTGCAAAAATCTTTTTTGATGCCTAAGTTAGTAAAAAATTCTTTTTTTTTTTATTATATGTCTTTACAAAATAATGATCTATTCTTTTAGAGAATTTTTCATACCTTATCCTTTTATTTATTTTCTTTTTATAGGTTATTGACTTATTTATTTTTTGATGGGATTCTTCCTTCACCTTGTACTAGAACTCTTTCTTTTACTTCGGCTAGAATTCTCTTACTACTTCCTTCCTTATTCATTTTAGATAATATTAGAAATCTGATGGTAAAAGTCCTATTAGAAAATTTGTACTAAATAGTTCAATTAGAATTCTTCTTCTTTTATTTAGACTAGAGGATAGTATCTTGTCCTCAACTTGTAATCTCCTTACGCCATAAAGTTGTTGAAGTTCTTGAGTACTACTTCTATAGGTGACTCAAGGTTATGCATGTGGGATATACTAATAACCTGATTAACTGATCATTTTGATAACTTGATTGGTAAAAAATATCTTGTAGGAACAATATCAAGTTCGTTATCATCTTTGGACTCATTTGATAAAATTCAAAGAAAATAATTCTAGGAATTGACTTAGTGGGATGGTTTTGGTATTTACTTCCTCACCTTGAAGCTGCCATTGAAGCAAAGTTATGGTTTAAGGCACATGAGGATGATGTTCTTCTTGCTTCCTCTATACAGGCAGGCACCTCGGGGCTCTTATACCATCAATCATGAATCATAATGAAACAGAAGAAGAAGAAGATGAATATGATAGTAACACAACCCTTTGACAAAAGATCATCGCATTTCTCTTGTGTCCTCTTTTGAAGTTCAAATTTTCACCTTCTATACATTTCCAAATAATATGAGATTTTAACATACACTTTATACTAGGAGTTTAATATCCTTGTTAACACATTTATAATTAGATGAAATAATTTTAATACTATTTATAATGATTAAATTTGACTATTTAGAATGACACATTATACCCAATCTAAACTTCTCACAGTTTTGTTCCTGGTACTCAAGATTTCGATTCATAGGCTCAAAAGTTCTCACGCTGTTTAAAAAATTAGAGCATTATCATTACATGCCCAACTCACTCACATGAAATTTCACAATCTTGGATGCCCTTCTTTAATTAGTACGAGACCTTTTTAATTCAGGATTTAAAATCCTGAGTGCTAGGAATAATACGTTGAGGAATCAAGATTGGATCCTGTATGTCTTCCTAAATTGACAATACCATACTAATTGAGACGGATCATCCCATATGCTCTCTTCTAGACTGTCCTGAACTCACGTACCATATGCGATGCTTCCAGAACCTGTCAAGAATTCCGGCTCCAAGATTTTATACCTACGCGAGATTCTGAGGACACATTTGTATCGTTATGGCACTTCTTCAACACAAATATAAACGAGAACTTGGAGCCCTACCTCATGAATGAAGCCTTTGTGGAATTTTGCCAAGGGGTTCATCCCTTTGAGCGTTTCCACGACAATGTTTAGGGTATTGGAAGGAAATTGTAAAGAGACCTGAGAAAATACGTTTCTTGAAATATGAAGAAATGAAGATATATACAAAAGGGCAAGTCAGAAAATTGGCTTGTTTTCTCGGAAACCCGTTTGCGGAGGAAGAAGAATTGGACGAAGTTCTACGAAGGTGCAGCAGGGAAAGGCTGAAGGACTTGGGATTCATAACTAATACTTAGTTTAGGGAAAATCATAACTAATACTTCCCCTTTTCTATAAGAAGTCTAAAATATCTGCAGATATAAGATGATAATTAACATACTAAGAACTTAGTTTGCTCCTTATTACTGAATCCATTCTCTCATGTTGTTGTCATGTACATTCGCATATATTATTCAAGTAAAATTGTATCACTACTAATAGAATTAGTGACCAATAATTCACCCACTTTTAGCTCTTGTTTCTAGATCCATTCCACCACATGAAACGTTGCGAATCGATAGTACATACACTTACTATGTCAGCTTAGCACAGCTAAATCGAAATTTGTGTGATCCTGAAAGCTTGACGATAATATCATTACTGAGATATCAAATGGGAAGCATATGGTGCGGTTCTAAATGTCTTATGAACAATTTTTTCTCCCATTAGAAAAATGGACCTTAAATTAAGTTGCATGCATGGTTTTCCTTAAACACACCTTCCAATACTGTAAATCATAATCAATTAAAAAAAATAATTTCCAATGTCACAGTAATATGGAATCATATTATTGGTATACCGAGTGTAAGTTATACTGTTACTTATTGGGATATCATAGAGTAGCCAAATGAGATCGGTTCTCACTTCTTGGTGGCATGTTTCTATCAGGGATTGAGTCATGCTTTGCAACGAAGCATCAGATGTACAACGTAGAACGACGAGCAGCACACGGTCATGAGAAGCTAGCGTTGTGGTGTTGGAACACTGAAAGCTGATTTTAAGAGAGAATGTCAGAGCGTCGACCCTAGAAAGCAAGGTCGCGGTGCCAAATCTAGAACGCAGCATTTCAGTTCTTTTCATTCTGGTCCCGTCGACTTCTACACTTACAAGGACAAATTTCAACATTTTAAGCCTCGTTCTCATATTGTTTTTAAATATTCTGATAAAATTAAGATCTTTTAACTCTTTTAAACTATGAAAACTTTTATGGCACGATATTTATTAGTAATAATATATATTTAAATTTTGATTATTTTCACTTTCTTATTTAATGACTACCAATTTTTTCCATTGAGAAGCTCAAATCATTAAAAAGATCCTAATCCATCATGATAGATGTTTTCAAACACTTCAACTGTTTCTTCGGCCCTCCTAAAATTAATCATTCACTTCACCAAATGGACGTTTTTAAGCTAACTAAAGGCAATTTTTCTCTGTTTTCTCTTAAATTTTCTTGAGTTTTAATCACTTTGACGTGATCTCGACCGATGAAAGTTAGGTTACCTAAATGACATACCAGTCGCTGTCTTCTCTGTGGTGTAAGCAGAACAAAATCTAGATGCTTTTGGAACATTCAACAATTGTAGTTTAGCGAAGAAGCAGCATGAAAAGCACTTCATTAATATAGATCGATGCTTCTAAGCTCATCAAATGACATGTCTGTAGCACCCGTGAAGAAAATTATGGCCTTTTACATAGGACCAAACAAGAAAAAGTCATGTCTTTCGTCATCACTACTACTCATCAACAATTTAAGATTTTAGTTGATTTCGTATAAGATGTCGCTCACGAGATTTATGGTCTAACATGTAAATTTGAACATCAATATGCGTGGTAACACTGAAGATTTGAGGTTCAAGACTGTAAAGGTGAGACAATAAATTAATTATGCACAATAAATGATGTGTAATTTGCACTGCTTAATAGTGCGTGGTACTTATTTCTCTTCTCAATATAAGAAAGAGTGGTTTTAATCTCATAATTTATGATAAAATTATTTAAAATAAATTAAACAAATAAAATTTATTCATTTTATAATTACAAAATTTTAAAATTTATATACAACTTCAAAATTGCTTTCAAGGTGTGAAGACAAAGATCAAATTGCAGTTTTTATACCCATTTACTAACCCAGGCAAATCTTGAGCAGTCTTCGTGTTTACCGTCCCCCTTTGAGCTGTTTGGTGATTGCACGTAAACCTACATTTACAGCTGATGGTTTGCAGTTCACTGTTTTTTGCATGAATAAATTTAAGACCCCTTCCACCCCGTAACCCTATAAATACTACTCCCTGATCAGCTTCTTTTTCATATATTCCTCTGTTGCTTTTGTCACAGGATAGAGACAAAAAAACGTAAGCTAGCTAGCTAGCTATTCTTATAAAGGATTGAATTGAAGGGTATGAAAGGCTTGAATATGTCTTGGTTTTATCTCATAGTCTTCCTAGTTTCATAAGTAGTAATATAGAGGCTAGCCATTATCAGAAGAATAATCCATCTGCTGTTGTTGTTGGCACTGTGTACTGTGACGCATGTTTCCAGGGTGATTTCTCAAAGTCCAGCCACTTCATTTCAGGTTCAAATATTCAGCAAATTTTGGTTTTTATTATTATTTTAATGATTGCTAGGGTTTCTAGTTTCTTCTCGTGGGTTGAAATTTATGATGGGGTTTTGTTTTGAAGGTGCTTCCGTTGCTGTTGAATGCAAAGATGAGACTTCGGAACCGAGTTTTCGACGAGAAGTAAAGACTGATGTGCATGGAGAGTTCAAGGTTCATCTGCCTTTCTCTGTTAGCAAACATGATAAGAAAATCGATAGATGCTCTGCGAAACTGATCAGCAGCAGCGACCCATACTGCGCTGTGGCATCGACTGCAACTTCTTCTTCTCTTCATCTGAAGGAAAGGAACCAAGGAATTGACGTATTTTCAGCTGGGTTTTTCACCTTCAGGCCTCGGAAACAACCAAACATATGTAACCAAAAGCCAAGCCCGGAAAATTCAAACGAATTAAATTCCAAGAAAACCTCAGTTCCTCCTTTTAACAATCCTGCAATATTTCCACCTCCAGTTCAAGATCCTACAACGCCTGATCTTCCATCAATTCCTCCAATGCCAGGAAATGTTCCAGAAAGAAAACATGAAGAACCTTCCACCACTGTAACTAAATTATCAGAGCAAAAAGCTGCTCGCCCTGAGTTTTTCTTGCCTTTGCCACCAAACCCTTTTCTGCCAGATCCCACTCCTTTTCCTCCAAACCCGTTGCAGTCGTCTCCGTTCCTTCCTCCGAACCCAGTGCAGCCCCCGCCGCTCATTCCAGGTATAACGCCTCCGCCATCGCCTCCAGTTCCAGGACTAACTCCGCCGTCACCACCATCATTTCTTGTGCCTCCACCTCGGTTCCCTGGAATTCTTCCAGCTTCTTCTTCTCCAATGAAGCTGTCTCCTTAATCGAATCCCTCGCATACAATTTCTGGAATAACCCTGGATGATGTGGTGGATGTTTTCGGTTTATGTACTGTGCCTGTCATCATAAAATATAACAGGGCACTATATTATCGTACTTAAACAATAAAGCAAAAGTTCTAGTCATCTTAGAGGCTTTACCCCGTAAATTCTCATTATCAATGTAATTTCAATGGGTATTGCTTCATGTTTTGCCATCAATTTTTCATATTTTTCGCTATTTACAAATCCTTAAAATTTACGAAGCAATCATCCTTTTCTTACTAATATTTTAACATTAATACACAGTACGGATCAAATCAATTGCTGTAAATGCAGGGGATTGGGATCCTCTCAGGTTCTGAGCCCTTGGTTTACTGGCTTGATTAGAACAAATGGGGCACACCTGTTTTGTTCTGAAGATGAAGAGTCCAAGGCTTCGGCCTGAAAAAAAAAAAAAAAAAAAAAAAGTAATGATCTTTTTATCAATATCGATACATACTAAGAAGAGGACTCCAATAAGAGGGCTCGAGGTTTATATGGAGCCCATTGAATCTCAATCAATTTGCCTGTCCCAGCCCGTGGTTCAAATTAAGTCAGGACTGGACCTATACCTTTACAAGCGATTGCCTTGCTCCTTTCTAAACGAAGTGAACGACTTGCTGCTTACTGCATTTAGACTAACACGGCTTGTCGTACGAATTTATAAGAGGGGAACGACAGGTCACTTAATAAACAAATTGTCCATCCAGTTTAAATGTATTGTGCAACGCTAATAATATTAATGATCCAAAACTAACATGGTAACGTTATATAATTATTTTTTTTCATATTTTATTATTTTTATTTTATTCTCATAAAATATAAAATATATGATAATAATAATATAATTAGTCGTATTAATTTATACAAGAATTTGTATATACAACGTTGCTACTACGGTACTGAACTTTTACAATGCCAAAGCAGCTTCCAGGATGTAACACTCTATACGACTTCATCAAAGCACCTTCCACTAAAATACTAAGACTTTGGTGCAAAGTCCACCCTTCATATTTCTATAAAAGCAAGGCAGAGTCCAGGACGGAACTTGCAAAAATACCAAAACCTTCAGCAATTACAACAATGGAGATTTCTAGAAATACAGCCACCACCACCACCAATAGTGCCCATTTCAACACAGTTTTCTGTCTGCAGCTGGCAAACCATGTTTTGTGGAATGAATCACTGAAAACTGGATCAAATTTTGTGATATCTCCTCTGTCGTTACACGTTTCGTTGAGCTTGATTGCGGCTGGCTCAAAGGGGCGTACACTAAAGCAGTTGCTCTTCTTTCTGAGTTGTGAAAATGTCGAGGATCTCATATTGCATTCTTCCGATATGATGTCCGTGGCTCTGCCGGCAGCCGTTGACGATGAGGGCAATAAACTCTCCGGAGGTCCAATCTTGTCCTTCGTCAATGGTGCTTGGATTAGCGAAGGTTTCAAATTGAAGTCTTCGTTTGAAGAAATTGCGAGGAAAGTTTACAAAGCTATAGCCAAAGAAGTTGACTTTGTGAATAAGGTAATGTTAAATTCGTTAATTTCCTGATGTTTGCACTTTGTTTATTGATGCCTTGTAATATTTTAAGAGATGTGTTATACGAAAACAGTCTGTATCCAACCTGTCGGGTTCACTTCTGCATTATCAGACTCTTTATCAATTCATTCTCTCATAAAATCCATTTGATTTCCTGTTCTTATTCCTGTAGACTGATGAAGTGATAGATGAAGTAAATTCATGGGCTGAGAATGAGACCAAAGGGCTCATCAAAAACTTGCTCCCCAAAGATTGTCTGGAAGGCATAGAGGAAAGAACACGTCTCATCCTTGCAAATGCACTCTACTTCAAAGGCTCATGGGCTAAAAACTTTGATGTCTCAAGCACAGAACACAGAGATTTTCATCTCCTCAATGGCCAAACTGTTCAAGTTCCTTTCATGACTATCGATCCTGCATTACATCTTTACAATTCCTTCGATGGCTACAGAATCCTCAAAATTCCATACCAAAATGGCCACGACACGAGGCTTTTTTCCATGTACTTCTTCCTCCCGGATGCAGCAGATGGCCTGCAGAATTTAGCAACAAGATTCAACTCCATTCCTGGATTCTTCAGCCAGGGATACAACTTACACCCCGAAATGCTGAGTAAGTTTTGGATTCCGAAATTCAAGTTCTCGTTCGAGTTTGAAGCTTCGAAAACTTTAACGGAATTGGGATTGCATCTTCCTTTCCAAGATGTTCAGGAGATTACAGAAATGGTGCATTCGCCACGTGGACTTATCGTCAGGAAAATGTACCATAAGTCCTGTATTGAAGTTAATGAAGAAGGAACTGAAGCTGCAGCAAGTACTGCTGTCATAATGATACAGCAACGTGCAAGATACCCAATACCAAGCTTTGTTGCAGATCATCCTTTCATGTTCATGATCAGGGAAGAGAAATCAAGAATTGTGTTCTTCTTGGAGCTGTGCTGAATCCACTCTCGGAATCTTGAATTTGAGCAAGCATAATCCGAATGCAATGGAAAATAATTAAGCTTTGATTGGAATTCATACTTGGTAAAATAAAATATGGTTAGAATTTCCCACCCTTTCTGCTAATTCAACTTCAAACATGGAGTTGCTGTCTGTTATGTTTGTCCAATATGGATTTAGAAAAAATGTACGCTATGATAAAATTTTAACTATTAAATAAATGTAAATTATTTATTAAATTCGAATTCATATATAAATTATTTATTAAATTCATAAAAAACTTATGTCATAAATATATATATACACACATATATGGAAACAAAATTATGTTTTTTTATAAGTAAAAAATTATATAAGAAGCACTAGGAAGTTGGACGGTACATCAAGCCGTACCATAGCACTGCCCGACGGGGTAAAGAGCAAGAGCTTACTTCAGTTCACATCAAACACAGTGCCTACTGCCTAGCGAGAAATGGTGAACATCCTTTGCTTTGCGTCCCTCACAAATACGATTGGTCGATGTGCACAGAACAAAAAGCAAACACAAAGATCCAATTTTGAAGGTTAGATTCTTTAAACAATTTAATATCAATACTTGGGTCTCATTTGGGGTTTTTTTTTTATTTTTTTATTTTTAACAATTCTCTATTTATTTGTTTTTGAGGGTTTGCTTTATTTTCGTGGATAGATCTGTTTTATAATCTGATAATCTCAACTGTTGTGTTTCTTTTTGTGTTCTTCCTTCTGTTTCATCGCAGAAGAGCAAAAGATGGATCAGGATGGTAATATCTAGCTTATGCTGTTTTTGTTACCTGAAATAAATTTTTGAGCTTTTAGTACCATGAACTGTTATATGCTAGGTGTTAGATGATGATACAGTGCTTTAGGCTGATTATTTGTTGGATACCCTTTTGAAAATCTGGGATTTCGGTTTTTGGTATTTGCCAAGAATTAAGATTTTCTTTGAAGTAGAAGAAAATATGGAAGCAATATGATGGGGTTTAGATATATATGTTCTTGTTAGCTAGAAGGATATTTTGCAAAATGTTATGTTTCAATTGTACCTGGTACGTGCATGAGTTTGTTGGAGTAATGTTTTCTTTTTGATGCTAATGTGTGTGCGTGAATGATTTCATGAATGCTGATCCATGCAGATTTTTTTTTTTTTTTATGGCCTAGGGTGGAATAATCTGTATTTAATTAGTAAATTGTGGCAATTTCTTAATTGTAGATATGGTATTTCTTCTTCCTATTTTAAATGATCCGCTCTCTTTTGAGTTTCAAGGGATAGGGTTTCTGAACTACCAAACTATTAGGGTGTTAAAATATATCGTAGTGTTGTTCCAAAGAAGAGGGCAAGAAGGGAAAAGATTGGGGGAATTAATACGAAATAAGATGAAGTACAGAAAGAATGCATTAGTTAGACTCACTGATATCATATATAACGTGCATGGAATTTTGAGGATTTAGGCATGCGTGTATTTAGATTTTTCCATATATTGATAAATGACTCTTTTAAGATTTGATTCCCTAGTCTCACATTCCTTGTAAGTGTGTTCAGTAGCTGACATGGCTAAATGTTCTGTATGTGATGTACAGTTGTGGGATTGTGTGATCTAGAACAGAAGTTTTATCATTATGGAATTACTTCTTTCAAGTAATGACCATGATAAACGAATGAATGACCTTCCAAGTGTACCGACTGAATTGACACTTGTATGTTGCCTTTTGTGTCCGCATACTAATGGCTGCTGCCAAACCTTTGATCAGGCCTCCCACTAGAAGCTTAGCATCTTCTGCACTGTCTTGGCCCAGTCCTTTCTGAGCTTAACTGCAGGCCAAGTTTTAGCAATTATGGCTGTGTGTAAGACCAATTGTTTAAAATAAAATGGAGATTATTTTTTTTTGGTGGCCTTATTAAGGCAACATTGGTTCCTTTGTTTGGTAATCAAGCTTAAATAGTGTATGTGTCGTTTTTTACTATTAGAATTAAAACTGCATTTATGGAGTTAATGAATCACTTCTGTTTTTGGATGCCTTGTTTTTTATCATTTCTGGTTCCTAGAGCCCAATCAAAATCTGAATGCCATATAAGATGGGCTTAATGTTATTACCGCAACCTGCTCAAAATTCAGGTGGGTTGATTCAGCTGAGTGTAACTGAACCCTGTTCAGAGCTACTAGGGGAGTTCAGTGTGAGAACAATATAGGTTGGATCACAAGGATTCAGGACGTTTTTAGATGGTAGAAATGACTACCGTCTGGGTTAATGTGATCCATTTCAGAAATTTTCAATTATATGTGTCTATGTTAGTCTATTAAAAATAAGACGCAGAATATTATCTCTGCCAGAAGGGAAAAATATTTCTCCTATAAGTGGACTTTAATTTCATAATAAGTAGAGTCTTTTGTCGATATTCTATAAGGTATTTAGACTCATTTGAACCAGGTCCAGTGTTGCACTGGTATATGATCTGGCATAACTGCAACATAATGTTCTTTGAAAAGTAATATCTCGTTAGAGTAGTTTATTCCACCCACTGATCTAAATTGTTCATCTTAGCACATGTGAAACTGTTTTGTGGAATATCTTTGAATTTGTTTTTGGTGCAAAAAATTGATTCAACTGTTTGTGCTTCATCTTTTTGTGAAGTTGCACATGTATCACTGTAATTGATTTCAGTTGAATTTTTCTCCTTGTGATCATGAATTTGATTTCAGTTCTGATAAATCGAGTTAAATTGTTTTCCTTTTTTTTACCCAAAATTAGGCACCACATAATGCAAATGAAAGATGCAGTTTTCTGTTCTCTATTTGTCATGGCTTTTCAATATAAAATACGTTGTGCTTATTTGCTAGAAGCAACATCTGTGGTGGGAGAGTGTTGGTTGAATAAAATTTATAGGAAAGTAGCTCCATAAATCATGAGCTAATAAGGTGGTCACAAGAGTATTTTTGTTTTTAGATGTTTTATATATTACATGCTAGATTTTGTGTTGCTGAATGATCAGTTATTTCACCAAAAAGCGAGTATGTTGGGTTCGAATCATGCATGCTAATTCAGATCTTCACCCATAAGTAAGTGGATTAAATTTTAATCCCTGAATGATATGCTTTTTGCTTCTGCAGAATGTTTCTATGATTTGAAATAGATCACTTTGCTGAAGCCAATATTTGGCCGGCACTACTGTGCAAAACAGGAAGGACATTCAGCAGCAAGATTATTGAAACTTTTTTCTAGTATGGGAAGGGGATCTCGCTTTGGTTTATGGAGGGTATTCATCAGCATCCTTTACTTCAGAAACACGCAAGGCTCTTGCCCTTTTTCTCTTTAATCAGTTAATCATATTATCATGGATGTGGAACTAGAAACTTAGCTGAATGCCTTAATGTTTGTCCTGAGAAAGTAACATCAGATGATGGAAGAGACAGACCTGCGGAGCTTTGCCTCCTTTCAGTATGTTGTGGACAGGTAAAACCCCAAACAGATCATAGAACTTTTAAATAATTGTCTTGTCTTCAGAGAAGACACCAAGGATAGTCAGGAGGGGGAATAATAAAATGTCCGCTTCCCTTCTAAATCAAGAGAGGACAAAAGAAATTGCTTTAGAAAAGCTACACTGTTGAATGGTGATTGCCTGAATATATTCTAGCCCGGGAATTGATGTTCCTGTTTCATGCTGCTCTAGAACATAATCAATCTGGAAACCATTTAGATTTCTGAAACCGCATAATGCAGTGCAAGAAACAGAGAAAAATCAGGGTAGAAATACCCGACTTCCGATCCCAGGACATATTATTTCAAAGTCTGAATCCAGGAGAAGTTGTATAACAGTATAGAAAGACAAAACAGCTTAAAACAGATGGATATGGAATCCTTCTTATAAATGCATGCCATTCAGGTCCACATGGTTATTTTATTAAAGAAGCTCTTTCCAGTTTTTAAAATCCATGCCTCTGCTACAGCAATCCAAAAGCACTAGTCTGAGCATCAGTCAACGCTTCCATGTAAATTGCCATCTGGAGTGATCTACGGGGGCATGCGGATGGAGAGGCGCCCGGCATCAAAGCCGATAGTATGTCCATGGGTCATCCATGTTCTCCGGGTCCAAGAAGGCAAGATCAGGGCGAACCTCGGAAATCCTTACATGCAATCGGTATTTCTGGAATTAGATGTAACATCGGTGTTCATTCCCCAGAATTAATCATAAAACTGATAGCCAGATAAAAATAATAATGAATGGAAAACTTACAGGTATGTGGCATATAGATAGAAGAATGTTGTAAGCTAAATGCTTACGACAATGACCAACATAATTCAGTCAAGTTCCTGACATTCATGGGCAACTTGAGAGGAAATAGGCAACCGTACACCGTACAATCCCAGCCAATTCTAACTAGATCATCACAATCAACAATGATAATTATTGCAAACTCAAAAACCTGGATGCCACACTTCTACCACCCAAGCCGAATCTGCCCCCAATTGTGTACTTGATTTCATCCTATAATCTGAGATGAGGGTCGAGGCTGTCAAACAATTTCTGAAACATACAAGTTTGCAAGTTTTCTTCACAGGCACAAACTCATCCTAATTATTTAAGGTTGCTTAACAAATCTCAGTCGCTCTCGCTTGCAAATCTTACTGTCCCTACTTGTTAATCCACTTCAGTAGTAAATTTTACCCAATAATGTGATCAAAGTCGACCAATACTTCCACACTGAATTATTCTCTTAACGCGATGGTATTTTACAAGAACTTGCATAACTAATGCATCAAAGTTGACGATGTTTTATCATTTAATTGTGTGTATTGGAAGGGATGTGCTGTAGCACGCATATTGGTCTAGGGTTCTGAGTTAAAAATGCGTGCAAGCAAAGCAATTCAACGGAAGAAATGTCAGCATAAGAACGAAATAACATATCATATTATGTACATATTCAGCAAACCATCTACAACATGTCAATCAAGTCAAATCATATCTGTTTCTCAACGCAAATTTGTTGACAAAAATACTCCTAAAAGCTTTGAAGTCAACCTGAAGGTGGCTCTTCACTTGATCGTTGGTCAGTCCTTCAACCTGCATCACTTCTCGGATTTGCTTGGGGGTAGCCACTGCTTATCAAAATTTACAAAATATATACACAGATATATAGAAAATTGAATAATGTACAATAAAATAAACCTTGGAAATATAATGATAAATTACAAAGAAAAAAAATCGGATCCTAAACTTTAAAGTATCAAGTGCTGACCATGAACTCCTCCCAGGATATTCACAGCCTCGACAAACCTAGCATGAAGCTGCGGAGACCAGGATCTCCTGTTGTTTTTCCAGATATTTTCAGTCAGTGGCTGGGGATGATAATTCAGAGTTACAGGATCTGTCTTCAGATTCAGTCCACCGAGACCAATTGCTCCAGGCCCTGGAAGTTTAGCAGCCTCCTTCCCCTTTTGTTTTTCAGCCGCCGATACGAGGAAAATAGTGGAACTTGTTCCATTGGCTGCTGCTGTTGCAGCTGCCATCGATGGCGCCTCTGGGTTTTTATTTTTGCATGGCTGCATAGGAGCCAGACACAGAGCCTGTTATCACAAACGAACTTTTAATATAAACTTTTCAAGCTTTTAGCCATTTTGGAAAGAAGATTATTTACCTGGGTACGGTGAAGGATTGTCTTTTGCTTCTTGTCAGGGATAGGGTTCCAAACCTGATTAAGATCATCAGCAGAAGAGTTCATGTTTATCAAATCTTTCTCTTTCGCGGCAGGGTCCTGATCCGAGACAGTCCTTTGTTCGTACTCATAAAGTTTCCTCTTCATTGACAGAAATTCCATAAGAGGTTTCCCAGATTCGGGTTCCTTCGAATTCCCTACGCTCACGATCTGCTCCTTCAGGGTTTCAATAGCTGTAAACGGAATAAAACCAGAAACAACAACAATCAGACGTTGATCACAATACATCATGCGAAAGCAAAATCAATCTGAATAAATCGGACTCACCATCCATTAACAGCAGCATGCTCTGAGGAAGCTCGCGTTTAAAGGCCTCAACCCGACGCAATTCTTCCTGACACTTGAGCAGATAATCATTCAACACAGATAATTTATCCGGAATACTATCGATTTTCGACAGATCGTTCAGCAGGTTGGTAATGGTCTTGGGGACATAGGCTGGTTTCAGACTCAAGCTAAGCTCTAAAGAACTTGAACCCATTTTCCCACAAAAGATTTTCTCAGAAAATTCTCTCTTCTCTCTCACTGAGAACTCTGAAATTGCAGGGATGATATGAACCAAAGGGGCTGTTTGTGGGAGTTATATACACACAGAGAGTGAAACGAGAAGGCAGGATAACCCCCACAAGACAAATTAGATTACATAATGACAGATTCTCATGCATGCTATCGCACCCTGACAAAATAAGTAAATAAATAAATAATTTAAGTCTTCAACTTTTTCTTTTTGGTATTTTCTCGGAAAAAAAAAAAAAAAAGCATCATAAACTTGAGTCGCCGCATCACACACATATTCGATAAACAAATTGACAGCACAGTCTGCAGCTAACTTAATTAATGGATACTTAAATGGAATCTACCGTTATGCAAATGATCTTGTAATTCCACTCTCAGCTGGTGAACCTTTTTTAGTTTGTTCAATTTTTAGAGTCTCATTTATGAACCTGACATATATTATTTCAGTGGATGCATTCATTATATTCCATTTTTAGTAGATTATGAACGTGTTTTGAGATCTTAAATGACAAAATGTTAATGGAAAAGCAAGCTTCCAGTTAGCACCATTTAATATGTTCTTATCTGCAAATATGAATATATATAATCTCTTTTATCAGTATTCATACAAGCTTGGTATGAGGGCATTTGGGGTGAAGCAAAGAAGAAAGGTATCATGAAACAACACAGGTTTCCGCCCACTGTTCTAGAAATTAGCACATTGTTTGCTACCCTAGCATGCAGAATCTTTCTGCCTTGTCTTGAAAATTTCGGGCAATATCTTGATTTGGACTTTCAATTATTTTATTTTTTAAAAATAAAATTTAAATATAAAATGATTAAGATAAAATTTAAATTGAACAAAATATAAAATATAAAATTAAAATAATTAAAATAAAATTTAAAATACGAATCTAAAATTTAAATTGGATAATCAAACCAAATTAGCATGAATAGGTAAAAGGGTTAAATGATCATTGTCAAGTCTATGACTTCAGTAGAGGTATAAGATATTCTATCCCAG
Organism: Swietenia macrophylla; assembly: GCA_032401905.1. Classification (NCBI taxonomy): domain Eukaryota; kingdom Viridiplantae; phylum Streptophyta; class Magnoliopsida; order Sapindales; family Meliaceae; genus Swietenia; species Swietenia macrophylla. The sequence continues at coordinate 3,575,701 of CP135578.1, read as the reverse complement.
AAATTGAATCTGAATATCCTAACCCTAGCTTGGAATAATGTTGGAAAAATACTATATTCATATTTTATTATAGGCCCTGGATATAATTAACATGCACAAACATACACATCCACAATGCATTAATTCTGTTATTCTTTCTTATCCCAAAACTTGGTTTAATAAGTTTAAAAAATGTTTGTTGTTATTTGAACCAATTGGAATCTTCTTTCATTTAATTTTATTCTAACAAAAACATGCATAAATAAATTTCACAAGATTTGTGTTGTTTTGTTGTTGATTTATTTATTTATTGTACTTTTGGCAGGGTTGAGATGGTGAAGATACCGAGCCTATGATCAAATAACTTGAGGAAGATAGAGAGGAATCACGAGATCCTGAGGTGCAATTTGCCATTGCAGGTGCAGTTCATGAGTATGATGGGCTGGAAATTTTATTTGGCATAATCCAGGCGAGTAAATTAGTCAACAACTCCTAGACCAAGTCCTGAAATAGGTTTTATTTTGTTATTCCGGCTTAATGTTATTTCTTCCCATCTTGTTCGCATTTTATTTACTTCACTGATTTTCATGATCAATTTTGTTATAAACTGATCCGTATAAAAAATTACTGATGCATGTGTGTTGCATTTTCATTTTCGTTGTTGGGACTACTGTCTTTTATCTCTAATGTGCTTATGAAGCGCGGCTATTCTGCACTTCAAGTAGTTATTATTTGCTTTGATCTTTTGGCCATTAAATTCCAGATTTTATGCAGTTATGGTTTTTAGCATATTTTCTGGAGTCTTTAAAGTTATTCAGCTTCACTCCCATTGTCAAGTTAATTCCATCCTGTTATTAAGGCATCTGACTTTAAATTTGAATGTTCAGCATTTGCTAGATGATTTAAAGTCCAACCAAGAGCATTTGGTTGCTGTTCTTAATCTTCTCATGCACTGCTGCAAGATAAGAGAGAACAGATGGGCCTTTTTAAGCCTAGGAGCCTTGGGTCTGCTTCTTGAAATGGCAAGACGTGCCTTTGCTGTGGATGCTATGGAACCAGCTGAAGACATTCTTTTGATTGTGGAGAGTCTGACACTGGAAGCAAATGAAAGTGATAATATTAACGTCTCACGGTGTTCTTACTGTGACGAGAAAGGAAAGTGGCACAGGCGAACAGGCCAAGAAAAATAGTACTTATGTTCCTTAAGAGATTTTCCCATCCTTCTGACCTTAAATCAAAGAAACGGCCGAGAAACACTGAGATGGTTGCAAGAATCTTACCGTATTTGACATATGGTAAGCCTGCCGCAAAGGAAGCCCTAATCCAGCATTTTAACTCTTACCTGCGAGACTGGCATGAATTTGATTGGTTGCAGAAACTACATGAAGACAATCCAAAAGATAAGAACATTGCTCAGCAAGCAGCCAAGCAGATGTTTACAGTTGAAAATTTCATTAGAGTTTCCATTAGACATGTGAAAGAAATTTTTGCAATTGCAGGGAAGGCTGGCTTTAAACCCAGTGCAGAATGGGAGTCGGGTTTAAAACTGCTATCTGCCCCACATATATTATCTATGCTGAAGAGCCTGTCAATGGGTCTCCTGGCCACTCAGAAATGTATTGATGAGGGGAGGGATCTTAACGTTGCTTCATGCTTTGGAAGGAGTCTCTGGAGAAAATGAGATTGAGGCTAGGGCTGAAAACTTATTGGACAAACTATCCGATAAAGAGGGGAAAGGTGATGGATTTTTAAAGGAAAAAGTGAGTACGTTGAGGCATGCCACTAGGGATGAAATGATGTGTAGCGCTCTAAGGAAGAGGGAGGAGTTGCCTCAGGTACTATTCAGCTAAACTCCTTGCTGCAAGCATGTAACTGTCTCTATGCGTGGTTATGTTCTCCTGCAAGGAAAGAATATCACTGAATTCAAATTTCTTGTGGTCAATTATTTCTCTTGAGATTACAAGCTTTATCTTATAATGTAAAAGTAACCAGTGATTGTGTGGTTTGAAATGTTCTGCGTGCTTCATACTTTTTGTTAAATTCTTTTTGTCTTACTTTCAACGTCAAAAGGGCCTTGATTGCACTTTTCCGTTATGATATGAACTAGGCGGGAAATTTTGTTCTCTGGCTTTCCTTACACAGTAATGGAAAAAAAACGGGAGGTTTACTTGTTTTTAAGCAAGTACACAACTTAACAAGAAATTTTCTTACCTATCCAATTTCTAATGAATCAAGATAACCATTCGTTCTAGTATAAATAGTCATTATCTGTTTTTGGGTCACGGGAGGGGCTGATTGGAATTTTGTTTGAGCAACTCACAAGAATTGCAGGTATTTCAATGGCAAAAGAACATCCACATGTTCTCTAATGCTCTCCCTACATCTCTCCTTCTCCCCTTAGCATTTTGTGCATTCAGGTGTTTGGTAGTCTGGGAACTAGTTTTTAGCTGTAAACCAAAATTATATTAATCTCTGTGTATAAAATAAAGAGAATTAAACAGAAGCTGGTATTTTTGTTTAATATGCAGTTATAAGCCATGCTTATTTTTCCTTTTTTTTCTGAAACAGGGGCAACAAGACCTAGCTGCAGATTGTTGCCTGGCCAATTTTGGAAGGTTTGGAAGATGTATAGGAGGAGGAATTCATGCATGGTGTGTCAAGAGGGCTACAGTTTGAGCCCTACTGATTTGCTGGGTATTTACTTGTCCAGCAAGTGGGTGAACCTTGTTGTTGGTACTTCAGGAAGAGCTCATGGGGAGTGTGTATACACTACTGTCAGTATTTCCATATCATCAATTTTCAGTGCCACCAGGAGGCCAAGAGAGCAGATGCTCCCCTGAAGAATCCAAAGAAAGAATGGGAGGGGGCTACACTCCAGAATAATGAATTTCTTTGCAATTCGTTGTTCCCTGTGAGAGGTCCATCTGTACCACTTGCACAGTATGTTTGTTATGTTGATCAATATCGGGATAACCTCAATGCTCAAGTTTGATGATGTATCATTTATGCTAACTACTTGTAGTAGACAATTGCATACAACTGAGTTGTATATATTTCTATGGATGGTTAATGGGTGCTAATAGTGAACAAACTTAGGAATGAAATTCCAGATTTTTTTTTTTTTTCAAAGATCAGCTATTATGGTAAGATAATAGATTCCATTTACTTTGGAGGTGCAGACGTTCGTCATTTCCTTTTGATAAATTGTTGGTTATGTAGGCAGCTATTTTGAACTTCGTAATTCATTTGAGAGATTAATCTTTATGGTACAATGTCCATGCAATTTTGTGATGCAGATGCTAGCTTGATCTGCAACTGGGGCTTCATTCAGTGCAGAGAGTAGAGGTGGAGGAAGAGAAAGCAACTCCAAGTTTATGCTTTTCATTATCCAAATGGCCATCCCAGCGCCATAGCTTGGCCAAGGCTGTATCGACTTATATTACCTCTTCCATGCTAGGGTCTAGACCTTCTGCCCCTGGAACACCTTCTGCCGGAACTGAAAAAACTGCCCAATTTATGATGGTGAACTCACTTTTATCAGTCTCATGAACCCTGGTTCCAACATCGTTGAGCCTTCTTGCTCCGTGGCATATACCATACATACATGCAACGCACTCATGGACGATCAATGGTTGGCAAGGTTAGAATCAGGAAGTACCAGCAGAAGGTCCACCACGGAAGTGGGTAGTGCTGATGAGCTATTGTCAATTATTCGACCAATTCTTGTGTACACTGGCTTGATTGAGCAGCTGCAGCGGTACTTCAAGGTGAAAAAATCAGCAAGCGTGGCGGCTGTGAACAAAACAGAAGGAACTTCTAGAGGGTCAGAAAGGGATGATGAAAGTGGAAGCTTGGGAATTGGCAATGAAGGAACAGCTGTTCAATGTGAAGGACATGGTAAGGTTATCCAAGGAGTTGCTGTCTGGCTTGATGAAATGAATTCTGCAAGTGATTTGCAGGAGGCCTTTGATGTAATCGGTTGTTTGGCTGCTGTACCATCTGGCGAGTTTTTGCGTTGTGAGGACTATGTAACCACTGCAATTGGTGCCGGGAAAGGTAGAGGATTAGGTCAATTTGGGAGCATGTTTATCTTAAGTTGGTATAGAGTGAGCCGTGGCACGTAACTGGTAATGTAATAACAAGCATTGTAATTTATGTTCTCCCTGGAAGATTATTTTTCATATCCGATTAAGCCATAGAATTTGGGAATGATAGAACAGGATGGCTTGTAAATTCAACCATTCAAAGACTTAGTTTGAGCTGTTGTGAACAGAGATCACATATCAGTAAAATGACAAAGTTCTTAAATTACTGTTTTTTCAAACAATAATAATATAAATACAACTTCAACAACATTGTATTTGAGCAAAAAAACTATTTCTATGGATGAATGAAAGTTTGAAAAAGATTAGATATATAAAGTGCTCCTCAGTTCATTGCATCATAATCATCCAACTTATCATTGTATTCCAGGACCTTCTTCTTTATCTTGGATGTATCTACCCATGTAACAAAGTCTTCCATATTCCTGGTCACAAGAAATGCAGGGTCTGTAACTGTCTCTGGACCTACTCGGATGTGTCCCTGTTCTATATATGTCACAGCTTCTTTCAAGTGCTCTGCAAACTTCAATCGCACCAAAATGGTTGAAAGCCTCCGTCTGCAACCCAGGATATAACAAAATATCAAAATTGATTCCCACAATGATTCTAATTATAAACTTGGGGAAGCACTTGCTAACCTACAAAAGGATGAAACTGATAGGTGATCACACAACGCCAAGCTTTTTCTGCTTGGTATTACGCCCATGTTATATCTGCCATCAATAAAGGAAAAACAATATGTCAAGTTAGATTCATGTCATAATGACATACAAAATATTTCCAACTAGGACGCCGCTCAAGCTCAGCCTGATCAAATCAAATACTTGCTCGAGCTTGGCTCAAGTTTGAGCAATTTTGTATGCAGTCCAGATTACAATGCCAATCTCAACAAACTACAAGCCCAAAATTACTTTCAAAATTGGCTCATTTTAATAAATAGAATGTCAGGATGATCCTCTAGGCAGCTCGATTACTAGCTGAACTGCAGTGGCCGACTACACAAACATAAGGTATTCTGATAACTCAGAATTTATGAGATTCATAACTTTCTAATATCCTCCACCCAACCCCGATAGTAATATATATATATATAATCTCCGCAGGTAGCTCTGCAAAGATTTTGACAAATTGAATGACGATTCTAGAATTTAATGATCACTTTTTTTCCTCAATTATCCGACAACAACTGTAGAGAAATAACAAAACATAATAACAATCAGCAAAATAAAATAAAACTCACAGCTTTTCTAGTAGCATATCAGTCATCTCAATACGATAAGGGTCTCTCGGGTCCATCTGCTTCAATATATTAACCAGCTTCTGCACCATCCGGCACAAACTCGAGTACCTTTTTTTTTTTTGGCAAATTCATAAATAAAAAAAATGGAAACATCAAAAACAAACCAAAAATCTTAAGGCAAACACGACCCAATTCAAGAATTAACCAAAAAGAAACAAAGATGAAAGAAATTTACGAAATTACTTTTTGTAATCGTCTCGGCCGGTGACGTGGTAGCGGTGCATGATCTGGGTTTCCCTGTGCCCACCTTCTCTTTTCCATTCCAAGAAATTTACTTTCTTTAACAGCTTCTTCTCATGAAACTTTAACTTTCTCATGGTGATTCTCTGTTTTAGTTTCTTCCAATGCCTCAAGCAAAGATATATTTAAAACCCTCGACGGCTATCCGAGTATAAAACCCTAAACGTAACCAAACTGAAGAAGATAAATGAGGAAATGGGCCGGGCTTGATTTCTCGGACAAAATAAGCCCGGTTACCTTATTGGCCCAAAAACCTAATATGATTTCAACAAACGGCATGATTGCACGGATTCATTTCTTTGACGGCTACAGCAACAAGAAGATCTAATTACCCTCCAAAAACCCTAAACTGTGAAGTTAGTTTAGTTTAGTTTAGTTTAGTTTAGTTTTGACCGTGAATCAACAAACAAATTTACAGACCTTGGAAAGTGTGAAATTATACAGCCCATTGAATATTAAAGGTGAAAGCTGAGTAGAATGAAGCTCCCTTGTCAACGACAACCACAAAGAAAAACTGCAACATCTGTTCTGCAACACAATGCCACCTTGTAAAATGTCGTAGGAAAACAACAAGGGGCCAGCATACCCATGTGAGTGAGATTTAATAGCTTATCAAACTTCTGCAACATTTCCATTTCTTGCATCTCTAACTTTACCATCAAATAGAATCCAACCCCACTTGAAAGATAAAATAATTAATAAGTCCCCATCGCAAAGCAATTCACTCACTACTGCAAAAAGATTGAACCCATCTGGAAATTTATTGCTTTCTTTGCAGTGTAGAGAAGGTAACCTCTACTTCCATGATGCCCAATCCAAATGTGCCTCTTACTTTCCATCACCATTCCTCTTCCCTATTATTATATACAACCTAACTGTATATAATAATAAAGGAAGGTAACCTCTTACTTTCCATCATCATTCTTCTTCCTATTATTAAAATTCATCACTTTTATTTCAATAAACCCAAATCAGAATATTATTTGACGTATCAACCAAACTGTATTCTCAAAAATATATACACTATTTCTAATAGATTTCTTAGACGTAACGGAGGTGATAAGACTGCCGTGATTGCTTCCTAACAATAAACAGTAGGAAGCAAGCAGTTTTAGTAAAATAAGAGTGCCCAACCCATTGTTTTTTGGCAGCAAAAAATGCTGTAGATTTTGTTGCCTAAGCCCTTTTTTCAATTAATGAATTTTAATATTTAATAAATCAATGCAACCGACAAGCTTTTTTCACATCACAGGTTGCAACATTACTTTCCTTCCTTCTTTACTTTATTTTATATAACAAATAATCACGGGTTTTTGTCTCAATTATATTTCATTATCTCCCAAAACAATGTTCTTGTGTGATGATGATTACACCTTTGCTTCCATGCTTGCTTGCTTATACCAATTAAACTTGTTCCTAAATATCATCAAATAATAAATTGTTCATCTTAAAAAATAGGTAATTATAAACATGATCAAGTAACCCTAAGCCTATCAAATTTATGGCTTCTCCAAATGAAGAAGAAGAGTTATGATCTCTATTGCTTTGCTACATTGAGGGCAAGCAACCCTATTGGAAGACTCACCAATAATGGGCATTCTTCTACTCTCTAATAATTGAAATTTCACCTATTATTTCTCTAAAATTTTGAATGTTGTTTTATATTACTTAAGCTTCTTTGCAATAATTAAATATATTTTTTCTTATTTTATAATACTAAATTAAACTAAATAAAAATACTTTTATATAAGATCATGTTATATACCAAGAATTTGATTAAAATATATTTTATATATTTTTTATTTTTTAATCTATAATTTAAAATATAAAATAAATAATTTAAAAATAAATAATATAAAATTTAAAAAATAAATCATATATCAAATATTATTGTCAAATCTTTAAAATAAATTAAGCAATATTCTATTTTATAAATAATAAGTACATGAAACCCAGTGTCTAAATGTCAATCAAATGTCACCAACAGACATTACTTTAAAAGAAAAAAAAATAAGATGCTAAAATCATCTTCTTTCTCTTTTATTTTATAGCTATCAATAATCATCATGCTTTCCTCCCTCTATTATCTTTATTATTTGATTGTGAAACTCTGTTATTCATTATTGCTTTTCCTTTTCACTCTCTAGTCACAATGTATGTGGAGCAAATGCTTCTAGCTCAATGTAGTTGTACCATAATTTTAGGCTATTAAGGGTACATTAAGACATTAATCTTATACCAAATTCAGTTGGTGTTTATAAGTTTATTTTGGAAGGTTTCTTGTCCTTGTGTATTGGTATGTCTATTGATTACATGTCTTTTACAAACAAAGACATTACACCTATAAGAATGTTAATCAATAATATTGTCCTTCACAAAATGTATTAAATGAAATATGAGCAAATTACCATATGAAAAATATTTGATGCTGGATACATAACTAAATGATTTGACCCCTTCAAACCACATGAATTTATACTTGTGAACGTTATATTTATTATCTAATTTATACAATATTTTAAAATACGAGTTTATTTAAGATATATTTATGTACTGTTATATTTAAATTTTTTTTTAATTATACAACTTAAAACTACTGGTATAAGAATTTAAAATAAAGAATAATAATTTAAAATAAAATTAAAATTTTAGTATTTTATATTTTTATTTTTTTTATTTCAAGTTTTTAGGAAAATAGTTTTAAATTGTATAACAAAATTTTTTTTTTAAATACACCAATTTATAAATATACCATAGCTAATCCCTCAACATACAAATATAACACCATAATTGAAGATCTTTTTTCTATCAAAACTCACTGTACATACAGTAATCTTCGTAATCATCTTTTAAAGTTTAGTAGAATAAATTAAGAAATAAAATTTAAAACATAAGATTTTGTTATATTTAATTACGATATAGTATCAATAGAATACGATAATAAAAATTATGTTACTCTTACTAATTATTTTAACAAAATTAAAGCTGTTAATTATTTTTCACAAAAAATGAATGACCAATCTTTCAAAATCATCACCTACTAAAATGAGTCATTTCCAATTAACTACAATAATTAATCCATGGTCAATAATCAATTAATGGAAATTAGAAAATTACCGAAGCAAAATTGTCCAAAATATGATATGCTATTGCTAGCTCTGTTTTCAACTGTTTTTACGTGCGAATTCTTGTAGTAAACGCAACACTTGCGCCTTAATTAGTGGCTTTGCAGGCTGTGTCCACTTAACTTCCACATTCAATTGTTGATGCCTGTTGTTTTTGTTGTTGTAATAATCCGTCGATACTCCACACACTCTCTCTGATCTCCTTCTTTCTTCTTCTCCTTTAGTGATTTTCCGACTAGCTTCCATCCAGTTCTCCGGTTACCTCTTGCCGGGATCTGGTCGGAAAACATTGCCGGCTTCTCCTTGTTTTTCTACCAAACCCATTTGAGTTTTGTGAGGATTTAGTTGAAACTTGGAGAAAACATCACACTAGATAATGCGTGGAGAGTGTTACTAAGACTGAGAATGAAGTGTGTTTTTTTTGGTTGAAAGATTTGGTTTTGGGGATATTTTGTTTGAGTATAAGGTGACAGAGTTAGCTGGGGGGTTATGATTATTTTAATCGCAAGGTTCATGAAAATCGAGGGAGTTTTGGAGTTTTAAGGTGTACGTGATTCCGATTAATCAAGTTTATTGGAGAATCACCTTGTCTTGTGCTAAAGAAGATAACATTTTTTTGTGTTATTAGAATAATCAAGTTTACAGAGTCGTGAATTATCTTAATCTGAAATACATGTACTTCAGATTTGTAAGATCAAAGCGTTGAAGAATCTCTAAATCCGAGGCTTTTTAATGATTCTTATGAAGAGGCATCGTTAAACCAAACTGTTGAATGAACTGAATTGGAGGGAATGATTATGTCCTATCTGTTACAATGTGCAGAGTAGAGAAGACAAGTGAGAAGTGTGAATGCAGGAAACAAGTCTACTGGCAAATAATGGGATTGAAGTTTCTGGGTGAAAATAATAAGGCTGAGAGGCCGAAGAATTCTGGAATGGTTTCACGGTCCCGGGTTAAGCTGTGGATGATCAGAGCAATCACAAGTATATTGCTATGGACTTGTGTTGTACAGTTGATGGCAATGGGGGAGATGTGGGGACCGAGATTGTTGAAGGGTTGGCCTTCTTGTTTCACTCATTCTGATTTGTCTTTGTCTGCTGAATTATCTTCTGTTCCTGTCAAAGTTGTTCTTCCACCAAAGAGTAAGTTTAAATATTGTCTATCAGTATTGTTATTCTTTTAACAGTTTTCAGTCTGTTGATGAACCAATTTGCAGTTTCAGTCATCTCACATTCATCTAATTTCACTGTTTCCCTTAATTTTGATGCCCTGTATGCATAAGATTCCCTTTTCTGTGGAAAGGCAAATTCTGTTTAAAAAAAATGCTTTACCAAATTTAGTATTGTTCATCTCTTTTGTTGATTTACTTGTGCTTGTTCTTTTTGGTTCATGGGCCATTGAAACTTTACTTTTGTCTTATTGAGAGTTGGGAATCCTAAACCAATCTGCATATTCTAAACCTGAAACTGTTGTTCTACAGGAGTCTACAAGAATAATGGTTATCTGATGGTATCTTGCAATGGAGGACTTAATCAAATGCGAGCTGCAGTGAGTTGATCTCTTGCTTTATCAGAATCTAAGCTGATATTGAAATTGCTTTTCTCTGCGCATTTGCTTAATTTTTTGTTTTTTTTTTTCAATCTGTACTGCAGATATGCGACATGGTGGCCATTGCCAGATATTTGAATGTCACTCTTATTGTCCCGGAGCTGGATAAAACTTCATTCTGGAATGATCCAAGGTTTGTTGATTAGTTTTGTTTGAGTTTCTTCTTTAAGTACTCTCAATTCCAATTCAGGACTGCCCATAACTTTTCTGATTGATTCTCTATGAACAGTGAATTCAAAGACATATTTGATGTTGATCATTTTATCTCTTCCTTGAGAGACGAGGTTCGGATATTGAAAGAACTGCCTCCAAGGCTTAAAAGAAGAGTTGAATCGGGAATGTCATACTCATTGCCACCCATAAGTTGGTCTGACATTTCTTACTACCATTATCAAGTAAGTTCATGTAAACAGAAACCTGCAATTTGCCTTACTTGTTTGCTAATACAAGCTAACTTGCTGAAGTATTTGACATTTCTTCCAGATTCTTCCTTTGCTGCAAAAATACAAAGTTGTGCATTTAAACAAAACTGATGCTCGGCTTGCTAACAATAGGCTACCTCTTGAGATTCAGAAGTTGCGATGCAGAGTAAATTTCAATGCTTTGCGATTTACTTCACAGCTAGAGGAACTGGGAAGAAGGGTTGTCAAAGTTTTGAGAGAAAAAGGCCCTTTTCTGGTTCTTCATCTCAGATATGAAATGGACATGCTGGCTTTTTCAGGATGCACTCATGGTTGCAATATTGAAGAGGTGGAAGAACTTACCAGAATGAGGTAATCATTTGGGACACTTTACCATTTTTTCTATAGATTTATCAACCTTCTTCTATTGATTTTTTGTGATAACACGTTGTTAGATATGCTTATCCATGGTGGAAGGAGAAAGTCATAAACTCAGATATGAAAAGGAAAGAAGGATTGTGCCCTTTGACACCCGAGGAAACTGCCCTAGTTCTGAGTGCAATGGGTATTGATCATAACGTCCAAATTTACATTGCTGCTGGGGAAATCTATGGCGGAGAAAGAAGGACGGCTGCTTTAGCAGAAACTTTTCCTAATTTGGTCAGTAAAAGAAGCAAAACCAACATAAAAGTTTCATTTGTGTATAAAATATACATGCCTTGATTAAAATTTACTTTGGTGTCATGAAACAGTTGAGGAAAGAAACTCTGCTAGAATCATCAGATTTGAAGCTTTTCCAAAACCATTCTTCTCAAATGGCAGCATTAGATTACCTTGTTTCTCTTGAGAGTGATATATTTGTTCCTACATATGATGGAAACATGGCTAAAGTTGTTGAAGGCCACAGAAGGTAACATAATTTTTCTATATTTTGCCTGCCTTGATACAAACTTATGGAACTATAATCTAAGATTTCATTTCTACTGTGTTTCGACAAATTTTCAGATTCTTAGGCTTCAAGAAAACAATTTTATTGAACAGAAGGCTTCTAGTTGGTTTAATAGATCAATACAATAATGGATCGTTGAGCTGGGATGAGTTTTCATCTACTGTGAAGGAAGTTCATGCTGATTTGATGGGAAACCCGAAAAAACGAGTTGTGATACCTGACAAACCAAAGGAAGAAGATTATTTCTATGCCAACCCACATGAATGTTTGCAACTGTTGGATGAACCATTGAGAAGCACATGAGTTTGGTCATACAAATGGGATGATTGAACTCATTTTTACACTCAGGTACCTATACATATTTATCAAAAACAGTGTTGCCTAGTTCTGTCCTTGAAATTAAGTTATGAGAGAGCTTAGGCTGAAACCCTCACATTCTTTGGAAATGCCGAGAGAAAAATTTGTTACCATTCACATTCTGAACAATCAGAATCAGATTCTTGCATAGAGAGTGGAAAAAAAAATTCTGTTGGGATTATCAGATCAGCTGGATCGTGAATAAAAGAAAATGGATGGCTAGATGTTCTCCATATTTCCTCATGTTGCCATCTTTCTTCGGCATCAAATATGTATATGAAAAATAAAAAGTTCATCTGTTCTCTCTTTTTCTGAGCAATTTCATTGACTTGAATGTGAGGTGAATGATACTAGTCTTGGCAAAAAAGCAATCTTCTAGCAACAATGCTACAATTTGAAGATAGGTAGCTGTAATGGAGCCAGAAGATCTTGACAGCATGATATGGTTATAATTTTGTATGATCTATTTGACGAGAGAGAAGAATCACAATGCATGTGCTAAGAGAGATTTTCAACCTATTATATTTTTTCCTCTAAAATTGGGACACAGCATTGATGGCATTTATTGAGGCACCATATATCAGTAGATGTCATAACTGTCTTCAAAGAGAGAAAACAAGTAAAGGAAAAGAAATTAGAAAATATTTGTTGATGACTGTCTGCAATCCTTGAGCCACTGGGTACGTTGTGTTAGTATAATGCATGTCCAAAATCCCAACTGGTTAGGAGCCTAAACCGATTTCTTCATTTATTAGTAAATTTCCACATGCCAAGACTCAGTCCACTCATATGATTCTAAAATGATTGCCCACTATGCACTCAAAGGCAACCAAAATTTTTTATTATTATTATTTTCAATTCAATTCATCATTCATAATCCCAAGAAGTGTCCTAAAGCATATCCTTAAACATGAGAGACAGAGAGAGAGTGGTCAAACCAAAATTTGTGTTGGATAGAGTGAGTGAGTGATCGATCCAAAGAAAGTATATTTGATTGATCCAAGGAAATTGTGCTTTGTGGGTGATCCAAGGAGTCATCTTCCATTAAGAACCCTATCTTTGGGTGAACAAATTAATGGTGATCAATGGTTACTCTTCACCCTAAACCTTCAAATTGCACTGGTGATGGTTTTTGTGCTTCAATTCATGCACTTCAATCATTGCTTTCAAACCACACCAACATTTTTAGAAATGAGCTGGTGATAAATTGTTTTTCTTCAAAAGCCTTAAGCATATCCAACAAAGTAAGAAACAAAAAGTTTATTTTGTCATGTTCTAAATGCTCGCATTGGTGACCCATTGAGTTTGTTTTTATCTTAAGCTTCAACTGGATTCTAATTCAAGATTAAATGATGATGGATGTGACATTATCCTAATGCTGGCAGCATGATTGAATGAATACAAGCACACAAATCATGGGTTAAGATCCTGAATTGACTAATTACATAATGTTTATGCTTTCCTCACATTCGCAAAATGGTTGATCATTGACAATCTTTCAATAAAAATAAATGATACCATTAGTTGGAAGTTGAAAGATTATAGCTTTTTATGCCATAATGTGCTAAGCGACTTGGGAAATTGCACACCCATCGCTCTTTGAGGGCATGACTACGCCTACTTAATGGACCTACGTAGGTAAATTCCTCCACTTACCAATGACATATGACACAACTAATGTTTACCCTCCATTCTTCTACTTACAGTTGACATACAATGATTCCATCTCATAACAGCGATATGTTAAAAGCCATAACCACCACAATTCCGGATTAAAATTCAATACTAGCAGTTGGGTCTTTCGTTCAATAATTTTTTCCCGAGCAAATTTTCTAAGCATCTTGATGTGGAATCTGGCAATGACAATGGGTACAAACATCACATAACAATGTACAAATAGAATAAGTTTTAGATGAATATGAGGGTTGCCACAAAACAACGGAACTGTCTATCTGGACTATGCGGTAGAATAGAAGAATATATGAATTTTCTTTTTTCAAGGAGAATCAAGTGCAATCGAAAAATCCAAAGAGAAGCATGTACAATTTGGTCTGATCTTAGTCATAGTGGACTAAGACACGGTAAAAGTGAACCAAACCCATGAAAGAGGAACAAGGTGATGAAATGAAGTTCCGAGAATACGTTTGCCGGAATGAAAAACTAGCTCTTTTCCATTCTGAGTCTCTTGTGAGCCTGATCTGAGTCCTCGTTAAAGCTCTGAATTCCAGTCTGTGCCATCACTCGGCTGTTCTTGTATTGCATCTCATTATCCTGGATGAGCGACGAATTAATTAAGGAAGAGAACCAAGGTAGAGCAAAAATAAAGGTGTAACCTAAAGCCATAGTTGTTTGAAAACACAAGCATCAGAAATGAAGAATCTTAGCCAGCAAAAAAAAAAAAAAAAAAGGTGTCAAAAGCTCAGTTGAAGAATATAAATGACCTTTGAACTAGATGCAACAGCGGTTGACACACTATTTGCCCGTTTGCCAACATCAATCTGCACTGAGATACTCGTCTGTGACAGATCCATACCCGATGATTGCAGTGCTTGGGTCAGATTATTCAATATCCTGTTAAATACAAGAACATCAATCTTGAATATATTAAATCTATTTGGACAATTTCTACTTGGACTGGATATAGAAAATCTAATGAATCATGATTCCCTGACTTGTTAATTGTTAAAAGAAATACTAGTGAAAAATAAACTGCAGTAGCGCCAATGAGGTTGCAAATCATAGTGGGTCAAATTCTAACACTCAAATATTGAAATGCTCAAAGCCGAAGGAAACAAAAAACCTCCCAATTAAAAGAAAAATGGCCACTAGTAAACATCAAGCACCAGCCAATCCACTCTAGGTAATGCTTACAAATATGAAAACTCAAGCTGCTGAAGGATTCTTCGTGGAGGAAGGAAACCCTAGAAACTGTACATTTCAGTTTACCAGGTTTTTGTAACTTTTTCCCTTCTCCACAGAGTCCTGCACCCAAGTAATCCTCTGCTGCATGTAATCCGCCAAACCCAAGTACAATTACCAAGATATTTCCCGGGGCACACTAGGATTCCTCTCATTCAACTGTTTGCTGTTAACTTATTAGTAGGGTATATTATGGTACCACAGATACCCCTTCAGAAAACTATAAGAGTTGGTACTCATACTGTAGGTTTACATTTCCCATTTTCTACAGGCACTGAGTTTCTAAATCCATACTAAAGCAAGCATATCCATGTGAGGGGCAGACACCATGCATATACAAGCAATTAGGAGGAAAGAGTCATGTGATATTCTCAGTTAAACAAGGCCAACTGTATTTCAGATTATATACTACGCAAATCAGATAAGCGAAATTATACGGGGCAAGTATATAAGAAAATGCTAGATTTGCCAACTAAAGCAAAATATGTTAAAAATTACTGCAGTTGCTCACCCTTGAGAATATGCATTTGACAAGCTAGAGGATCCACAGTCAATTGGCAGGTCCTGTTCATTCACTGCACCATTTAAAACAGCACAGTCAGTTGGACATGATCTTCCCTGCCACAATTGCGACTGGGGTTGGTAAGCCATGTTCTCAACATCAGAAACAGAATCCTGCAAAGGTTGGGTTGGCATGCCACCCCTACCAATAGAAGTAAACATGTTTTGCTGCGTATGCACATTAAGGGGAGCCATTGGAGTAGCTGACCCTGGGGAAAAATCAGTAGCTTTGTAGACTGCAGCTGTGCCCAAATCAGATTCCATTGAATTCTGTGCATGTGTGAGCATTCCAGGAGTAACAACATTGTTCTCATGACCAGCCCCATTCTTCATTACTTGAGAATGATCCATGTAATTCTCTGCAGGCCCATTATGGCTTCTCTGTTCAAGTATATGAAAATCCATAGCAATTTCCTTTTGAAAGAAAAACTATACAAATTGATGTGTTTCAAAACTGCACAAAAAGATTTTTCAACAAAAGAAAAGGAATATGTATGTAGCCTTGCAGGCGCACTGTCACAGTATCAAACACACCAAGCTCAACAGTCAACAGTTCAAGACACAAGTAGAAGCAATTAAATGTCATGCATCCTCCACATACAAACTCTCAAAGCATAAAAGTTTTACCCATGGCATCAATTTGGTAGGCTCTTGACTCCACCCTTGATATGACCCCTCATACATCTGTAACTTTTCTCGTAAAAACTGAATGTACTCTATAACCTGCAAGAAAACATAGAAATTCTTCAAGTCATACACAAGACAAACTTAACATGACCAAAGAAAAAAAAAAGAGAATGACTGAACATTTTAGAAAAATAAACAAAAACATAGTTAGAAGGTTGTACCTCTAAAAGCAACGAAGCCTTATCTCTTTTTTGATCACTCTGAGGAATCAGATCTCTCAATATTTGAAATCTGTTGTACAAAAATAATTCCATTTTCAGGTAAAAGTAGAATGACTGCCAACATATTAATCCTACAGAAGACTAGAGTGGCACTTGAAAGAAGTAAACAAATATGTAATAACAGTGAAAACCAATATTCTGAACCTAACAAGTTGTAAAAGACCAAAAATAAACGAAACAGGCCAAAAAAGCAAAGTAATAATGCCCTATCAGGAAAATGAAATAACATTTTGAGCCCCTGTAACATATACAAGTAGTTGGCAGTACTAAATTTGGGAAGCCGCCTATATTCAAAGAGTAAATTTGCTTGTAAGTGAAAATGCCAATCATGAAAACAGTTGTGTCTGAAATTCAAGCAATTACTTAGTCCATAAGTCAGAAAAATATTTAAAACGATTGTTAAAACTACAATTTTAGATTATTTCTCTCAAAACAAAAGAAGAAACCACCTCTTTCAATCTCTAAAATAATACCAATAAGCAACATAACTATAGGTCATGTGTTCTAATTTCTTTTCTTCTATGGCCCTCTAGTCATTATAAATAATCAGCAACAAAAGAACCGTTTGGTTTGGACTTAGAATACAGTTTTTGATTTTAAAGCAAAAATGCTGTACATTTTTTTCCCCATAATCCAAAGGTAGAAAATCTTTGTTCCAACTGAAGCAAATATATACTGATTTCAAAAGCAAAATATGACTACTCTGGAACCTAAGTTCTTTTGTTGAAAATACTATTATCTAGCTTTGAAAGTCAAAAGCACAAATCAAGTGCTTTTTCAGAAAGCACTCTAAATGCTCGTTTTCTTAGTCAAAAAACACTTTCTAGAAAAGCATTTATCAGTTCTTCATTTCAAAAAGCACTACAAATGTGTGTTTTCTTTTGATCTCAAAATGCTTTTTTTTTATTGGTCTGACATAGCCAAAAACCATAAAACAGATACATGTGCTTCTGGTAACAGGAAAAAAAAAAATTCCTAATCCCACCATAATTCGCATTCTACAGATCTTAAACAGTAAAGAAACAGTTAACCAAAAATTACTCCAGAAAATTTTACAAAAACAAAAGCTTGATCAAACATAACAAAGAATTGAGCTACCTCTCATTAATCTTGCTTCTTCTCCGTTGCTCCGTCTCTGAATGCTTCGACCTATGCGTGTTTGCCTTCTGTTCAGTGCTCTTCCCCTCTACCTTCATTTCCTCCCCTACACACACACACACACAAAACACAATTAGCCCAAAATCAACACCACAATTCATACGTAAACATCCGCATGAGTGAGTACGAACGTGTAAACTTATACCTCTGTACGAAGAGGAACTCTTTCTGTGAATAGGCTCGTCGTACACGTCTGCTTCTTCTTCTTCATCGAGATGATTCTTCGAAGATTTCACCATTCCGGAATTATATTCCGAAACTTACTCCGATTCTTTGGGAAACCAAGTTACAAACTGTACAACTCCAGTCTAAAGTGTGAATCTCAGTTGATGCAAAACCTAAGAGCCGAAACGCGGGGAAGAACGGGCTATGGTGACGGAAGAGGAGGAAGTGGACCGGGAGAATGGAGCTCCGAATTTGCACGAGGGGGAAAGAAATATATTGTCCCGTACGTTTGCGCAGGACCCGAGCGTAGAAGCCCTAGGCGAGTGGGAATATTATTTATTATTTAATTAATCCATTAATTAATTACTTTTTAATTATTAAAATTAATTATTAATTATTTGTTTTTCGTAAGTGGTTGGTGCTAACATGCGCATAGTAGGTGACGTTTAGGAATACGATGCAATTCGATCCTTTCTTTTCTCTGCGAGTAATACTTGGATACGAGGATGTAAAGTATCCGTTAGTGGAAGGTTAAATTCATAATCCCATAATTGTTACATGAGAAATCCCCCTATTCATGCTAATCCTCAGACCGCAGAACTCAATTCTTGAAGCATGCTGCAATAGTTGTTCATCGTTGCATTCGTGCGCATATGCATTATTAGCTGAAGCGTAGTTTATGAACAGCTGTGAAATGCTTGGCAGCAGCTGCAATTGTTGCCTCTGCGGGGGTAGATTCTTGAACATTACTTGCATTTTCAGTTTCTGGGTTTGAACTGAAGGACCGAGTAAGCAACTGTAAAAACGATGTGCAGCAAGTGTCTTCGCTCATCTTGAGAAGAGAATGCATCGAACCTACAGAGAACTTTGAAAAGATGAAGAATTTTGTGCTTTGATTTTTGGTAACGTTTAGCCATTTATATAGCAGAGGATTCATGGGGATCAAGCGGGATTTGCGTTTACCGTTGAAAATGGAAGATTCCCGCTAAATTTTACTCTCTGATACAGCTTCAAAATCACGTTCTGTTGACTCCCAAATCTCCTTCTCATGGCTGCTCGGCAGTTTCTTAGCAGCAGTTGCTTGCAAAAAATCTTCGGCTGCTCCTTGGAACATTTATCAAATGGCTGAATTAATTAGTGCTTTCTTAGAAACTGTTAAGTACTTCTTTCGAATTTTCGGTTGACAAATAATATTTGATAGAAACAGACAAGAACTTTTGGTTTCTGACACAGTTATTTAAGTACTTCCAGGGGAAGCACTTTTCTTGTAATACGTAGTAGCAAATTTTTCATAGTTTAATACGAAGAGTAAAGACAAGATGATATTCAGTCTTACCATTAACATGGTGGGTTTCCAACCAAAGTAAAAATAACATATAAGCCATAACTTGACAGTTCCTGCTAGATGATATTCGCAGAATCTGCTATATACGGACGACCAACAACACCATTAAACATGGAAAATGTTCCAAGTAGATATTAAAAATTGGGTATGGTTGCAGTGCCTATGAAAAAGAAAGAGTTTTCAGCCAAAGCACGAACGGGTGATTTCATTCTTCGCGAGAGTGGCTGTTCACTAAAGTCTTAAAGGGCAAATTTTTCATGATTGAATGATGCACGCATTTGATTTGACCTCACCACAACCAAAAGCAAGAACAAGAAGATAAGTAAGGCTCCGAACTGTACTTTTAATTTAATTAGATTCTCATAATTATGCGAAGCAAAAGCCTACATCTCAAACATGAACAAAAAGAATATATGTATTCAATAAAGGATTAAACAAAAACATTTAGTTCTACTCTTGACAGTGTTAAATTAAATTCAAGCATCAAAAATGCTTAGGAAAATTAGAGAGACCTTCCTAAAAATGATAAATCAGACTTGCTATTCTTCGGAAACATCCTAGACTATATCAAAACTGGTTGTGGGGTTAAATAAATACATTATAATTTACCCAGAGAAGGCTTGAACTAAATTACATACTCTAATGTGGTTATATAAGTACTTCATACCAGAGCTGATGGATCTGAACTGACACAAGCTACAGATTAGGGGGCTGAGTCACACAGTTCTTGAACTACAGTCAGAAATCTTGCTTCTTTTTCAAAACAGAAGATGAGAATCTTCCAACGTTGCCAAATTAAACTGGGAACTAATTTACATATCTGCACATAAGGCTGAAAGTGACCGCGGAAATTTGAGACACAGGTACCAGATCTAAGATTGGATCTCTTTATTATTCTCCCCCCTCTTCTTCCTGATCCTCCAATTGAGCTTCTTCTTTGTTTATTTCTCCTCTCCCACTTTCATGATTTGAACCACTTCGCCCGAAAAATAATCCTGACAAAGAGGAATCATCTTCATAGAGATCCTCTTCACTTTCCTTGTCTTTCAACCATGAGATTATTTGATTGTCCATCCAAGCTGGACAATGGTGTACAGCTCCAAGAGTAGCCTGAATTTGCAAGTGAGTTGGACTTGAAACATTTTGAGATGCTTCGGTAGGATCATCTCTCAAGCAAGAACATTCAGGAACTGGATGTGAGAGAAATGATAATGGCTTGTACCTTGTGGATGCCTCTGTTAGTCCATCAACCGAGGATCTTCTCATATGCTTGCGTATTGATGTTAGCCATCAACCAAGGATTTTCCTCTTTCCTTCATAAATATGCTTGTAATGAGTCCTAAAGGCATTTCTCTGTATCCCCAATTAATATATCAGACTGCAGAAATAGAGCATCAGAATATAAAATGAGTAATCATTCTTTTAAGTGCATACTAATTTTCCAACTCAGAATTAAAATCCACCATTCCACATTATTTCTTATGTCTTCCGGCATTAATGGACATGAACCATTCATGCGCAATTCCATTTAATTTACAGATAGTTTCCCTCTGACAATCCTACGTTTTATCACCCAAGCTCATTTATGCTGAATGAGTTCAGTGTGGACATCCTAAGGAAGAGCTCCAAAACACAACAAACATTTAATGTCAGGTAAGCTTCAATCATAAAAGGCTTAAACAAATCAAATCGCCAACTATGCCTTCAGGATATCAAGCAGGTACCTGGAAAAGTTCAGCACAACAATGGTATGCTAAAGCATCTCTGATCATCCCAGGATCAAAGGCTATAAATGGCCTTCCAGGAGCTCGTAACCCGAAATTGATACCACAATCAGTTATAACTGATAAGCTACTAATAATTTTCCGTAACTTGCATTACACTAGCAATGATGCTTTAATTCTTACCTATGCAAAATTTTAGTTGCAAGCTCCTGGACCCCTTGTCAAAACCGAAGGGCATAGAATATGACCCTAAATCTCAGCCTTTGGTACTCTTCAAGATCTGGCGAAAGAATGGCCTGAATCATGTCCCAGGAAAACAGTAATACTTCAACAAATTATGATTTTCCCGAAAATGGCACCAAATAAGAACATTTAACTCCCAGAGAAACAATATTCCCTATCATTGAAAGCATGCATCATCAGAAACTAAGAAAAATTGTGTGCATAGAACAGTCACAAAAGAAGAGCAAGGGAAAAGTTGTGCATAAAACCATTAATGGGAATCATGTTTTAATTTTTAAGTGAAAAGAATATTCATAAAATTAATCATATAAAGCATGATCAGGCAATACTCATGGTGTAAGAAATCTTAAAGAGTGGACAAAATAAACTTTCTTTATCTTTTTCCTTTAATTTCTTATCCAACTTGAGTAAGGAGAATATATCATAAAGCCTTGCAGATGAATTACAGCACAAGATTCATCTAAAGTTCTAATAAGTCACAAGCAGACCGCAGCAAACTCTATAGATTCCAAAAAATCAGTGAAAATATTTCAAAGTATAAGACACAAACTTAGAACCAAGCAGTAAAAGAAGAGGAAAGGATTAAGCAAATGAAACAAAACTTTACTCATAACATGAGAAACTCATAAACAAATTGTTCACATGTATAAATTAAGAAATCAAATCAATCTGGGCACCTAAAAGATTTTAAGTATCATTTAGTAGTGACTTAACCATAGATCATTAACCACATTTTCACATAACAAATTCTAAATGGTAATCATTACTAGTGTAGTAATCATTCCTAGTACAAAAGAAGTAATTCAAACTTGAGTCATTGGCTCAAAGAAAATGATTATTGTCATGACCTTGAAGCATCCACCATCAGAAACAACTAATTCAACAACTGAATGCTTGTTCAAAACTGGAAGAACATGGTGCAAATAAAAATATGGTGAAGTTGAGTACAACACTCTAAATAATGGGATCTTCTTCTTTCTCCTAGCCCCTTTAAGATTTTTTGGAAGGGTTTTTACAATGTTAATATCTTTCGCTAACGCTGCCATAAACTGGTCCTTGCTGTAGAGATAAGCAAAACTCTTGATCTGTGAGCTGCAATAACAGATGACTAAATTAATTTACATGAATAGTTTAACTATTAGATCAACTTTCAATTGACTAATTAAAATTGCATTACTAATCTTAAAGTAAGGCAATCTGATTCCTTTGCTGCTTGTGGTTGACTGGATCTCAGGAATGACTAAAGTAGCATTAAGAAGCCCAGAAACCACAACCACATAGGAAATCTGAAAGATTTTGGAAAAAAGTTACAACTTTGATAAATACGAGGTATCACTGCAACAAAAAATAAGCAACTTGGACATGGTATTCTCACAGAGTTCCCGATCTCATGGAAGCCGCCTTGTATTCTGACAAAGATCTACCCATTTGTCTGTGAACTGGGATCCGGTATAGGTAAGCTTAAGTCAGCACCCAGTTAATGCTTACACTATGAATACCAAATATATAGATGAAAAATAGAACACATCTGAAATTGGAAATTTTCCCTTCTCAACCCACTCCAGTCTCTTCTATCTTCCATTCCAAGTATATTTATAGAAGCATCAAAACCACAAACGAAGAATTTAAGAAGAAAACCATCAAAATGCAATTTGAAAAAGACAGAAATATATTAACAGGTGAAACAGTATATATTTCAAGCTAAAATGGAAACATTAACGAGATAATCCAAAAGCATCCATCTTAATAACATATCTAAAAATGTTGATTTTTCCTATTTGCAGCAAATTATAAGTCTTATAAACAGCTGTGACGAACAAGAATTTTTTTGCTTAAAACCATCTTTGATTCCAATTTTCGCAATCAGTATGTGAAAGATCATTCGTTTTGATGTTTTTCTAGAGCATAAAACTATAATAACAAGATGCAAAAAATGAGCTAACCAGCATAGTATCCTCTCGGACTCGCATCTGGGTGCAAAGATTCAAGATCCCTCACAGGACCCCATAATTTTCTATACAGTGACCTCTGCACAGTTTATTAACAAACAACAATGGGAAGAATTCAACAGAAAGGAAAAAAGTAAAACAAAAGCACACAACTCAAATAAGAGATATTAAGTCACAACAAATTAACAATGCTACAAAATATAAGGGAACAGAAAGGGGGGATAAAACCCGGACAGTATTAATTTGGAGTACTCCAAATTGCAAAAACATGAAACAATCAAGAGATGGATCCAGAATAACACACAGAACGAAAATTCAAACAAACATAAAAAGAAACACATGACAATCAATTTTTTTCCTTGCAATGAGTGAAATGGATCCAAACTAAGCCAAAAAAAACATTCCCATATCTCCCCGCAATCAGAACCCAGTTAACATAACTCAAAAAAACAAAGAAAAGCCAATACTTTAACTCAATTAGTGGGGAAAAAATTCAAAATTCAGCATCTTAATCGCATGTAACAGTGAAATTATAGTAAAGAGAATCAAAAACAGAAGGGAAAGAAAAGAAATGAGATCTTCACGGTGAAGTAGTAGTAGTAGTTAAATTGTGCACATACAGTTTTGGACAACTCAGCATCTTCAAAGTGGGTCTCCAAGAAAAGATTGTTACTCAGAAACGCCATCTTCAGTGAAATCTCGCAAGAAAAATATGCACAAAGAGAGAAAAAGCCGATAGAACTAGCACAATCAAACCAACCCATTCCATTCTAGACTTAAACATCATCTTCACTTCTCCCTTCATCTCTATTCCCCTTTCTCTCTCTCTCTCTCTCTCACGAAGCTTGCAGCAGCAGCCAGAGAAATAGAGTATAAAAGTCAAAGAATCAGAGAAAGAGAAGGAGATCGGACATGTTCTGACCCCGTTTCAGAACATGTATTGAAAATGTAAGCTACAACAAAAGTATCGAGTTGCAGTGATCAGACATGCTATATTTTACATCTGCGTTGAGATCTCGCCACTCTCTGCGGTGGCGCGTGGGTGTACGATCCAATGAAAGTAGACAGCCTTCTTTTTAAACCTTTTTCCTTAAAGAATTTAGTGGATAAGGCAAAATTTGACCTTAACAGTGGCCACCCCCCCCCGGCCCCCACAAAAAAAAAAGAGCCCACTGATTATGAACAAGACTATAACACTATCACACGCTGAAGTTCTTCAAAACAAGCGTTAGCCGCCCCTAGCAATAGTGTCTGATATGTCACTTTCTGCCAAAGATTAGTGGGGAAAATCTGATGTGACATTAGCACTTGGACAAGCATAAAATGACACTCTGTTTTATAAAAAAAATGGACGAAGTTTAAAAAAGAAAAAGTGCTTTTGATAAAATGGTATTGAAATGCAAAAAGTGCTTTGGCGTCCGAAAGTGCTTTTGTTTCCAGGGTGGGGTTTTGTATCTCAAAATTACTGTATAGAGTGTCGTAATGGGAAAATATATATATATATATATATTTTTCAAAATTAATAAGACAAAAATATAAATAAAATAGTCTCAACAAAATTATTTAATAATATATGGATAATATTAAATTTTTTAAATTTTATATTAATCAATTCATAATAATAAAAAATAATAATAATTTTAAAAAAAATGCCCCCTTTTTTTTTTCAGGGCTGCGTTTCACTGGATCCCCCGGTGTGGGTCCCATCAGTTACGTGGCTCAATCTACATGCAGATAGTGTCGCTGACACCACAATATTTAATCTTAAATTATCCATCAAACCCTTGCGCTTTTGTTGAAACGGAGAGACGGTGCGGGACACATGTCAATACAGCAGACGTGATCATATAATTTTAAGTGAAAAATATATATATATATATATATATTGATAATAAATTTAAAAAAATAAAAATTAATATAAAAAAAAAAATTTTTTTTTTTATTTATTGTAAATAAATATTTTTTTATTTTTTTATTTAAATTTTTTTATAATTTTTATTTATTATTAATAAATAATTTTTTATTTTATTATTTAAACTGGCCGAGTCAGATACGCTACCGTGGCAAAGCCGTGTCTCATGCAAGTAATCGGAAGTTTAGAGTGTCTCCCAAAAGCTGGAGGGCGGAAAAACAGAGCTGTTCCTCTGGCTCTCCGCACCCAATCTCTACCGTACGTCTGATCAACGGCTGTTGCTCCCGCTTCTCTCCTATGTCCACCTTCCGATCTCGTTAATCTCCGGTGAGTTTTTCGAATTTCTGCCTTTTTAAATCCTGTTGTCACTTTCCGTTTGTTTCGCGAGAAAATCCGTGAAAGATAAAAAGAAAAGAATAATAATAATAAGCCAACCGGGAAATGATATACATTTAACGCGGGAAAACTACTGTCATGCAAAATATCAAATTTCTTGTAAATTTTTTTCTGCAATATTTGTCGTATATCTATTTGTTCCGTTACTTAAACACAGTTGTAACGGTTTTGATCCTCTATGCTACTATTATCGGAGAACAAATTCTAGAAAGACCATAATTTTGTGTCTCTTCGCAAGTACGAGAAGGCTGATTAAAGTGACAGTTATTTCGAATGTTGTTACTTTAAATGAATGTAGATGGTAAAGTTTTTCCACTTTTTCTTCTCAGAATTGGAATTTTAGAAAGTATTAACAGATTAAGAAACTTTGTTTGAAATGGATTTTGTTTCGTGGCCCTATAATGTGCACATAGCGGTTCACTGAAACGGACTCGTTGATTTAAGTTATTAAGATCCAAGATCATGATAAAAAATATATATATATTTTGTTTATATTTATATGTTTCTTTTAATGTTTTGTTTATTATCTTGCAATTCAGCTATAAATTTTTGGGAAGATATTTTCCTGAAAGTTAAAGGCTTAAAGCCACTTATGAATTTAACTTACCATCTTCTATGTCGATCAGATTTATGGAGGGTAAGTGCAGCTTGATCAACATGAGCCCATTCTTTTTTCCATTTTAAATGGATTCAATGTATACTTGTTTGACACTTCTTTGTGAATTATTCTCTCCTGTTGCATTTCTAAATGTTCTTTTACCTGTCATTTAGTCAGCATTATCAGGTGGCTCCTCCAATGTAGCATTTTCATTAAGTTCTTATACTTCTTAGTGAAATCTGTTTCAATGTGAGAATCATGGAAATAATTTGAATCCTACTGGTCTGATTATGGTTGTTTACATTGCAAACGTTTCCCTCCAATTGTTGCCAGCATTTGAGTTTGACTTCTGCTTGAGAGAGAAGCTCTCTGCTGCCGCCTGCTCTGCTGCTGGTTTTAAAGTCTACTGCTTCTTTTCCTTTCATGTCTCCTGAACTGGATTGTGCTGTAAATACTACGATGGCTGTTGCAGCCTTTAGAGGATGGGTTAACGGTGAGCATGGTGGGAAAAGGAGCATGGAAAGAAAACCATTGGGAAAGAGGCGTGTGTTTGTTCAGACTAAGGTGGGTTGTGTTTTGGTTGTGGAGTTAGGTAGGAGAGACAATGCCCATACAGTGAAAAGGAAATTACAGCTTGCCCTCAATGTGCCAACTGAAGGGAGGTCATTGATTTATGGGGTTATGGTGCTGAAGAATGATCTCGGTACTGTTAGAAATGATTCTTCAATTCTTCTCACCCAAAATTGTATGCACAGATGTTCATCTACGCCATGTCTCTCACCTACCGGCAAGGATCTTCAGCCAAGAGATCAGATCGGTCCACTTGAGATATTGGGATACTATAAGCATCTTTCCAGAGCAAACAGCTGGTGAATTGTGAAGTCAATGAAGATGGGGAATGGGCTGTTCGGAGTGAGCTTGGAGGTGCTTACTATTTTAGAAATTACCAAGGTAAAAATGTTGCTATTGTGAAGTCAACAGATGAGGAACCTTATGCTCCAAACAACCCAATGGATTTCTAGGCAAAGCTCTTGGGCAGCCAGGCCTGAAATGTTTAGTGTGGGCTGGAGAGACTGGATTCAGGGAAGTAGCTGCATACCTTCTTGACTATTTTCATTTTGCCAGAGTGCTCTGCACTGCCCTTGTGAAGATCACACATTCAGTTTTCAATATCAGTACTGGGGTGAGTGGAAATAAGATTCAAGAGAGGAAGCAGGTCGGCAAAATTGTATCAGTACAGCAGTTCATCACTCATGATTTTGATGCAAGTGATCATGGGACTTCGAACTTTCCTGTTGCTGCTGTTCATAGAATAGGGATCTTAGATATTCGGACTTTGAATACAGATTGACATGCTGGAAACCTTCTGGTTAAGAAGTTTGATGAAACTGGGAGTTTTGGTCGAGTCAAGTTTGTACCTATTGATCATGGCCTTTGCCTTCCGGAAAACTTGGAGGGCCCATACTCTGTGTGGATTCATTGGCCACAGGGATCAATTCCGTTCTCAGAGGATGAACTTGAATATATAAATCAGCTTGACCCATATGTGGATTCTGAAATGCTTAGAATGGAGCTGCCAATGATTTGACAGACATGTCTCAGGGTCTTTGTTCTTTGCACAATTTTGCTTAAGGAAGCAGCATCCTTTGGTCTCTGTCTTGCTGATATAGGTGAGATGATGAGCCGGGTATTTCAAGGCCATGGGGAGGAGCCAAGTGAGCTCAAGTTGATATGCATTAACGCAAGGAGGTTATTAGGGGAGAGAAAGATGCTCTCTAATGTTGTAAAAGCAAGAGAAAGTGAGGAATTTCAGTTCGAGATTGATTGTGAGGAAAGGGAGATTGATTTGACTTTGAATATGGAAGAGAAACTGGCAGCCAAAAGTTTATCTCTTAGGTCAAGAGGTGACAATGGCCGAAATTCCTTTTTTAGACTAGAAGAGACTGTGGAGGAGGAGGCAGAGAGTGAGGGGAACGTGTCACCTATAAAGATAAATCTCTACAGCATAGGGCTCCATCTTTTTCAAAGCTATCAATGTCTGTAAAAAAACATAAGCATTGGTGAGAAGAGTTGGTGACATGAGGGAACTGTGCAGAAGAGTGGCTATTTGGCTGGTACATCGTCTGGAAATATGAGTGTGAACGAACACCTGCCTGCAAGCGCTAGTTTTGTGAGCATAGCTGATATGAACGAAGAGGAGTGGGTACAGTGTCCTGAGAATTTCCAGAAATTCCCAACTTTTACAAATTGTAAATCAGTTGCTGTAGGTCAGAGGCAGAAACAGAGGCTTGGAACTTCATGCCAGTTTTGCGGAGTTGATATTGCAGATTATAGAAATTGGATGTCTAAAATTTTACGATGTAGGATTCAGCAAACAGCAAATATATAGGTAACCTTGTTCGGAATTATAGTCTGTGAGGGTGCACTTAATCAGTGATTTAGAGTTACTCTCGCATAGATGGCTGCATTCAGATTATTATAGCTCTACGCAGCAGCTGCTTGTAAAGGACTACAGTTTTGATGTCGTATGTGTTGCTTTTGTTTTCTATATTCTAATTTTCTTTTTAAATAGCTTTTGATTGCACTAGACTGCTTTAAAAGTTCAGTTCTGTGTCATATATTTATAAAAGTGATAATACGAGAAAAAATAAGATATGTAAATAAATCTTTTCTGCTAGAAAATGCCAACAGTGGTTGCTTAGGTTTTTTTGCCTGAAAATCGTAGTTTGTTCTAGCATTTGCGGAATGCTATCATAGTTGCCGCAGCTATGCAGTCCGTAGTACTTTGCAAATCCTACAGGTTAAGTATGCTTTTAGATTCTTGTTTTGGTTGGCAGTTAATAACACAAATAGATTAAAGCAGTTTCACCAGTCGAGCAGAAGAACATGTGCAGAACCAGAACGGTATCTGATTTTGTTAGTAACTTGCTATTTCCTGTAGAGTTGGGTAATCTGCAGTCCTTTTCTTTTGTTTTCTTCACAATTATAATATATATATATATATATGTATGTATATAAAGGCAGGCAATAAAAAGGTAAGAGAATATGGGCTTTTGATCTATATCGTTAACACACTACGTATTGAGTTTTCTAAAATGAGTGTATAGTTTCTTTTTGGGTTTTTGATCGTATGAACCAAACTGGTCGCTTGGCGTAGAGAACAGTTAGAATTCCTACCAAAGTTAGACACAAAAACCTGAAACAAAGAAGAAAACAAGAAATCTTGCGGCCATTTAACGTTCTTCGAGCCTCTCCTTCGTTTCAGCCAACTTACTGAGCTCAATCTGTTGGTCTTCCATCCGGCTTACCGCTCGCGAAAATTCTCCATCAGCAAAAGACATAGTGTCTTCCTTAGACAGGTGTCTCTGTTTTATCTTCGATATAGCCTGGGTAACTTCCCCCATTGAAGGTCGTTTTCTTGGTGATTTGTGCAAGCATTTGTGACCAATTCTCGCCATCTCCCTCACTTCTTCAATGTTGCATGCTCCAACTAGTTGGTTATCAAGTATTTCGTCCATTCCATCGGGACTCATAGCGGCCTTCAGAAGAGGAGGAAAGAATATGGCTATCATAGAAGGCTTTAGATTGTAAAGATTAACATATCAAGAGGGAAAGCACGTACAAGATTAACATATTCCATCAAGTTTTGGTGAGGATGGATGGCCGTAATGAGCTCAAAGATGATAACGCCAAAACTGTAGATATCACTCTTCATTGTAAACTTGTTGGATGATATGTAAGCAGGATCTATGTACCCATAGGTACCTTTGAGGCCAGAGTTGCGGCCGTCAAAGACCTCTTCTTTCGACAGCCCAAAATCAGCAACCTATCATGGGATATCCATAAAGATCAGTAATCATACAAAACTCAACTACAAACTTCAGGATCTTCGTTAAACTGGAAAAGGCTTAACTATATAGTTTGTTCGATCTTTAGGAAGAAAATGCATTCTTCCTGTGCTAGCTTACCTTTGCTCTCATGGAGTGATCCAACAATATGTTAGCAGACTTTAAATCGCGATGTATAACAGGAGGAACTGCCTGTTCAAAGAATTATCACGGGTTTAGATTAAATGAGCAATTTATTTCCCTAAGGAATTATGTGATTATATATATATATCACTGAATATACCCCTTCATGAAGATAGTCAATTCCATGTGATACATCGAGAGCTACTTGAAATCTTTCTTCCCAGCTCAAAACCCGTTCTCCACCTGAGTATGCGTACACAAAAATGATTTTCAACAAAAGTTTTAAAATACTAACCAATTAAAGAGCCTTTATAACTAATGAGATACAAAGCATGACGATTCCAAGCAAATATGGGCAACAAGTTTTGAACTGCACATTCTACTTTGAAATGTAGCTGCAGTTAATTGAACCCACTTTACAGTAGGAAATTTTGTTCTCGGAACATTATTTACAAGCCGCAAGCATTAAAGATAGTGTACAGCCCTTGAATGCCATAACCGCCAACCAGATTGATGGTTGAATGCGATTTCTGGTCTATAACTGTAATAGTCATAATTTAAAATGTATTGGACATCATCTCTTGATATAGTATTATAAGCATACGAGTGCTCCAGGTAATTGTGCATTGTATCACGTTTAGCACTGGGACACGGGGAGTTACCTCAGCTTTCAATGGAGACCCTTAACTGTTAATTATTTATGAGTTTAAGTTTGATCATTAAATATAAAATGCAAATGAATAAGTTATTTCTTGATGATAGAATTGGCATAATGTCACCAAGCAACATAAAGTGTTCGTATGGAAAAAGATGAATTTCAACATGCATATACCATTAAATTCCTCTTTATGTAGACATGTCTTTTTAACATTAATTCAAAAATATTTGAGAAGGCAGTTATCACGAGTAATGAAATTCTAATATAACAACAAAGGAGGCCTCCAAGCTTACCATATAGAAGGTTTGCCAAGCTTCCATTACTCATAAACTCATAAATCAGCATACGCTTTCCTTTATCCACACAATATCCTATCAAATTCACAAGATTCCTGTGATGCAACCTTCCCAGCAGACATACCTTCAAAAATACCGAATAGTATCATGGAAAACCCAGTCTCAAACAAAAACACAAAAGAATTTATATTTTTCCCTATTAAAAGACAGTCTAATTAATAATATAAGAGAAATAGAAACTATGAGTGTTGGTCAGACCACATTGTGTAGGGACCATTACTTTATACTTTTCTCCGAGTTCTAAACTTACAGAGATTATCCCTAAAAGCAACTCCTTCAAGAGTAAATTCAAATAATCTTCGCCAATGTTAATTGCAATAGTTCTTAGAAGAGAAGAATTAAACATTCTGTGCAGAAATCATATTTCTCTTTGTTAAGGAAAAAATAAAACTTTTCTTCCTCTTACGTAAATCTTGTTAAAGCATCTCTTACCTCTGTTTGAAACTCTTTTTCTCCCTGATGTGAATTAGAAGCAAGCACCTTTACAGCTGCTACTCCTCCAGCAGGCATCGTAGCTTTATATACTGGACCAAAAGCACCTTCTCCCAATATAGTAGTGAAGTTTTGTGTAGCTTTTTGAATGTCCCTGAAAAGCACATTTAAACAGAAATGCATTAGAATATGATTTCAGTAATTCACATGCTACAACATTAAAGATTATCAAGCTCGTCCATAATTAGAAATCTAATTACTTGTAAGCATATCTAGGTATGCCTGAAGCAGAAGCAAATCGATCTTTACTGTGATTACTCCACCAAGAAGCCCAAGAATTATTCTGAGGGTATCCTGATTCCTCAACAGCTATGGAATTTGAAAGAGATGCACTGTAATCAATGCTTGTGCCCAAGCCATTTACACGTATGGGATGTGTGGCAACACTCCGTTCATTAGTGCCTCGCTGAAGTTGAGCATGCCTCTTGTACCACCTAAGGCCGAAAAATACAAGTATGGCTATCAAGATACCAAGAGCCAAACCAACACAGATGCCAATGACAACCAAATCACTTTTATGAGCCATTCTTTGGTTTCCTTTGAAATTCAGCCAATGAAAGCATCTTGCAGGCAGAAAATGCTGCAAGCTACTCGTCCAAAGATGAACAGGATTATGTGTAAACTTAGAAAACCTTTTCCTGAAAGAATTGCAGAACACAACTAGTCAAAAAATGTTTATAGTTCATACTCTATTGAAAAATATAATAACACCTTAGTTAAACACATATATGTAGCTAGCATAATGTCAACTACCAACATCTGGACATGGATTGGAATTCGGATGGAGATGTTTTAATTACAGTAGGTCGCACAAACCCTTTTACACCATTACAGGCTGCCAAATATTTTCTATTTTTTTTTTTTTATGTTTTATCAGCCCGAGAGATAACAAGTACCAAAGCAACCTTGTCAGGCTTTCATTGTCCTTAAGACAAATTGGTTTACACAATTTATCAATGCAAGCTTTTAGTATATTGTCATTTTGTGCATAAATAGAACCAATAAGAAAATGAAATCCAATTAAAAGACTCCTTTTCTCTGAATCGCTTGGCGACTTACGATGCCTTAACAAGCTCAAGGTGCCAAATACTTATTACGCAGAAGGTTCTATCGATCATATAATCTTCAGATGCAAATGATATAAATTATTCAATATTCATATCAGATCAATCATCCAGATCATAAAGCTCCATGTTACAGAATTAACATCAAAACCGCAACAACGACAACCAGAAGGACCAAACTACTTTCACGGAAACTCCAACAAAATACCCCCAAAGAGCCAACCCAACAACCAAAATCCACAAACAAACAGAATTGAGATTTAAAAACAAAATAAAAAAATCTAGAAACCGAGAAGTAATCCATGAATTATAACAAAGAATCGCATACCTTATCAGCTGAAAAATCCCCCCAAAAACAAAAATGATAACGATCAGTCAACTGTGCGCCACCCCAGCAGCTCCATTGACTTGAAACTTCTGACTCGCGGTGACCCAGTTCAATAGAAGAACTCTAAAAACTGATGGATGAAAAACAAAGGGAAAAAGAAAAGCAATTGAAAGACAGAAAGAGTCTTAGTTGAAGCTTGGCTTAGGTAAATGCAAATAAAGAAAAGCGGTCGTTGCGTGGCGTTGGCATTAATGTAATGGTAAGGAATAATTGTCTGGGCACGATGCAGGCGGTAAACTTCGAGATAATTGACCGCTACATACGAAAGGAAAGGAAAGGAAAGGAATTGGTGACGTGCTCCGTGACGGTAAACTTGGACGAATCCGCCATTTTAATCTCTCACTTTTGTCTCCGCTTGTTCTCTTCCTACTTTATAAGACACAATTTAAGCTATATTTATTTATTTATTTATAATTATTATCTTAAATAATATGAATATATTTTTATTTTAAGAAGATTTATTTCACACTTTTTTGAATTATAATCAAGAAGAAACGACTTTTTTTTCCTTCTTTTTTACCATATAAATGTCCTAAATATACTTAAACATGCGAATCTTCTTTTTTTTTTTTACTTTTAATAAAATAATAATACATATCACAATTAATAATAAATAGTTTAAATTATATTTTAATAAAATTTATAAATTTATTTTATATTTTACGATATAAATTAAAAAATTAAAAATTTAATATAAACTGATTGTTATTAATTATATTACACATCAATATATATAAAAAAAAAAAAAGACTAAAAGAGAATTCAACTTTAAACATTATTCACAAGATAATGTATGAGTGGTAAGTGAGATAGACATGCCATCGTGCTCTTTAGGGTAAATCTTTTTCAAAATAATGTATAATTGGCATTCACTTGCTATCGTGTTCATTAAGGTAGAAGCATCTCCCACTATATATGCATTACAATATATAATTCAAAGATACTTCTAATATATATGTAAGGGCGAGGATTAAGAGTTTTTATTTTTTATACAATTTATTACACAATTCAATATTATTGTATTGATTTCAATTGAATGATGAAAATTATATTTTATATGTATATTAATTATGATATATTAATTATATATATTAGATTTTATCTCTAATTATTGAAAAATTAATGTAAAAATAATCTATATCATAAAAATGATTTCCGATTTTGCCCTATGTGTATATATAGATATGAGTTACAAAAATGTCACTTTCTAATAATAATCTTATAACATAGCTCAAATTATTTTTTTCAGTTTTTATTATGTTCTTACTTTTAAATTGTGTGTATATACACACACATGCATACAATTGAAGGGATTTTGTGAAGATGGGACAAAGTGCTTCGGAAAAAGCACTTTTGCTTTATATATATATATATATATATTAAATAGGGTGTGCAAATTATAGATGAAGATGATCTCTCTTCATGTATGCTCTTTTTTGGTACAAAGTCTAATTTGAAGCAAATCGATGAATAGAGGAATTCATTTGTAGAGTAAAATTAAAGGCAATTTGTGAATATGAGACAAAGTGCTTCGGCATAGTGCTTCTATTGTATATACAATTCATGGGGGATGCAGACGTGGACTCTATTGAATTAAAGTGATATAAATTAAATAAGTCGATAATTTAAATTAGTTTAAAAAATTATTAAATTAATTTTGATTTTAAAAAATAAAACCAATAAAATTTAGTTCAATTTTAAGTTTAAATTTGATTTAAACTTACAAAATCGAACCGATTCAATTATTTTAAAATTTATATTTTTTATTTAATATTTTAGTAAATAAATAATGATTCACTTAAATATAATTAACATAAAATTTTATAAAATAATTTTTATTTTTGAGTTTATAGCTTACAAAATTAAAAAATAATTTTTATTTTTTAAAAATAAAACTTATCTTAATACTTACAATATAAAAATATAAAATAACAAATTTGAATCTTTTAATTAAATTAATATTTTGAACTCGGATCTAAATTAACAAACTAAATCAATTCAAACTAACAATTATTAGTTTGAATTAAAATCAATGATTTTGAATCAATTTAAATATTAAACTAAAACCAATTCAAATCAAATTTGTCCATCCCTAGGTCAAAGCATGCATAGTTGAAGTATGCATGGTGTATGCATGGCCTAAATGAAAATTGATAATTGATAATTTTGAATTGATTTAAATTTTAAACTAAAATCAATTCCAATCAAATTTATCCTTACCTGGTTCCAAAGAATGCATGGCTAAAGTTGGACATATGTTTATTCTCCTTGAGGTTGTCCATGTGTATCAAATAGGGTGTTCGAATTATAGATGAAATCTCTTCCTGCATGCCCTTTTTTGTACAAAGTCTAATTTCATGGCACTCATGACCAACCTGGCAGAAGTAAAATTAGAGAGATATTGTGAATATGGGACAAATTAGGTGCTTCGGCAAAGTGCTTCTGCCATACAATTCATGGGGCGATGCATGCATGCATGCATGCATGCGTTGAAGTTGGACGTATGTGAAAGAAATGTATATTGAGAAATTTTATAGACCACATGCATGGATGATGAAAGCACTTTTATATGAAAGTGTTGTTTTTTTCTTTTATACAAAAATGAATAAATATTTCTCTTATTTTTTTTTTAAAAGGCTCAACAAACGTAACCATTTTCATTTTAATAAAGTAAAGCAAGCATGCGTCACCATCTTCAACTCTCCCTCCTTTAATTCCTCCAATTCCCATGATTTTCCATGTGAATATTTTGTATATAGCCCTTGATTTGAGTATGCGTTACATATAATTCCTCTCCAAACACGACTGTTCTTTCTGTAGAACTCCATTGAAACATGAACAGGAAAAGCTCTGTAGCATTAATTTCATTCGTTGTTTTCCTTCATTTCTTCCGGCCGTTTGTGATCAGAAGTGCAACACCATCGGCGCTGTATGTTCTGGCGGATTCGTTGGTGGACAGTGCCAACAACAATTTTCTTCCGACGGTTGCTAAGGCACATTACTTCCCTTATGGTGTTAATTTTGTCAAGAAAAGCACCGGATTATTCACCAATGGTGAAACTGTAGCAGATTTTATAGGTATATTTGCTGATTAACACTTTGTAACAGATCAAATTGGCAAAATTCATATATTAATTGTTTCATGCATTTGCCTTTGTTCTGATGACTAGCTGAATTTCTGGGGCTGCCGTATTCTCTGCCATTCTGCCAGAAACCGGAAGTCCCGACGTAGGTCTACGTAATACATTCTTTCTCCCCAACCATTTGCTCAACTCCTCGTTGATAAACTCTCCAACCAGCTCCAGGTTATCTCATCATAACACAACAAACACGAAATTTCTTTAAGGTGGAAATTAATGCATCTTCCACTGTATGCATTGCAATGTATACATAACACCTAAGGGATGGTCAAAGTGTTTTAAATAATGGAAGATCCAGCAATAAATTAAAACACATTAAAACTTATTATACCTAGATCAAAGAAAAATAGATAAACAAAGATGTAAAAGCAAAGATAAGAAAATGAATTCAAGAGCAATAAGCAAAAATAAAACAGAAAATTAGCAATTTATTAACTGAAGATAATGTTACGAAGAATTTTTTACAAAATAAAAATCCTTCAAACTCATAAAAAAAGTTACCAAAATATATCGCTAATAAAGAATAACTTACAACCAATAATTCAGTATAAGAACTCTTGACACTGAGTTCTAACTATTTTTATAAATGATTCACTTTAAGTAATTTTATTTTAAAATTTTAAAATATTCTTTTGTCAACAAAATCTTTAAAAATAATCAAAATTTTAAAAACTTCCCTATTAAATTTAGGATAAAGATAATGATTATGACAATCAAGAGAACACATAATTAAAAAATCTCATTTATTAAGAAATTCGATTAATTTCTCTCGAGAAAGATGCAAGGATATGTTATACCTATCTAACTTTTGTAGAATGAAAAATTATGGTTTTATAAACTATGATAGTCAAAAAAGCATCCTAAAAAAATTACTGAAAAATTAGGTTTGAGGATATAAAACACACGTTGACTTGAGCCGCAACTTGCCCTTGTCTTTGTAGATGAACCAAATTTCACGTTGGCTGGAGCAGTAACATAGTTTTAAGTGGTCGAATAAGTCTGCTTGAAAGGTCACTTGACCTTAGGTTGGCACACACAATCTGTCAATCCCTTTTTTCACGTTAGCTTGAGCAGTCGCTTAACCTTAGGTTTGCACACACATTCTATTAGTCTTACAGTTGAGTGTCCACTCGACCTCAGATTGGCATACGATCTTTGTTTGTTGAAGACTTACTCAAATTCAATCATTTTTTAGGTTTATATGTGATATTAGTATATTTTATGTCAAAATAGTTAAGTTTAATGAACAATTATTTATAAACAGTACAAATGAAAAGTGCATGCAAATAGTACTCATGAACAATTACATGTGAACAGTATTCAAGGGACAAAAGGCTAGAGCTCGACCTCCGATTGATATCTGCTTGAGCGAAGTAAACAGTTTCATAAACAGTGATAAATAATGCCAAAAATAATATCTCAACACTCGACCTTCACTTAAGCAACCATGTGATATGAGTAGTCCACTTGAACTGCACTTGAATAATGCTCGAGTGACAAACAGTTATTGTAAATAGTACTTGAATAAATAATACCAAAAAAAGAGAAAAAAATATATATAAATACTTCAAATTTTATTTTAAAGTTGGTGGGATAACTCTTTATATTTTTAAAGTTTTTTAAATAGAGATTTCATCCTCTAAATTTTTTAAGAGTATTATCCATTATTCTTTTTGAGAGAAAGTACAAATTATATTTTTATAAGTAAGATTAACATAAGAGTTTTTTCTTGAGAGTTTTTCAAACTTTCTTTTTATACAAATCCAACTGTGAAACTTTCAAAATTCTTATTGTTATTGATGACTAGAAGTTTTAGTCTTATAAATGTATCATTCAAGGATTCCATTGAAAAAAGAAGATTTTAAAATTCTAAAAACAAGATAACTCGAAGTAGATCACTCAAAAAAGTTAATCGAAATTGAATTACAAGAGTTTTTGCAAAAAAATTATCGTTTATAAATTTTTATTTGCTAGTAAAATATTTTAGTATACCTTAATATTAACTTAGATAGTTTTTATCCTGTAAAGAGGTTCTTCATAAATTTTTTTTTATAACAAATTTTTATGTTTTATTTACTTTTATTGTTTTATCAATTATTAATTGAATTTGTTATTGAAATTTATTTATAGTAGGCTTAGATTGATTAATCAGAGATTTGTTCTTTTTTTTAATCCAACTAAGACATAGCAAATATTAACGTGTTTTGAGTTGTTAATTTTAAATTTTAATTTTTTGCGTAAACACTTTTGACCTCCTCAAGTATTCTATGATTTAATCAATGGCAAATTTTCAACTTTGATACAAAACATGCCAACCTAAATTTTGAACCTAACGAAATATATATTATGAGTAACAAAAACAACTCACCTATCTTTAATAATAGAACCTTATAACATAGCCCAATGTGTATATATATTGTTTTTCTTTTGATTTTTTATTTTTAAATAAAACAAAAGGGTAGTGGATTGGGTACGTTGTTAGTAAATTTGGGAGCTAAGTGCCAGCGAAGCATAACAAGGAGGAGTGTATAATTTTATATTGCCAACTTGAGTAGGTTTATTGCTTTTAAAAGACATATGCGTATGTATTTGGACTTAGAACGACTAAGAAAATTAAAGATAGTTATGTTCTTGTCTTAATACAAGTAGCTACCTAGACAAGATTGCATGTTAGTTGTGTTAGGACAAAGCTCAAAATTGAGTTAATACAAAATCAATCCAATTGAAGTTGATTAATTGCTACACTCAGACTCTAACCCTACCAATTAAATTACACTTTTTCTGGTTTATGTGATATAATCATATAATAATGCCATATTAATTTATATTTGATTATTTATATAAAAAAAAATGTTTGTTTCAGTTACTACTCTTATATTGAATACCATTTTGAAACTGAAAAACAAGTAATTTTATAAATGTTGATGCAAATTCTCACAACAAAAAGTTGGAGGAAACATTAAAAAAAACATGTATAAACAACCATAAAACGTTAAATAATTATTGCATTAATTTGTTTTTTCTATTGTATACATGTAGTGCATTGAGAGGACCTGTGAATGACAAAGAAGGATGTCCAAATTATAGATGATCTCTCTTTCTGCATTCCCTTTTTTGCACAAAGTTCAACTTCAACCTACCCATGAATACAATTCATATAGATATTCATTATGGCAAATAATTATTGCATTAAAATATCTCTTTCTGGTGTGTGTGTGTGTGTGTGTGTGTATACATGTAGTGTAATGATGGGACTTGTGACTGGCAAAAATAGGATTTCCAAATTATAGATGATCTCTCTTTCTGCATACCTTTCTGTTACAAGGTCTAACTTCAAGCCAGCCCATGAACGTAACTAATATAGGTATTCATTATTGGAGTACGGTTAAAGGGAATATGAGACAAAGTGCTTCGGCAGAGTGCCTCTGTTACAATTTATTGGTCGATGCATGCATGTGCACTTGAATTTGGGCATATGTTTATTCTAACTGAGGCTGTTCATATATATTAAATAGGGTATCCGAATTATAGACGATCTCTCTTCCTGCATGACGTTTTTTTTTTTTTTTTTTGTGCAAAATCTAATTTCAAGGCAACTCATGTCCAACCAAGCCAAAGTGAACTAACTAATAAAGCAAGCATGCGTCAACTTCTTAATATAGATGATCTCCCTTTCTGCATGCGCTTCTGTTACAAGCCCTAACTTCAAGCCAACCCAGTGAACGTAACTAATATAGGTATTCATTATTGGAGTACAGTTAAATGGAATATGGGACAAAGTGGTTCTGTTACAATTCATGGGGATGCATGCATGTGTACCTGAAGTTGAACGTTTGTTTATTCTCACTGAGGTTGTTCATATATATTAAATGGGGTGTCCGAATTATAGATGATCTCTCTTCCTGCATGACCTTTTTTGTAACAAAGTATAATTTCAAGGCAACTCATGTCCAGCCAAGCCAAACTGAACTAACTAATAAAACAAGCATGCGTCACCACCCTCAGCTCTCCCTCTCCTTTAATTCCTCCATTTCCCATGATTTTCCTTGTGAATATTTTAATATATAGCCCTTGATTTAAGGATGGTCACATATAATTTCGCTCATTCATTTTCTTCCTCTCCAAACACTGCCCTTCTTTCTGTAAAAGTCCGTTCAAACATGAGCAGCAAAAGCTCTGTAACGTTAATTTCATTCGCTATTTTCCTTCATTTCTTCCCGTTTGTGATCGGCAGTGCAAAACCACCGGCGCTGTATGTTTTGGGGGATTCGTTGGTGGACAGCGGCAACAACAATTTTCTGCCGACGGTTGCTAAGGCAGATTACTTCCCTTATGGTGTTGATTTTGCAGAGAAAAGCACCGGCAGATTCACCAATGGTAGAACTGTCGCAGATTTTATTGGTATATTTGCTGATTAACAAGTTGGAACAGATCAAATTGGTAAAAAGCATATATTAATTATTAGCTAATCATTTTTTTTTCGCGTTTGTATTTGTTCTGATGATTAGCTGAATTTCTGGGGCTGCCGTATTCTCCACCATTTCTGAGTCTAAGCAACAATTTACCACTTACTGGTTTGAACTATGCATCTGGGTCATGTGGTATTCTCCCAGAAACTGGAAGCCCCTATGTAAGAATATTCAAACCATGTTTTTATTTCCCTCTTTTAAGTATCTCATTATTTCTTTCTTGATATATTCTTGTTTTTAAGATTCTTCATAAATTAATTAATTAATGCAGTGTGTGTTTGCAGGGCAAGTGTTTGAATTTTCAAGAACAAGTGGGATTATTCGAAAAAACTGTGAAGTCCCTGCAGCAGAGATTTATAAACACTGAAGAGCTTTCAGATTATTTATCAAAGTCCATATTCATAATCTCCATTGGCAGTAACGATTACATAAATAATTATCTTGGTACCTCATTTTTCAGTACAAACAAACGCTTAGCTCCCCAACCATTTGGTCAACTCCTCATTGATAATCTCTCCAACCAGCTCCAGGTTATCTCCCTCTTTATTCATGTTCATAAAACAAGAAACACGAAATTTCTTTGAATTCTTTTTGATAATTTACATTAAAATACGATTATTAACAAAATCAAGCCAAGAGACGAGTGGACGTGCCATAAAATCTTATTCTCTTAGTAATAAGTTTTTGTTCTCCAAATCTTATTGTGCAGAGGCTATATAGGTTGGGAGCTAGGAAGATGTTGGTTTTCGAGCTCGGTCCAATGGGGTGCATCCCTTGGATCACAAGAAAATACGAACACAAAGGACAATGTGTTGAAGACATTAACCAGCTTGTTCTTATTTTCAACAGCATACTTCCCTCAATGCTACAAAACTTGACTTCATCTCTCAATGGCTCCATTTTCGTTAATGGTCAAATTCATTCCCTAAGCTATGATGCTGTTATAAATCCTTCTAAGTATGGTAAGTTATTTACGGGTAT
Organism: Swietenia macrophylla; assembly: GCA_032401905.1. NCBI lineage: Eukaryota > Viridiplantae > Streptophyta > Magnoliopsida > Sapindales > Meliaceae > Swietenia > Swietenia macrophylla. Next base: position 3,534,242 of record CP135578.1, on the reverse strand, counting down.
ATTATTTGCTATGCGCTCTTCTTCAACGAATTAAAATTAATTATTGATTTGCAGGCTTAGTGGATACAAGCAATCCATGCTGTACTGCATTGTTCAATGGGACATCAGGATGCATTCCATTACTGAAGCCATGCAAGAGTGCAGATACACATTTTTTTTGGGATGGCTATCATCTTACAGAAGCTGTGTATTCAGTTGTTGCATCTCGTTGTATCAACCATACTTCTGTTTGCCTTCCTTTCAACTTAAATGAGCTTGTAAATATGTGAACAAATATTGTATGCCTGTTATTTTTATTTATTGCTTTTAATTTGTCCAAAATAAATATCTATGTGACATAAATTTGAAAGAAAATATGTACAATTGGTTTAATTTGTAGAAAGAATAAAATGTCACAATATAATAAAAAATATTGTTGAAAAACAAAAATGAACCGTTCTGTTAATTGAATTGATTAGTGCTTTGATATAAATAAATAAATTATATTTTTAATTAAAACAAATAGAAAACTCAAGAATATTGATAATATTACTGATGAATATTTTTCACCGTGCAAATATAAATGTATGGTAGTAAGTACAATTAGTATCAAGCCCTTTGACTCGTATTTTTTAAAAATTAATTTATTATCTTATTATCATTAAAATAATATAATAAATAAATATCATATTTACAATTTTTTTGAAAAAATATTTTTTTAAGAAAAATTTATTATTTTTATAATAACGTATTTTTTATTTTATTAATAATATTTAATTCTACTATCAAGTTATTCTTGAAGGAGTATTAAAATTTTATTAGTCTCTTAAAGTGTAATTAAAATTTATCAGTAACTTTAAAAAAGCAATGAAAATATTTAAAATTTACAAGCATAAATTATTTGAAAACTAAGTTGAGTCCCATAAAAAAAATTTTGAATTTCTCTCATTTTCGTCCTCCCCAAACATTATTATTCTTTATTCATTCCATTAAAACATGATCATCGGCAATAAAACTTCTGTAATCTTTTCATTCAATTTTCTCTTCATCTTTTCAATTCATATCTTCCCGTTTCTGAGCACTGCAAATCAGCAGCTTGCACCCGCGCTGCATGTTTTCAGGGATTCGCTGTTCGACAGTGGCAACAACAATCTCTTGCCGACGGTTGACAAGGAAAACTAATTCCCCTATGTTGCTAATTTTGACAAGAGAAGCACTGCAAGATTCACCAATGGCAAAACTGTACCAGATTTTATAGGTCTATATATAATCATTCACAGATACATATTACAAATCTGTACTTTATACATACGAATTTACCTTTGCTTTTGTTGTGATATTAGCTAAATTTCTAGGGCTGCCATATCCTCCGCCATATCTGAGTAGATGTAACAATTTAGCACTCACTGGGTTGAATTATGCATCTGGGTCATGTGGCATTCTCTCACAAACTGGATGCATCTTTGTAAGTTTTAGAATAAAATTTCGAGAAAATTTTAAATAGAACGATTTTATTATGTCAACATATATAATATAATAGCACTATTCAATCAATGAAGAGAAAAATTCATTTATTGGTGGCCAATAAAAAAAATTAAAAAGTGAATTTTATAAAAATTTAAAAGTGAATTTTATAAAAATTTCTCATCGCATTAATTAAAAATAAGATTTATTTTTAACTTTTTTTCATTCACCACCAATGAATGAATCTGTCTCCTTTTATTGATAAGATAATTATATCACATTATATATGCTAACGTAATAAAACCATCTTATTTAACATTTTTTTCAAGAATTTTACTCCTCTGTTAATAAATTTCTACCTGTATTTTAAATTGGTACTTGTTCTTGAATTTTGAAGAACAGGTAGGTTTATTTCGAACACAGTGTTAAATCACTGCAGCAGAGACATTTCAATAGCACCGATGAGCTTTCAAGTTATTTATCAAAGTCGATATTCTTAATCTCAACAGGCAGTAACGACTACATAAGTAATTTTTTCTCAACATACAATCCACACAGACATTACTCTCCCCACCAATTTGCTCAACTCCTTGTTGACAAGCTCTCCGACCGGCTTCAGGTTAATGAAAGTTGAATCGCCTTTTATTTACAATAAAATTCGAATAATATTACAAAATTTATATCTCAATTAATGTGTAGAGACTATATAAATTGGGAGCAAGAAAGATAGTGGTGTTTGATATCGGCGCTTTAGGGTGCCTCCCGTCATTTAGAAGGACATACAAACACAAAGGACAATGTGTTGAAGAGAAGAACAAGTTTGTGTCTCTTTTCAATAATATGCTTCCACCATTGCTAAAAAACTTGACTTCAACTCTCAATGGCTCCAAATTTGTTACTGGTCAATTTTATTCGCCGGGCCATGATGCAATGACAAATCCTTCTAAGTATGGCAAGTTATCTTCGAGCTATATGTTCATAGTGACCATATAACTAATTAACTCCATGTTGTCAATGTTTTCATCCTTCTTATCTTGATATATTCTTAAATTAAATATTTGCAGGTTTAGAGGATTCAAGCAATCCATGTTGCAGCACAGTGTTCAATGGTACATCGGGATGCATTCCATTTCTGAGGCCATGCAGTAATGCAAATAAACATTTCTTTTGGGATGGTTATCACCTCACAGAAGCTGTGTATTCAGTTGTTGCATCTCGTTGAATCAACGATACCTCTGTTTGCCGTCCTTTCAGTTTAAAAGAACTCATAAAAAAGTGAAAGAATTATTGCTACCAATACATATGAAAAAGAGATTAGATTCTCGACCAATCTTTTTCTTCTTTAATATAAACGTATGTTGTTAATACATATCATAATTAATAATATATTATTCAAATTATATATTAAATTTTTAATTTGTATCATAATATATAAAATTAATTTATAAATTTTGTTAAAATATAATTTTAATTATTTATTATTAATTAGATTATATGTCATTATTTTGTTAAAAGTTAAAAGAAGAAAAATACTAAAAGAAGATTCTAGTCTATAAAAAACTATATGTATTTACTGCCACAAGTAATTATTCGTGGACAAAGTAATAGCGGTAAAAAAAATTATTCTACCATAATTATTGTTTCAATTGAGCGGCATAGTTTATACCTTCCAAATTTGTAGTTTATTGCAGAAACTTGATATTTGGTTGCTTGGAGTTTCGGTTGGATTTTATTACGAAACAATTTGAAGAAATATTTTGTTAGATAAGTAGAAGTTGTGTTGTAAGATTTATTTATATTTATTTGTTCTAGAAAAATATAAATAATAGCTTAATAATAGAAAGTAGGTAAATAAGTACTCCTTTTTACAGTTTTAAAGAGGTCTTTCAATCAGGGGATTGGCTACAATATATACACAATATATTCAATTTTTGCAAATTTTATGTTATTTATTCGTATTTTATATTTATATTTTAAATTTTTTATATTATATATTTTAAATTTTACGTTAATTATTTTAAATTTTTTATTTTTTATTTTAAATTTTACGTTAAAAAATATAATATATATAGAGTGTGTTTTAACCAAATCTTTCTGAGAAATAAGATTGAAACATGGGTTGAATTGAAAGAATTTTTTAAAAAAAAAAAAAGAGTATAGAAAAAGGCTTTGGTTCTTATTGTATTGACCATCAGCACCCCCTTTTCCATGCGAGTAGGTCTTCATTTAAGTCACTTTCTTTCCACAATTTACAAAGCAAAGCAATAATAACAATAATAAACGTTACATTACACATAGTTCATTAGTTTCTCTCCTTAATTCTCTTCCTTCATCGTTTCAGTAAACTCCATTGAAACATGGTCATCAGCAGCAGCAGCAGCAGCAAAGCCTCTGCAATATTTTCATTCATTCATAATTTTCTGTTTATCATTTCCGTTCATAATTTCTTCCCATTTATCAGCAGTACTGCGACTCAGCTTGCACCTGCCCTGTATGTTTTCGGGGATTCATTGTTCGACAGCGGCAACAACAATCACCTGCTGACGATTGCGAGGGCAGATTACTTGCCTTATGGTTCTGATTTTGTCAATAATAGCACTGGAAGATTCACCAATGGTAAAACTGTCCCAGATTTTATAGGTATGCTAAATTGTAAGAACTAGATACATACAAGTCTGTGTTCTATAAAACTTAAGACATACTGTAGTATGATGGAAGTAACTTCCTTTGATTTTGCTATGACATTAGCTGAATTTCTGGGGCTGCCATATTCTCCACCATATCTGAGTAAACCTGACTTCCCACCACTTACTGGTTTCAATTACGCATCGGGGTCATGCGGCATTCTCTCAGAAACCGGACGCCCTGGTGTAAGTAATCAATCAATTTTCTTTTTCATTATTTATTTTTTCCTATGGTTTATTTTTCGACTTTATTAATGGGAATCGTTTCTCGAAAGTTGGCTGAATCCGGTGAATTTGAATGCATCTAATTGTTAGACGATTAAAAACCATGCATCTAACCAACCTCTCTAGCTAGCTAAGGCTAACCCCAATAAAGCTAATGGCTGCCTTCTTGACTTTCATAAGTAAACTGATTAGAAACAGCTTTCAAGTTAAATAAATGTACAATTTGTAACACTGCATTCTTAGTTAGATTGTTATATGATTTTTTTAATTAATAATTGATAAATTTTTAATTAAATTAAGCATATATATAATTAATACATCAAATTAGTGTATACATGAAATGCAATTTCAATCGTTTGAATTATTTAAAATAGCCTAGTTCACGTTTTAAACATATTGTTAGAAATATGGACAAATTAATTATGTGATACAAAAGAAAGTGTAGCTAAAGTGATTATTTATTTATTTATTTATTTTAAAATATGAAGATGATTATTTGTTAAGTAAATTAAAAATGTAACTTTGATTAGGATGAGGCATCTCTTTTGATATTTAGCTAACCACACACCCAAGCATTAATCGCTAAAAAAAATTTTGAGGATGTTATCAAAAGATTAAGATTCTCTCCTAATTTTTTTTAATTTTTAATAAGATATTAATACGTAATATAGTTAATACTAAACTGTTTAAGTTGTGTTTTAATAAATTTTATAAATTAATTTTATATTTTATCATGTATATTAAAAAATTTAAAATATAATTTAAATTATTTATTATTAACTAGGTTATATGTCAACACCTATTTAAATCAAAGATAAAAAAGATTATGATAAGATCCTAATCCATTGCGAGAGGAAAACCCACCAAACTAATGACATGGCATGTAATTATAGTTCAATTAATTGATGGATATTTCTTCGTTAATTTCTATCTTAAGTTAGTTAACTAATTAAAACCTTTGCAGGGCAAATGCTTGAATCTTGAAGAACAAGTGGGTTTGTTCGAGGAGACTGTGAAGTCGTTGAAGAAACAATTTAAAAGCTCAGAAGAGCTTTCAGATTATTTATCAAAGTCGATATTCGTAATCTCAATTGGCAGTAACGATTACTTAAGTAATTATCCTAAAACCTCATTATTTCATACAGACAAGTATTACGCTCCTCAAGAATTTGCTCAACTCCTGATAGACAAACTCTCCTCCCAGTTCCAGGTCCTCCCAGTTCCAATTCAAGTGTACAGAATTTTAAGTTAAAGATCCTGTGATCCTTTCCATTATTTTGTATGATGGATATTGCGTCATGTATATGCAGAGGTTATATAATATGGGAGCAAGGAAGATAGTGATGTTCGATATCGGACCGATCGGGTGCATCCCATCGATTACAAGGAAATATGAACATAAATTAGGACAATGTGTTGAATATAAGAACAAGCTTGTGTCTCTTTTCAATAACATGCTTCCTCCATTGCTACAAAACTTGACTTCAACTCTCATCGGCACCAGTTTCGTTAATGGTCATGCTTACTGGCTAGGCTACGATGCTGTTATAAATCCTTCTAAGTATGGTAAGTTTTAATTGTATGATCACCAGAAAGTATAAATCATTCTGAAGGAGACATTATTGAAGAAAACTTTCGCAGGTTTTGAGGATGTATGCAATCCATGTTGTACTACCTGGCTCAATGGGACATCGGGGTGCATACCATTTCTGAAGCCGTGCAAGAATGCAGATAAACATTATTTTTGGGATGGTTATCACCTCACAGAAGCTGTGTATTCAGTCATAGCATCCCGTTGTATAAACGATACTTCTGTTTGCATTCCTTTCACCTTAAATCAGCTTGTAAATTTGTGAACAAACAAACATTTGTCATAACCATCAACTCGCCCCTTCAATTTCTTCATTTCCATAGGACTAGCATGGTGATAATAAAATAATACTACGTTGCATTGTATACAGTTGATTAGTTTCTCTCCCTAATTTTCTTTCCCACCAAACAGTACTATTCTTTCTTCATTGTTTATGTAAATCTCCATTGAAACACGAGCATCTTCAGCAGCAAAACCTGTGCAATATTTTCATTCATTTTTCTCTTCAACTTTTCCCTTCATTTCTTCCCGTTCATCAGCAATACTGCAACTCAGCTTGGGCCGATGCTGTATGTTTTGGTTGATTCGTTCTTCGACATCGTCAAAGTAGCAGCAATAATCTCCTGCCGACGACTGCTGAGGCAAATTTCTTGGCATAGGTTGCTAATTTTGTTAATAATAGCACCAATGGTAAAACTATCGCATATTTTATGGCTATATATGCTGATTTATAAATTACACATTGTTAAATTTCTTCACAATAATATTAATTTGTTCTGGCTGAATTTCTGGGGCTGCCATATTCCCTGCCAATATGAGAACAAGTGACAAGTTACCACTTACTGGGTTAAATTATGTATCTGGGGCATGCAGCATTCTCCCGGAAACTGGACGCTTACTAGCAAGTACAAATGTACATATTCAAGCCCTTTTCTTTTTTTTTTTTGTTTTCTAGTGTTTCCTTTTACGGTTGGCTGAATCTGATAAAATATGAATGCATTCAACTATTGATTTCGAAGAATAAAAGTTATGTTTTCACTTTATCAAAATAATATCTGAGGACATAAATCTTGCTTAATGTACGTCTTAAAAGTAGACGATAATATGACTGCTTATTTTAATTTGGTAATTAATCAATGTTAATTAAATGCAATTAAAAGAACTAATTAAATTGAGTTAAATTATCAATACGCTACGTGATAAACAAACAAAGTACAGCAAAACCGACCTCTCTAGCGAACCCATCAAGCTACTGGCTGCTTCTAATTAGCCTTTTAATTTTATTTAGAGGTACAGTCCTTTCCTAAACCGAACATTTGAATATAAATTTGTTCACAAATTTTAGCGATAAAAAGATAAATTGAATACAATTAATAATTTCTCGGGCTAGCTGCCTTCTAGCCTTTTAAAAGTAAATTAAATTTAGCCCCCAAAATTCAATGATATATGCAAGTAATAGTCTGCAATTGTCAGCTCATTATTCATGCGCAAGGTAATTAATAATCCCACCTGTGACAATTATCTGTACTGATTGATCTTTCATTTACTTAAATCTATACATTAAAGCATAAGAAGAGATCATGTACTTCTATACATAAGCAGAATTCCTTCTTGATTTCATACTTGAATTAATTAATGAGTGTTTGCAAGTGACATTATTTTTGGGATGGCTAGCTATCATCTTACAGAAGCTGCCTATTCATTCAGTCATAGCATCCTGTTGTATCAACGATACTTCTGTTTGCATTCCTTCACAGAACTGGTTGTTTATGATAAGATAGGCTTAGTGTACAAACTTATGTAGTACTACTAATTGTCCTAAACTTTCTTTGTTACTAAAGCAAACCAACATTTGCTTTTCCTGTGCATGCCTTGATCGCTTCACAAACTAATTAATTAACAAAAATCAGAACAAAAAAGAAGTTGCTTATCCTGTATAGGTTAAGGGACTTCGCTTTTCAAAACTGTGAACCTGCTGTCTAGCTAAAACATATCTAAAAAAACTGAATATGGCTAATTAATTATTCAATGCCGTGGCTGGTGATTGTTGATTGGAGGCCTGCGGCGAGGCTTAGACATTCCTCTGTAATCTTTCTGCATCAGGTTCTCGATCTCTTTAGTCGCAATAAGAAGCCTTTGTGCTTCATCTCTCTGATCAGAATCAAGAGGTTTTTGGCCGGCGACTTCGTTGTCAGACATTGAAGAGCTTTCCAGGCTGGATATTGTTTTCCCTGTCTTGGAATCTTGAGGTTTCATTTGCTTGGAATTCGAGACAGTCACAGCTGGCTGCTTACTCCAAGTTATTCCCAAGCTTGCAGGTTTCAATGTCTTGCGGTCCAACATGTTGATATTCTTCTACTTGTGCCAACAAAAAGTAGCATGAATATGTTAAGAGATACCAAATAACTATAAGAGGCAGCTTGGTTAGTCAAATACAGCAACCTTTTATCATGAGTTGTGTTGATTTCTTGCAACCAAGAAGATTTCCCAAGTGTTGGGGCTTTTTCTTTCAAAAACATTCATTCCTGATAAAAATCACCCTTCTACAAATATGTTATTTGATACAAAAATTGTGTTCTTTTGCCGCAAGTGTGTGTGCGTAGGTGTGAAAGAAAACTAGATAATCACCTGATAAAATTTTTGGTGATGATGAGATCTTCCAGGAGACTCGTTTGAAGCTTCAGTATTGCTCTTACCTGCAATAAAGCGAGCAAATATCTATGATGAACTATTATTTAACTTCTTCTACCACAAGCCACTAATGCATATCCAAAATTTTGCAGCAACATAATCTCATAAATAGCTGAAATTCAAGCATAGGAAAATCCATTTTATAGACAACAAAAAAGTTTCTGGCAAATACAGCACAGTATGATACATATAATCCTAGATTGCTATATAGCATTTACTAAGGCTAATAAGCTAGCTAACTAGCCATTAAAGACAGACAAAAGAGGTAATCCCAAAACTGTTTCACAGATCTTCATTCAGTTATGTTTAGGAGGGTGGTGCTTAGGCCCATGATAATCAGAATTGAAAGCTACAAAAGCAGCAGCTGCACTATTCAACTTATGCCCAGTACTACTACTACTGCTACTTTTTCCATCGGAACGACTGGCACCTGAAATCTTCCAAGTCTTTAATGTATCCATCCCTTTTGGCTCTTTTTGATCATACTCCTTCCAAAGCATATGCGAAGCCATTTTCCTTCCTTGAAGCCATAGTTTCCTCATACTGATGACAGTAACACCATGATCATCAGCAAGTTCCTGCACACGTTTGTGTTTCCGGTAATCAAAATTCACTAACTCGTCCAAAAAAAAAAAAGATGAATGATCGATGTGTTACAATCAACAATCAAAATTAATACAAAAACTGAGCCTACCTTCCGAGCAGAAACAGCATGTACTTCTCCATCACTTGCCGCATCTAACACAAGGGTATACTTAATTAAGATCATAAGCTTAACCCAAATAATTAAGATCATAAGCTCAACCCAAACGAAATCAATGGAGAAGAAAGCATTTTCTACCTTGAGCAAGTGCAGAAGGGAAGTCTCTTACGCCATGCACAACAAAGAGAAGCCCTAATACTATGCTTAATAGCCTGATGTTCACCATTTTTGTTGCGATTCTTCTGTATTTTTTTTTTTCTTTCTTGAATGTGCGTTTGTTATTGTTCAATGAAATCAAGAGAGGAGCCTTGAAAACCTAGTGTGAGATTTATAGAGAGTTTCAAAACCAAGTCAAAGCTAGGGTTCCGACACCTACCCATGTATAAAATATTTTTTCTGGGCACAGGCAGAACGCAGAACTATGTCAACAGCATAATACTGAAAAATTAGGAGTATATAATTAATTAATTGCAGTAAACCAAAAACAGAAAACAGTGTTCTGTTTCCATTTGAATTTGGTTTCATCCTGGGTTGAACAGGACCATTTGGCCTGCCCTCGAGGTGTACAATACCTGTTTGAAAAGAAAGCCTATGCGTGCTGCCTTGCCATGCATGCAATTGTATATACATGTGAATACAGAATATCAACCAGCCACAGCTGGCGGCCTGATTATGGCTCGGCATGTCTCTCCTCTATACCATAGCTTTATAGCAATCAGTTAATATAAAATAACAATTAATAAGGTTTAGTTTTCGTGCTAATCATGCTTTGAAGCGTAATTGAGTTATTTAATTGGATTTAAGTTTGTATCTTGAATATATTAAGACTAATAAGCAGCGATTATTAGTTGTAAAGATATTTAGACAAGAGGGTCAAACTGTACAAAGGTCTCAGTCAGAGATTCGGTCCAAGTGTAAATTTTATGAATAAATAAGTAAAGGATGCTATAAAATTAACAATTGGATTCGTCTTCCCTTGTATACCCTATTAGGGTTTAGGCAAATATTTTCTTTCCCTCTTATTCTTTTCCATGGGGCTTCACAATTTTCCCTCCACGTTTCTAGTGCGCATAACATAACCGAAATTCAATCTTCTTCCTAAAAAGATTTCCTTTTGAAGGTAACATAAAATCAGTTGTGTTCTCATTTGATAACTCGAATAGTTATTCTTATTTTTATTTAAATATAATAACGTCATGTTTATAAAATTAAGATGTAAATTTTATATTTTAATTAGTAAAATAGTTATTATCATTCTATAATCAATCATCCAACGCACAAAATTGTTAAAGAAAAGTCGAAGAAACTTTCTTTTTCGTTATTGTCTTTAGTTAATTAAGAGGTTAACTTAGAGGTAGAATATCATATAAAATTATCTCATTAAAAATCAAAATTATTTAATTAGTACAAGTAAAATTATTTAGAGTATTCTTGTAATTAATGAAAGTTTGAGGGAGGTGGTGGTTCATCACGAAACATAGTTCCCAAACAGAAGGCATGCATGAGCATGAGCATGAGCATAAAATTAAGAGATGGGAAACATGGCAAGTGATTATGCATAGAATTTCTAAATCACAGCCAACTTTCTTTTATAATAAATTAATTAAAAGTAGTTTAGGGTTAGGATTTTAGAACACGAGGGCGTGTTCTTCAACTTGATCCTTGTGATTTTATCTTGAGAGTAGTGTTATGTGTTACCAAGTCGGTTCTAATTAATTTGTTCGTTTCATCTAATCTTTATGCAATTTTAATATCCCAAAAGTGATTTTATTCTCTTTCTTTTCTACAAATATTTGTATTTTGCCAAAATTTGGATCAATTATTTTTATATAAAAATTTTAAAAAAAACCAAAAAAAAAAGGAACTTTTTATACATAAAGTTACATAATTACTGTGTATCGAGATTGAGAAAGAGTTATTGTTTTAAAATTTAATAACATGTGAGCCTATGCGTACATAAAAATATTTTATTTTTAGTTAACACAAAAATATATGTTCAATTTTTCTCAATTTTTGATATCTTTACTCTAAATTTTTTATTTTTATTAAATAATTAATTATTTTAATATTTTATCATAAAAAATAAAGTGTTAATGAATCAATTTTTTTGCTTTATTTTAAAAAATACTTTAATTTATATTTATGCATAGAAACTGAAAAAAAACACAAAATCTCTCCGAATTAATTTTTAAAAAAAAATTACTCATTGAATCAATTGGTTTATGAGGAAAAAGGAAAAATAATGTAATATTGTAATCTTAAGGCACTCAATTCACAACATTGAAGTGAGAGCAAGAACACAACTCCAAACTCTTGCATTCTTTCCTATAAAAAAGACTATTGTAAGTTGAAATGCTGTGTTCTTGTTCTCACTTCAATGTTGTTCTTGCACTCCTTTTACCTTCTTTAATTATCATTTTTAATACCAAATTAATTATGAACACCTTCATGGATTTTGCTTTAGCACCATAAACGGGATTGGAACACATGGAGAGCAAGTATGGCTCCATCCACTAAAGTTATGCCAATTAATTGCCTCTAAATCATTGCATATCAATATTTTGTATGTGATTAGTAGTAATCTACAATTAATAAACAAGATGATAATGATTATAATCTTTGTGGGTTTAGGATTTGCATCAATCTTGTACGAATTTGGAGCTTTTGATTCTTAGGGACTCCAAGTTTCATGTGGATGATTAAAAGTGTTTTTTGTGTATGTGGTGAAATGTATGACCATTGTCAAACACTTTGGAGTTGTGTTTTCAAAGAAATAAAAAGTGTTCTCTCTTGCTAATAAGGAAAATTGTTACGTTCAATATACTTTATATTATTATATAACGAATAATTTAAAATAATTAATATAAAATTTAAAATAATTAATAAAATAATCTTTAAATATAAAACATAAAAATTAAAATGATAAACAAAAAATTTTAAATGCATAAAAAATTTAAAATATTTAATACAATAATTGAAAATTTGTGAATGTAAAATAATTCGATGTATTGTAACGAGTTTTGTATGCGACAGAAGTTATATCACTTTTAACATTTGATTAAAGAAGGGCAAGTTCAATTGTCCATTGGGATTGTTTGATGCTGTCAAGGAAATATTTGACAACTTATGAAAAAGGATTACTTTTAGATTAACTTATTGGTTCAGATTAAGTCTAAACCCACTTACTGATTTTTCTTAATCTATCCACTAATCAAATTTTCATAATAAGATTAGAGGATGAATGGCATAAATGCCTTATTAATACTTATGTATAGATTTGTGAAAAGGAAACAAAAAATTTGAGTTATTATAGAGAACTTTTTTATTTATTTTGATTATTTTTTATAAATTACACCACTTAATGACCATGCAGCCCTTAACAAGTGGATTGGAAGGTTTTCCCCATTGTATGAGCTTGGCCCAATAGCTTCAAGGAGGCAAATCCAGCAAATCAAAATTTACTTGGGTCCAGATTACCTAAAATTTGTTAGAATTAAGGGACACCTTCTGGACACACCCAGCCTCGTCATAAAACAAGGGGACATCATGTCATATGACTCAGCCCGTGATACAATCCATCCTCTTAGCGCTGCTTTGAATAAAAATAAAATCCCTACAACTTAGCCAATGGAAGTTCAAAATCCAAGAACAAAGTTCAACACTGGACGATCATACAACTTAACATGAACAGATAACGAGAAAGTTACAAAATTCAGTATATTGCCACTTGCAAGTGCTGAACAATTTCAGAAAGTGTATAAAAGTTTAAAAAGAAAAAGTCTTCTTACAACTGTTTCCCAGGCATTAGCATTACATGAAACATATATATCGGGCCCATTTCGATTCAAGTTATCAAAGTACAACAGTGCCCATTCCATACGCACAGAACCCAGGTACCACATGATACCAAGGAATGCGTTCTAAAAAATTTAGTTGACAAAACCTGCTTCCAAGCCTACTTCCTCAACTAAATCTATCAAGATACCCCAATAAAATCAACGTAAGTGATGTTAGAAATCACCAACAGAGTGACTGATCAAAACAGAATTTGACTTCTAGGAATATACATTTTTCAATGCATTCTGAATTGCAACAATAATGCTCTCACAGCATGCAAAACTCGCTGAACATGGATCATATATCAGTGGGCAAGAACCGCTAATCTTTATGAGGAATCATTGAACAATCAGGAGAGGGATTAAGCAAAAGATGTGAAAAATGAAGATGATGCCATTCATAAGCCTCTCAGTAGCACCAAAAATTTTGAAACAGAAGGCTAAAATTTCTCTGTCAGTGGATGGAAGCATCAAATCTTGGCTCATAGAAGCAGACCTGGCTGTTATATGACTGAAGAGCACAACCAGCTATCCAAGACCAAACCTTTTTATCCACATCATAAAGAAGGCCTTTCCCCTGGTTCCACGATGTAAAACAGATCAGATTATCCTGTCCAAAGCACTCAAATCTCTCAGCTGATAGCCTCAATAAAGCTCGAAAATACTTTGGTGGCATCCTACTTATCTCTACCCACATGATCTTTGAATGATCCAATTCCCAAATTCTCATGCTCTGCAGAGTACTATAGAGACCAATTCGTCCAACTAGAAACAGACGCTTCTGAGTACCAGCAACCAAATACCCATCTAGCAAGGACCGAGGGAACTTGGCCGGAATATGCTCCCAGTCACCTGAGTCTAGCCGATACATCATCAAACCAAGCGGCGAAAGAGTTTCCAAATACAACCGGGAGTCACAATACGCCATCTTTGAGGAGCAAAGATTAACTGCAGGCATTATCTGGTGGACAGACCATCTGTCAAGTTTTGAATCATACACTTCGGTTGGCAATGACTTGTCACCATATATATCACTAGTCGCAATCACTTTGAATGATCGGTCCACCCGCTCAACAACCATTATCAACTGTCTTTGCTGATTATAATGCATGCTTGGCAATGTCCTCCATGTTTGCGTAAGTGGATTACACACTAATGTTTTGAAAGTTAGGCCATCAAGCCCAGAAAAGCAAACAAGACCGCCTGAAGAACCAACCAACCAGAATGCCCACTGAGGCAAAAAATTAAATGGAATCCTATACCATGTCTTCAGCGGCAAGCTGAAAACCGAGCATTGCGGTGTCTGTGAGTTCTTCCAAAATGTGAGAAGACAAGGTCCATGTGATGCCACTTGAGAGTGAAATTTAAGAAAACTACGATCCTGAAGAATTGAATTCCACCGTCTGCAAACAGAACGAAGCCGAAAAATCATGAACGGGGGAACCCTAACTAAAATCTCATTCAACAAGTCTTCAGGAAGCATTGCCCATATGTTATCTTCCATTTGAATATCTGGTTGAACCACTTTACCAAATGTAGCAGCTGTTTCCTCATCTAAACCTCGAGGTTTGGTCTTAACCACCTTTTGCCTAGAAGGGCTAGTATTTCTTGATCCCACACGACCCATCGGACTCGTATTCCGCGACCCACCACCCCTAATAGGTGACACCTGCTTAGGACACCTCTCTTGGGAACTAGATACAGTAGATACCGCAGACCCTGAATCAGAAGCTTCACCAACATCGCCCATGGTAAAAACCCTCAAAAAACTCAATTAACGAAATATCAGGTCTTACCTATACCAACAGCATTCTCTCATTTCACGTGTACGCACCCAAAGATCCAAAATTTCAAGCTCAAATGCGGAATCGACTAACAACCGAACAACAATTCTAGCAAAACTCCAAATCAAGACTCTTAGTTATGTTTCAGACACCAAAAGATCCAAACTATAGAGCACAAAAGTTAATTTCAGGCCTCAAATAACAATGCCCATAATTCCAAACACCAAACCCCAAACACATATCAATACAACCGGCACTAAACGTATTCCTCAAAAGACCGAACCTTTAGTCAGATCCACAAATGACCCTCTTCGAAATATGATAAAATTATTCGAATAAAAGACTAAATAAGAGCTAAAGAGCAAAGATCAACTGAGAATATTACAAAAATTGAAGCTTTTGAGGATTTCAGATGGCGGGTTACCTAGAATCAACCATTTGCCTTTCGGGCTTCAGCGAGAGGAGAAGCTTTTATCAGAGCTCAAATGGACGAAAACTGTACATAGAAATGAGAGAAGAAGAACATAAACCTAAAAGCCCTTTTTTTTTTTTTTTCTTTTTACACTGTTTCTGATTTCTTTTGTCATTGTTCGGTGAAATAAATTAAAAATAAAATGAAATTAATTTTGGAGGTACTGTATGCGGTGCCTCTTGTTGCCCATGATGCTGATGGTTGTCCAATCATTGCGTGACATCTCAGCAAACTTTGAAAATTGGTTTGTCAAATGTTCTTTTTGAGGAGCTGCTGACAGTCAAATTATAGCGAAGATTAATAAAAATTGTTTGTCATTAAAATCAAAAAAATACTTAATTAACCTTAATTTTGTCATCAATGTGATATAATAATAATAATAATAATTGTATTAACGGTAAAACTTGACAGAATGGACGGTGATGATTGATGGGGGATTTAAGTTAGTGGGGTCCATTAATTGCTCATAATGGGGCTCCACTAATTCTTCCAGCCGGTTGTTGAAATCTTTGATTAGAAGACAGCCGTTCGTTTATCGGATATATTCGGGCTGGGCCTACATAAGAGCCGCGCCCCTTCAATTTAAACTCGGAATTAAAAAATATTTTAAATTATATTATTAATGTTTTGACTTTTCATGACTAAAAAAATAATTAACACAATATTTTCAAATTTTAAATTTGTTCTTATATTTTTATCATAATTTGTTTAAAAAATAATATATAATTTAATATTCATATAAAAATAAAAATTTTATTAATTAATATAAATTTATTCAATTATAATATTAATAAAATAAAAAATATACCCTATAATTTTATTAGACAATCTCAAAAGTATGTTGTCGTATAATTATATTAAATATTTTATTCTTGATGTTATAAAATGGAAAAGTCAAGGCAGACCCAAGAGCCCGTGCCCATCATGCTTTTATTAATTCAAGCCACCAGGCCATGACATGTCCATTATTGAAATTAGCACGCAAGGGGTAGAATAGTCATTAGTTATTACAGTATAGATATCACATACTCCATCAATATTTATAGTACGTTTACTAATCCGTAATTAAAATAAATTAAAATTAGAATGAGTTAAAATTAAAATAAATTAGAATTATAATAAGAAATGAGAATCAAAATAAGCTATTTATTTCAATTACAATAATCCAAATAGAAATAAAAAATTTATTTTAAATTATTAAAATATCTTTAATTAAGTTTTATCTTTGTTATTATTGTTATATTATAATAATTATGATTATTATTATTATTAGAATATTATTTTATAATAATTAATTTATTTTTTTTATTATTATGTTAATAATTATAAAAATATTAATAAAAATAATA
>CP135578.1:3339552-3512942 GCA_032401905.1 Swietenia macrophylla | reverse complement strand
GACCCAAGAGCCCGTGCCCATCATGCTTTTATTAATTCAAGCCACCAGGCCATGACATGTCCATTATTGAAATTAGCACGCAAGGGGTAGAATAGTCATTAGTTATTACAGTATAGATATCACATACTCCATCAATATTTATAGTACGTTTACTAATCCGTAATTAAAATAAATTAAAATTAGAATGAGTTAAAATTAAAATAAATTAGAATTATAATAAGAAATGAGAATCAAAATAAGCTATTTATTTCAATTACAATAATCCAAATAGAAATAAAAAATTTATTTTAAATTATTAAAATATCTTTAATTAAGTTTTATCTTTGTTATTATTGTTATATTATAATAATTATGATTATTATTATTATTAGAATATTATTTTATAATAATTAATTTATTTTTTTTATTATTATGTTAATAATTATAAAAATATTAATAAAAATAATATGAATTATTTTTTTTGTAAGTTTAGATAATTTTATTAAAAAATAATAATTATGGATAAAATAAGTAATATGTTATTCTTATTATTTATATTTAAAAAAAAAAGGATAAAATGAATAATTTATTATTTGAATGAGAGTAAAATGAATAATCTCAAAAATGAAAATCCCATTCCTAGCTCTCTTTCTTAAGAATCAAATTCTCATTTTTAGTGTACGGAGCCATATATATTTGATTCATATTTCCATCATTATTTTAGCAAGTAAAAATTAGATTCATTCCAATTTTAAATTTTAAATTTTGATTCCGAATTATTAAACACACACTTAATATATTATAAGTTTGATATTCAATATTATTAAATTAAATTCTTAATATTCATCACTCTTAATTTTTTTATATTTCTAGTTGTTATATTAATAATTTTATATTTTATATTACAAATTTAAACATTTATATTTTTATATTTACATTATTTTTAATATTAATTTTGAGATTGGTATTGTAATATTGTGAGTAAAAGTGAGGTTAGAATAGTTGGGTAGTTTCAATTTTAGCAATTGTGTTATTCTTTCCTAACTTGAAGCCATAACTTTGCACAGAGACAAGTATGCGTGTGCATATATATATGTACACACACCCACATAGACATTATGCATTCATGGGACATTTGAATGCACAAGCCTTAGATTGTACATTCACACGTTTCTTCATCTTACTTTTTTTTTTATTTTAAAAAAATTACATAAATATAATTCAAACCTCATTTCCTTATAGCAAAGTTTAAAAAGGGATGGCTATATTCAAATTGAATCGATTCACATTAATGATTTAGATTGGTTTAAAATTTTATTAAATTATTTTAATTTAAAAAAATTAAACTGCATTAATTGAATTAGTTTTTGAATTGAGTTTAATTTAAATTGATCAAAATAAAAAATTTAAAATTTTACATTTAGTAAATTTTTATTGACTACTTCGCAGTATAAAAAATATTTAAAATTCTATATTTGATAATTAATATTTAAAATTTTACATTTGATAATTTTATACTTTATATTATAAAATTTTAAAATTAAAAATTTTAGATGAACTTTTCTATTAGATTATCTTTGGATATAACAATAAATGCAATTTGATTCGTTTTTTGAATTTAAAAATATATATAATTCGATAAAATAATTAAATATTATAATTATGATAATATTCTAAGAATAAGTGCAAATTGATAATTGTATAAAGATGAACATAGTAAAATAAAAATTAAAAAATTTTGTCTAAGATTATTTGTTTGATAAATTTTTTGGAAGATTAATACATTGTGATTACAACAATATTCTAAAAATAAGTGCAAACCGATAATTGTATAAAGTTTTAAACAAAGTAAAATAAAAATTAAAAAATTTTACTAAAATTATTTGTTTAAAAAAAATTAAAAAATTAATCGCATATTATTCTTTATATCATAATAACATGACCTTTATCTTCGTTACGAAACTTATTGAGAAAATAAAATATAAATCAAAGTATAGAGATTAAATGGATCCCGACTTAGCATATCGGAATTGTAAGAAAATCCTAGAGAAGCCACGATTACAGAATGTACACCTTCCAAATATATCTAAAATCAGTTGCATCAGAGATTGCTTTTGTACCAGAAGTGAATTATAATGCCTTCAAAATCTCACCTGTTTAGATTCATAATAATATATAATAAATCATAGCACAACAAAGCCTAAATTCTATCACGATTTAATCATATGATCCATCAAATCAAACTCAAAGAATATCAATCAAGCAATGGGAAAACCCACAAAAGTTAGGAGAAAAACATGCCCAAAATTGAAGAAAATTTGGTGCAAATTAAAATTTTAGGTACAAAAAGCATGGCCCATGAAAGCTAACAGCTTGAAAAGAAAGATAACTATCACTTTCTTGTCGTGTAAGTGATTGATGAGTGGAGCCTTTTTGTCAATAGAAATTCTTGAATCCTTCACTATATGTCAAATAATATTGAGACATTCGTTGGCAGTTATTAGAAGAGTGCTTCCATTTTTTCCTCCCTTGTGACCCAAAACCTATCATCCATTTTCTGCCTTATTGTCCTAACCCTAACCCTAACCCTAACCCATTTTGTGAGTATGTGAGTACAACAATGTGTCAGGGTTTGATTTTGTATTTTTTTCCAATCACATTTTGTAACTATCTTTATAATTTGCCCTCAATTTTACCTAATCCATTTAAAAAACGTGTATATAAATTAAAAAAATCAATAAATTTGATCCAGATTAAAGTAAGCATCCAATTAGTATAATTTATCTGCTACTAAAAAGATTAAATTATTAAAAAATTTCATGTTTTATCGCTTAAAACTCTACTTATAAAAATTCTAAATACAAAATATAATTTAAAAAATTATACTAAATCAATTTTGAGTAATTTTTTGTTGGTTATAAAATACTTTCAAACCTTTGTACCTAAAACATTTATTTAAAAGCACTTTTACCAAAAAAAAAAAAAAGATTCCAAATGAAGCTTATTTGAGTAGAACTTTATTCTCACATTACAACCTTGGTCAAGAACAAAAATGTGGGAGCCCTATCCTAAAGCCAAATGTTATTCAATAATGAGGTGATTAGATCAAGTATAAAGGTGAAATTTAATTAGATATTCAATTGGTCAATTTGTATAATAATACTATATTAATAAACTATTTTACCCAAAAATTTAACCAACATCGATGAAATTATTTGATTCGGAAAAAAAATTTAATTATTGCATAAATATAGATATAAATGCTTGATTTATTATTTGAGGTCAAGTTTTTTTAACATGAATGTTGTTTAATTTAAATAATTTTTTGAAATTGATTAATACATTTGCATGAAATGTTACAATTTTTAAAATTAAAATTGAAAATATTTTAATAATTTTTAATTTAATATTCTAACGTAAAATTTGAAATATATTGGTTCATTAATTAATTTTAATTTTTTTTAATTTTGTTTTAAGGAGTTTTATTTTATAGAGTTGGATAATTTAAATAACTATTGATTTTTTTCAAGATTCAGATTCAATCAATCAAGAGTTTTATTAATTAGAAAAGGTAAATTATAAAATCACCGCCTGTGACGGATCTGTCCACACACAGTTCCAGCTAGCCGTTACAGATCTCACCGCAGATCAGGCAACTTCTCTTCATCACCACAAGTAAAAAGATAAAATTAAAGAATGAAGAAATAAAAAAAGAAAATTCATAAATTATGTTTCGTTTGCCCTTCAAGGACACGTGTCGTTATTTCACTGTATCATTCTTTTCTATCGGAAACATCACAATCACCCGATTATTTCCATGAGGTTTAATTATAAATCACACTTGCCCTCTTCCAATTCTTCGCCGGAATTTCCTCCGCTTTCCCTCTCAAAAATCGTCCAAACCCTCTCATTTTTCGTCACCTTCTCGCCGTCCAGACGCTGTCGAGACGACTCCTGCGTTTCATTTCGTCTTCTTTCTTTTCCACATAATTCAACCCGAACTGGTTCTCTTTTGATTTGACTTACGTGTTGACCGAGCAACTTCGAAATAACGTTAAATTTTTAGTGTTGTTCTTTTGTTTTAATTTTTGTTGTTGGGGATGGGGGCGGTGACGTCGACCATGGCGGCGAAGTTCGCGTTCTTTCCGCCGAATCCTCCATCCTACGAGGTGGAGGAGGTAACGAAGGGGAAGCTGGGGATGACGGGGGTGGTGATGAGGGAAAACATCGACATTCTGAGGCTGGATACGAAGCGAGGGAATCAGGTGGTGGCGTTGTATATTAATAATCCAGCGGCCAAGTTGACTTTGCTGTATTCGCACGGTAACGCCGCTGATCTAGGTCAAATGCACGAGTTGTTTTATGAGCTCAGTGTGCATCTTCGAGTCAACTTGATGGGGTCAGTGTAGATTTACTTGTCATATTGTTTGGTGTTTGTATGTTTTTACGCTCTCTATTTTTTCATTTGTTTGTAAAGTTAGGAAATTTTTTACCGCGGATTCCTAGAGTTATGGAATTCGTCAGAAAATCTACTTGCGGGGAAGTTTTTTTCACTAAATTTTACAAAATTTGAGGGTTGTTAAACTATTAACCCAGTAAAGTTTCTAATTATATGCCTTCGTGTATGTGTAAAGTTATTGAATTTGTGGTGGTTTTGTGCAGGTATGATTATTCTGGGTATGGGCAGTCAACTGGCAAGGTATGGTGTTTGGATTTTTGTTTTAGATTGGTTGCTGAGAAAATGTGGGAAAAAGATGAAATTTGAGTATCTTAATAATTGTTTGGTAGTTAAGGGAAAGGAGGATTAAGAAAGGTAACTTTATGTTTTTGGAAGTTTGATGCTACTATATGCTCTGTTTAGTATCGATGTGGAAGCTAACACAGTCTTGAGCTCACTACAGTTTCTTGGCAACCAACCATGATAATAGATTCTTGAAAGAAGATTAAACACTTTATTGTGGATTGCTGAAATTTGTTTTGTGTATATTGTCTTTTGAACAGCCAAGTGAACAAAACACTTATTATGACATAGAAGCTGTATATAGATGTCTTGAAGAAAAATATGGGGTGAGGGAGGAAGATGTTATCTTATATGGGCAATCAGTCGGAAGTGGACCCACTCTAGATTTGGCAATCCGGCTACCAAGAT
This sequence comes from Swietenia macrophylla, assembly GCA_032401905.1. NCBI lineage: Eukaryota > Viridiplantae > Streptophyta > Magnoliopsida > Sapindales > Meliaceae > Swietenia > Swietenia macrophylla. The sequence continues at coordinate 3,507,814 of CP135578.1, read as the reverse complement.
TGAGAGCTGTGATTCTCCACAGTCCTATCATGTCTGGTCTTCGAGTCATGTATCCAGTGAAGCGAACATACTGGTTTGACATATATAAGGTTTTTGCTTTACAGAATTCACAATTTCAGAAACTCTGATGCCTTACTTGTTAGCAGAATAACACTTTTGATTGATTGTTTCTGTTTCTGGTGCAGAATATTGACAAAATACCATTAGTCAATTGTCCAGTCCTTGTGATTCATGTAAGTACTTTACCTCTTGCTGAGTGACGGTTTAAGTTAAGGCTACTGCTGTTTGATAACGATGTTCTTAGGCACATGATATTTGATACATATATTTCACATACACCCCCTACAACATCTGTTTCTGTTTCCTACTAAGCTACTATATATTTTTTTTCTAAGAAACTCAACTATCTTTTGAAATTCATTTTGGCTTATTTCCAAGGGGCCATTACCGTACTAACTTGAGGAAGATTATCAGTGTAATCACCAAATATTTCAGGTTTAACATATTATATTCTAATTCTGAAACTGTTTGCACTCTTATATCTGTATGAAACAATAATGTTCTCCATCCCTAATAGGTTTAAGGTGCATTATAATTTTTGGCAAGGGTTGAATTGGCATCCCATATCTTGAACATACCAGCCAGTCTTCAATTTGTAGGTTTTTACTCTTCATTATGTGAAATCAAATTTGTACAATTTGTTTTCACGTAATGTGCAGTGGTTTTGGGAAGCATGCTCACTTACTGAACTATCTTGCTTTGTGATTTTGTGTTCCACTTGCAGGGAACCGCTGATGATGTTGTGGATTGGTCCCATGGTAAGCAGCTTTGGGAACTGTGCAAGGAGAAATATGAACCATTATGGATTAAAGGAGGAAATCATTGTGACTTGGAGCTTTATCCCCAATACATCAAACATCTCAAGAAGTTCATATCAGTCATTGAGAAATATCCTTTGAGAAATGGAACTGTGCCAGTTATGGATCAGTCAGGGAATCCCCGGAAGAGTACAGATTTTAGAGAGACATCTGCGCTAATTACAGATCAGAGAGAGAAGTGTAGGCTGAGTTCTGACCAAGGAGAAAAATCGAGACAAAGCACTGACCGTAGAGAGAAATCAAGAGCCAGTACTGATAGGAGAGAGAAATCAAGAAAAAGTGTGGATTGCCCTGATAAAAGCATTAATGTCGTGGACCCACCAGAGAAAGCGAGGAACAGCATTGACCGGTCAGCCATTATTTGACTCAACAAGATTCTTTTTCCATTATGCTTTTCTTCCTTAAATCAATTGTGTCAATATGGTGGCACATATTTGTAGAAGTATGGTTTGTTTACTTTGGAATTGAATTGCTGTGACAGGTTAGGAGACATGATGAGATCAGTCAGACTCTGCAATATTGATTGTTTCAAGCCTACAGCAACAAGTATGTAGGAGGAGGAAAGGTCAGTCCACAAATAGCAGCTGTGAGTTTGCTTCACTTTTATTTAGTTGATTGGTTAGTGGGGTTGCTTCGGTGATAGGAAAAATGTCTTATTGTTTCTTATCCAATTATGAACTAAAAATAGGAAATTAATTTGATCAAGCAAATTATGTATTTCATTTATTTTTTTAAGTTAATAATTCTTGCTTGCTCTCTCTCCCTTACTTTACACCCATGTGCATTCATGTTGATTATTGGACTTAATCTCAAGACAAGTGTACTGTATTTGATGTGTCCAGTTCAGATTGGCCTTGCCAGTCCTGAAAACAGTTCATGATGTCTTGTCTTTCTGCCAGCATTGGTTTCAAAACAACTAAAAAGTTGGCAACAATCTTTGTCTAAGCAAGATTTTCTGCCCATTGTTGGGGAGTGTGGCCTCAGAACGTGAATTTATTGTGGTAGTATTGTGATTACCATTACCGACGGTATAGTGAACTTGAAGTTAGGATGTGTGTATGATTACCTCTATATGTAAATATCATAATTAAATCTTAGTGTACTTTGCCACCTGAAATCCATAAACAATGCCAATAGAAAGACTTGAACTTCGTGTTTTCTCTAGTTTTTTTGGAACAATTTCTGCCGAATTCTCTCTAAAGATCATTGGCGGATTCCTTCAACACTAATTTGATGCATTAGAATTTTTCAAACATCATGCAAATTCTTGTTGATGATGAAACTGTAAGGTAAGTCTTCATGCGTCACAAATTCTTTGTGGATTTTGATGGCTTTAGTGGAAGTACAAAATGATGTTTGGATAGCAGTACCTTTGTCCCATATTGTAGAATACTTTAACTGGTTGAGAACCTTGAAGCTCTGGGAAGATTCGAGGGAAAGAGCTAGATCAAGCTGATAATACTGTGCTTGTGTCTATGAAGAGGAAAAAAAACAAGATGACTCCATGGATTTTGACTTTCGAATTTGCTTCAAAATCTTAGCGTTCTTTCTTTTGTCTTTCAACAGTTTGAGCAAAGAAGAGAGAGATGTTTGGTAATTAAGCATGTTAATGCATGCTAACATGAAACTGGTTTGTGGTGTCTACCGAATTTAGGGCCTTTAGGCGGCGGAGAACGTGAAGCAGGAAGTGGGTACGGCATTTTCGCAACAGTAAGGCCTATTATTCTCCTAATACAAAACAGTTAATAGTTTCTCTTCAAATATGAATCTTACTGTAATTAAAAAGGACCTAATTGAAACAAATCAATTCTTTGGGGGACTGACTGGCATTTAAGCCAAAAACAAGGATCATTTTGCAAATGCTGATATGCTTTTTGTTATTGTAGTAATATTATGTATGTAACGAAATTAAGGGCAAACCTTGAAGTGCCAATATTTACCTTTATGGTGGATCGGATTTTTTTTTCAAAATTAAATTAAAATAGTTAATGGGTTCAATGATATATTAATATCTTAATTTATCGTGAACTCGTGAATTACCAATTATACATAATTACAGATAATTTTTTATACCAATGAAATTTACTTTGTCATCGACTTAAGATTTTTTTTCTGAGGCGTCCGAAAAGAATTCAAAGTGACAAATTAACCCGTTATCTTTGTCACAACTTACAAGACGGTAAGGCTCAAAACGAAAGATGGTTTAGGGGAGGTTTAAATCATTCCCCATCCCATTTCATTTCATCTCACAATCATTTCATTTCCACTTGGATTCCATCATTTAAATTCCTCAAACTCCTATGTTAGTTGATGTTCAATACTAAAGTCAGAACACTCTCTGGTAATAAATTCGATCACTTGGTTTTTTGTTCTAAGAATTATAAACCCGCAATTCTTTATGCAAACCCAGATTATATTTCCTCAGTTATGTGGAGGAACGTTGCTAAAGCCATTTCATTTAGTTTGAAGAGACCATTATCACGTGCTTACAGTTTTCTTGGTTTTTCCCAAGAGTCGATTTTTCGGGAAAAGTTTAGGTTTGGAAGTCTGGAGATGATTTCTGGGGGAATTCATGAACTGGGTTCCCGTCGAATTGATGATATATTCAGTCACGAGGATTGTACGGTGAGGGCGAGTTTTGGGGTTTTAAGGAATGAGAATTGGTGTAATGGGTTGTGTCCTAGAGGGTATGCTAGTGTAGCTGAGGCTGTGTCTTCAACTGATGTTGAACAAGACGTGTCAGTTAATGAAATTCAAGAATTGTTCCAAGAAATGAAGAGGGAAGGGCAAAATGATGGAGAGAATAATCAGGGTAAAAGGCGAAGACTTCCAAGAGGAATGCGGTATCGGAAGTATCCTATGTTGAGGAGAAGGCAAGTGAAAATTGAGACTGAAGCTTGGGAACAAGCTGCAAATGAGTATAAGGAGCTTTTGGAGCATATGTGTGAGCAAAAACTTGCACCAAATTTGCCATATATGAAGTCATTGTTTCTCGGATGGTTTGAGCCTATGAGGGATGCTATTATTCAGGAGCAAGAGCGTTGTCAAATGGGGAAGCACAAGGTGGCTTGTGCTCCTCATTTTGATCAGTTGCCAGCTGATATGATGGCAGTTATTACAATGCATAAGTTGATGGGACTGTTGATGACTGGAGGTGAACACGGACAAGCTCGAGTTGTGCAGGCTGCTTGCATAATTGGTGATGCCGTTGAGCAAGAGGTGGGTGAGATTAATCTGGAGTTTATTTGCTGTTTTATTTGAATCCCAGAAGGCGATCGTTTTCTTCTTCTTGTGTGATTAAGTTTTTCAGTTGAACTTCTTTCGTCTCTGGCTAGGCTTAGGTAATCACAAGTGAGTGCACTCTAATTTCCTAAATGAAGTCGAAAGAGACAGTAGCATGATGAAAACTTCTTAAACCCATTGAAAATGACGATACGTGGAAACAAATTCTTAAACCTTATGCTCTCTGATTCCCCCGGTTTCATTTCTTCTAAAGTCAGTGCTGATCTATTGCTATTGCTGGAATGGTTCAGGTTCGAATCCACAAGTTTTTGGAGAAAACAAAAATGAGAAAGAACAATAAAATCAAGGAAGATGGAGGCGGCGAATCTGATACTATAACTGCAGAACAAGCAAAGTTGAGAAAAAAGGTTACTAATTTGATTGAAAAACATAAGTTGCTTGCAGTGAGGCAGATAGTGAAAGGACAGAATGATTTCAAACCCTGGAGCCAGGATGCTAAGGCAAAGGTTTGCATGATCTCTTGTAAACATGAGTAAACATTTGTTTCTTCTTTGATCATATTCTTCATAACAGTGTAATCTTCGCTCTTGTACTTTCCAGGTTGGAAGTCGTCTTATTGAATTGTTGATGCAAACAGCTTATGTACAGTCAGCAGCTGACCAATTAGCTGATGGTCCACCCGATGTCCGACCAGCATTTATACACACATTCAGAACTGTGGCAAAGGAAAACAAGTGAGTAGTCAGTCCTTACTATCACTGGGACAGGTTTATTTTTCCTTATATAATCTCAAACTTGTGCTTTTGGGTTTTTCTTTGAACAGGAATCACAGCAGAAAATATGGTGTCATTGAATGTGACCTGCTAGTTCTAAAAGGACTAGAGAGAACTGTGAGTGAATCCTGTTATTGTTCTATTTCTTTATTCTTGAGATATTGAAGTTCACTGTCTTCAATCTTTAGAAGCTGTGAATTTATATAACAAATTTGAGAGTTGTTTCTTAAACAGGCAAGACACATGGTGATTCCTTATATGCCAATGTTGGTGCCTCCAGTGAAGTGGACAGGGTATCTTCCGATTTCATATCATTGCATTTTCTGCTTTTTTGGTTACCTGCACATTTGGTCATTTTACATTGCACTTAAAAGATCATTGAATACTAGGATTTGTATTGAAATCCTGAACTGAGATCTTGTTTTTAGCTTTGTTGATAATAAGGTTTAAATTGTGTGATAAGCCATCTGCTAAAACTAGATTAGGAGACTTTGGTTGCCCAATGGCAGAGAAAAAGAGCTGAAAATTTTCGCCATGGGAATTTTAGTACTTCTATACTTTGGGTATGGTGAACATGTATAGACTGCACTTAAGGAGAAGCAAATATGTAAAGGATGTTTAGAGTGCTTAAATATATTAACATTTGTGGAATCTCAAGGCCATAAAAATAATCATTGGTAGCCTGTTTAATCTGTCATATTTGAAGGACAAAGGAGCAGTTAATTTGCTATGACTGATTCTAAATGAAAAACTCTCTTTTAACTTTAAAATACTATCCATGACTAAACTGGCTTGAAGTGTTTGCTTCTAGTAGAATACTTATTTATTGTAAAATCAGAGAGGGTTCTAACAGGAGCATGTAGGAATATAAATGAGATAAAGTTTGTTTGACCACAAGTTCAGCAGAGGGAGAGAGAGGGAGAAGGGGATCAGAGGGGAAGAAAGATAGACAAGAGCCAAATCATTCATTTCCTTATTCACTATACCTTGGTGTGTGAACTTGTAGTTTATGGCTGAGGATACCTGGGAAAATTGTGAGTTGAGGCTGTGAGCAGAAAATTTTTTACATTTGCAGTAGTCAGTTTTTTGTGGGGTTTTCTGTGCTTTGTTATCCAACATTTAGCAACTTAGTCTTGGAAATTTAATGCAATTAAGACTGTTTGGGATTGAGGTGTTGTGGCTTTGAAGCTATGGCCCATGTGGGATAAAATTACTAGATTTCAAATGTGAGTGGAAAAATGAGCGGTTCCCATTAAAAGTTGGTGTTTACCAACCACTTTAGCACTTGGTTGATTCTGTGAATTTCTAGAATTATTGCATTTCCCTCACTGAAGAATTGGTCCACTTCAAAGATAATCATGATGGAATTCCATGCAGCTGAAGCTAGAAATTTGAGAGCCAATATATCACAGGATAGAAATTGTCAGCATTTAAATCCATCAATCTTCATAAATAGGATCAACATAGATTTTTGGAAGTTCAGCATGCTTTTATGTGTCTAAATAGCTTGCGAGATCATTTGCTTCAGTTATTTTTTCTTTTGTCCTTTGCAGTTATGACAAAGGAGCACACTTGTTCTTGCCTTCGTATGTCATGCGTACACATGGAGCTAAACAGCAACGTGATGCAGTTAAGAGAGCTCCTAGGAAGCAACTAGAACCAGTTTTTGAGGTTTGAAAAATAGTTAGACTTCTGTATGAATATTTTTTGTATTGTTTTCTGTTTAATTAACACTTAGCCATGGGTAGTTGGTGTCAGCTGTATGTGCTGGCTTTGAATTAGCAAGAATGCTGTAATCATCTGCCTAAATAAACTGGGCAGGCTTTGGATACACTTGGAAGTACCAAATGGAGGGTAAATAAGAGGATACTTAGTGTTGTGGATAGAATATGGAGTAGTGGAGGCCGTCTCGCTGATTTGGTGGACCGTAATGATGTGAGCTACTCTGTCAGCCTTTTCGTTGCTTTTTTCTGTTCTAAATTAATTGCCCTGTTTACTATGTTCTATATGAGGTCAGTTTGATTTAGTGACAAGCTACCAATTTCCACATTGCAGGTACCTTTACCTGAGAAGCCAGATACTGAAGATGAAGCACAGCTTAAAAAATGGAAATGGAAAGTCAGATATGCAAAAAAAGAGAATAGGGAGAGACATTCACAACGTTGTGACATAGAACTTAAACTTTCTGTAAGATCATGTGCCCTCTCATATTTCCTAATAAGGTTTTATGCCTGACTCTCTGCACTTGGGAACAGGTAGCACGAAAAATGAAGGTTGAAGAAGGCTTCTACTACCCACACAATGTTGACTTTCGAGGGCGTGCATACCCCATGCATCCATACTTAAATCATCTTGGTTCAGATCTCTGTCGTGGAATTCTGGAGTTTGCAGAAGGACGCCCTCTCAGGAAGTCTGGCTTGCACTGGTTAAAAATACACTTGGCAAATCTGTATGCTGGTGGTGTGGACAAACTATCTCATGGAGGTCGATTGGCTTTTGCTGAGAACCACTTGGATGATATCTTTGATTCTGCAGACAGACCACTTGAAGGAAGACGATGGTGGTTAAAGGCGGAAGATCCATTTCAGTGCCTGGCTATGTGCATCAATCTCACCGAAGCTTTGAGAAGCTCCTCTCCAGAGACATTTATATCACATATTCCTGTACATCAGGTAACCCACTTGATTACATCAGCAGATCCTGGTCATTTCATATCTTTGGATTTTGTTAAACCCTTTTGTCTTGATTGAATATTTATTATTGTCTGAAGCAAAGGGATAATAAGTTCAAGTAGTGCAGATCTCATGGTTAAGTTTTGTTTTATAGACTTATTTTTTCCTGCGTTAAAAGAAGTTGTAATGTGAAAAGTCGAATCACGTGTAACGTAGCTACAAGGAGGCATCACAGACGTTTGCATGTTTGTGCATAAAAATGTCTGTCTTATACCACTCTCACTCTCTCTCTCTCACGCGCACTTTTCCTAGCTCTGTTTTTTTGTGTGTGTTAGTTTTTCCTTTGGATTGCCAATAGTTGAACTTGATGGGCTTCATTCAGTATGCCCTCATTTTATTGTAGAGACAAATTAAAAGCTAAATTTACTTTGTATATGTTGATAGCCACTTAGGTACTGGGATGTTTCTGTTATAAACAGGTTCGCTCTTTGCATTCTGTTGGAGGCCGTCAAGTTAATAATCTATTTTTATTCTCTTTCTATAAGTTACCGGTGTCGAATCTTGTTCAGAATTTACTAATACAATCTAGTTGGTACCTGTATTTTGTAATTATTCATTCTAGTGCTGAAACAGTTTTGCTCTCCTCTTGGTTTTCTCTAGGATGGTTCCTGCAATGGTTTACAGCACTATGCTGCACTTGGAAGAGACAAGGTAGGGGCCTTTCCTTCTTTTGGCAGTTCCAGTTAATTAGCTTTTCTACTTTTTATTTCCTCATTGAGAATTCCTTTTCCAGTTAGGTGCAGCTGCTGTCAACCTGGTTGCAGGAGAGAAGCCTGCAGATGTTTACTCAGGAATAGCCGCTAGGTAAGTTCTTTTTCTGTATGTGAAATAGTGGCTTTTCAGGTCACAAGTTTTTTATTTTCAGTTGAAATGGTAGATTTAAGCAGCTTTCTAAATTCTTTATTCTTGTTTCTGCTGCTTCATTTGCTGCTACAAATGAAGGAATAGAAGCGCTAACCGTTGCTGTAGGATAAATGTGCTTTATTGTGGTGAAGCATTAGTCCAGATTGGTTATATCAAACTCGGAAACTTTAAGAATTGTATTAGCAGAAGTAATTTGGTTTCTAAAGAACTCTTCTGGGCTCTAAGGAACTGCATGTTTTCTAGATTGCACGTGGATGTATGTATTGTAGGATGATGCATGCAGGCCTCACTATACTTGCTTGTATGTGGACACATGCTAGTACTTTAGATCAAAACTAATTTTTTTTTTTTGAAATTTAGGATAAGCAAGGTCAACAAATATGACCTGCTATCTGTTATTGGTCCTGGAAGACTCTGATTATAAAGATTTAGAACTTCTTTTCTATGCTATTTTTTTCTAAGAAATTAGAACATTGTTTCTTTAGAATTTCTTTTCCATATATTGATATGCTGAAACGATGGAACAGAACAAAGAGGACTTGTTCATTTACTGAAGTTATTAAACTCTTATTGTTCCATATAGATTTTTTAATTAATTGGACACAGACATAGAGACTGTTATGCCGAGTTGCTAATTAATTCTAGGAAGAAAGCCTTAAAAAAAAGGAAAAGAATTCAATATTTGAATCAATTTTGAATTGTGGCTTACAGTGCCTAGAATTTCTTTAAGAAGTCTGTAATCTGCCGGTTGAGTTCTTTAGCGTCCAAGACACTCCCATAATGAAGAAAACATTATTTATGTCAAGAAGTGAGATAGAAATATGTTATTGACTTGCAATCCTAGTGGGTAAGATTCTTAAGGCAAGAAGACAACTTATCAAGAAGTTGGGCATAATCCCCTTTATTATTTGATGACTGTGCCTGATATCAAGCCTTCACAAAGAATGCTGTAAGGTTAACTGGTGGTGGAAAGGGGTTTGCCATGAACCCGCTTTGAGATTGTGATTTCTATTCTCAAGTTGTTATCATGGTAGGTGCTAACATATTGGTTGAATTCATTTAGAATCGGGAAAAGCTATAATTAACTTGGTGTGCCTGGTGAGTTCTGATGTTTCTACCTAACATCCATGGTTTAATGAAGTTCAAATTTGTTTAATTTTATGTTCTGAAACACTTGTTCATTTATATGAAATATTTCCAATAGGGGAATGCCCATTAAGCTCTTCATGAGGCCAGTTTGATATTATGATGACAAGAGGTTTATTTGCTTTGCAGAGTACTTGATATCGTGCGGAGAGATGCACAGAAGGATCCTGCAATATATCCAGATGCCTTGAGGGCACAGATGTTGCTTAATCAGGTTTTCACCCAACTTCTCATTTTTTTAATTGGAATAGTATTTATCTGATCCTTAAGTTATTTAGAAGAAATGCAAATTAGACTAGTTATACCACGTGTGAAATTGAGAGTTGATTCTGATGGCTGGACATCATTTAGGTGGATAGGAAACTGGTGAAACAAACAGTGATGACATCAGTGTATGGTGTCACTTACATTGGTGCTCGAGATCAAATTAAGAGGAGGTTGAAGGAACGTGGTGCAGCCATGGAAGAGACAGAGATTTTCGGTGCTTCTTGTTATGCTGCCAAGGTAAGAGAAGGATTCATTTTACTCTACCTGCCTATATATTTCTCAAACTTTTAGGTGCATGCTCTGGAAATCCCATGACTTGTGTTTTTAAAGAATTTATTTTATTTGGCAAGGTTTTGTTTTTTGTTTGAACAGGTAACTTTAACTGCCTTAGGAGAAATGTTTGAGGCTGCACGTGGTATCATGAGTTGGCTTGGTGAATGTGCAAAGGTGTGGTGGTCTTTCCTCTTTGTTATGTTTTGACATGCTTGTTTAAACTATCTTCAGAATTCATTGGCTTAACACTGATCATAAACACTTACCATGCACAGATCATCGCAGCTGAAAATCAGCCTGTACGATGGACAACTCCACTGGGACTTCCTGTTGTTCAACCTTACAGGAAAAAAGGAAGACATATTGTAAGTCTGGTATTCTATCACCTCCATGAAAACATAGGTGCATTTCAAATCAATTACAATTTTATTCTTGTTAATTTAATTTCAGGTCAAAACTTCCCTTCAGATGTTAACTCTACAGCGTGAAACAGAAAAGGTACTTTTCTGTGCCTTTTCTTTTTCCCTTCTGACAATAAAACAAATTCCTTTTGCCTTATTTATTTATTTATTCATGTTGCTTTTGTTGTTGATCAGAAAGTGAGGTTCTGTGGGAACCTTTCTTTTGTGACAAAATGTCGTTCTAGGAATATAGCATCTTTACTGCAAGGGAGCATGACTATTCCATGGTGTTTGATATGTCTGATCAGTTTCCAGATTTTTTCTTGAGATCAACATTAAATCATATTACTTTCTTGGACAAATCTTAACCATTATGGTACATTTTTTGTTATAGGTCATGGTCAAACGACAAAGAACAGCTTTCCCACCAAATTTTGTCCACTCACTTGATGGTTCTCATATGATGATGACTGCAGTTGCCTGCAGAAATGCAGGCTTAACCTTTGCAGGTTCTTTTATTGTTGGTTAATTTCTTTCTTTATTTTTTCTTTTTTCGCTAATTCTTCATTTCAATTTATTGTTACTTCACATTGTTGTATGATACAGGGGTTCATGATTCATATTGGACACATGCATGTGATGTGGATGAAATGAATAGAATTCTTAGAGAAAAATTTGTTGAACTTTACGAAAAGCCAATACTTGAGAATGTAAGTACCTCTAAATATCTCATTTCAAATTAGAAAGATAGTAAACTAATCTATCTGTAGATCAATCTCATCATTTAACTTGTCTTAGTAACAATAAGGAAAAATCCAAGTTATAGATATTTTGCCTTCAAGCTGGTCATAATAGTGAAGCTCTAAATGATTAATCTGCATTTCAAGTTTGCTGGGTAAAGTACATGGTATTTTTGTTAGAAGAGTTTGTGGTAATCCGGCACTACCTGCAGTAAACCTAAGTCCACTCTTGAACCAAAAATTTCATGGCAGGTAGAGAACGATATTGGATAGATGGAGATTGATAACTCTGACAGTGAAGAAAATGAGGAAAAATTGGTGTTAAATTCAAAATTGGAGATGAATATGCAGCCTTGAAATTCTTTGCCTATATTTCTGCTGAATATAGAGGTGTTGATCTAGATCATTGATTGCTTCGTGCAGTTATTGGAGAGCTTTCAAAAATCTTTCCCTACATTGTCTTTTCCCCCGCTACCTGAGCGGGGAGATTTTGATCTAAGAGACGTGTTAGAGTCACCATATTTCTTCAACTAATTTGATGCAAGTGCCCACCTGGACACTAGCGATTCCCCTGCCACAGTAGATATCTCTGGAAGTTTAGCACAAATGTGGGCATGGTTTGGAAATGTTGGCTTATCAGAAAATTTCTTGTGGAAACTTGCTGCCGAATGCTTGTACATATCCGGGAAAAAGCAACGAGAAGGTCTCCATATTGTACATCACTCACATCCTTGAACTTGGACTTTCAACGCTCTTGTATAGCAATGTAGATTGGGTATCAGAACACTTGTGTATTCAGCGCATGAAAAGAAGCGTTTCTGCAGTTGACACATTAAAAGAGCCTTCTGATAGAAAGTTGAGAAGATGGAATTCCATAGTACTTACAACACGCGGCTAAACCTCAATATATTCATGAGAAGGATGATGGTTGCAATGTCATGAGCTGAAAACTGGAGATTGCCCTGCAGGTTGATGTAAAATGCACTGTTGCAGTTTAACTGCAGTCTTGTGTTGCTAATGTCAATTGTAATTTGTTTTGCCAGATTCCTGTATCGGTCCCTACTATTAAAAAAGGGACAAAAGAGAGAGAGAGGCGTAGATGACCCGTAAATATTATTGAATTCATATGTTTAGTACCTAAAATCATATCAAATCTGTCTTCGGGAATCTAGTAGATAGGTGGTACAATAAGAGAAGTGCTGAAAATGAACTATATATTTTAGTTGAACGTAATGTAATTACAATTTGGTCGACTCATAAAATAAAACAGAAGAAAGCGTTGATACGAACCAAAAACTTCATTTCTATGCATAATTCTACATAAGAACTTCTAATTGGTCAATTTTGTGTCACATATAACTGCGCCTTTTAACTTTTTCTCCATAGGGAAGCACAATCTCTTGAAGCATTCTCAGAAAATATATCATGATCAATGGCACCATTAGTATAAAATTATTACTGTGCTTCTGCGAGCATCAGGGGCATAATTTTGAGCGTTGGCATTTCGAAGGCTGTAAGTCAACTGTCTCTGTAGCAGATAGGGTAGCATTTAGGCGCTCCGCCTTGAAAGGTTCATGAACTGCCAGCTTCTTAATTTAGTACCCATAGCGCTCATTAAGTGCAGTTCGTCCATCACCTGATTGTCCTACAAGATGAAAAATGAAAAAAAATAAAATCATGAGAATAGAAATACCATATCATATTGTGCATGAAACCAAAACATCCCATTTTATTCCTATAAACATAAGAATAGAGGTTTACCTTCAGGAGGTACCCATGATGATTCGTAATCTGAATCGCTATTGAGAAATGCAGGTTTTTCAGGGCCAAGCACTCTTCTCGGCTTCTTATCTTTGCTAGACTGTTTACCACCAAGTGTTTCTTGGTTATCATGATTTCCTTCCTCATCTTCTGCATGATAACCTCTTTTGTGCTTTAACAAAAGTGCCACAGCATCCTCCACCTTAAGTTCAGCTCCCACAGAGGAAGATGTTGATTGATCAGGTGCTTTATTATTGATATCATAAGGCTTATCAATCTGGTTCTTTTTCCTTATGATCAGACCAGAGGCATCTTCAATCCTTGAGTCCACCTTATGTGAAGCATCATCAGTATTGCTCGGAATTTTCTGTCTGTCTTGGTAGTCTACAAATTGATCAGACTCTTCCATATTTGAAGTCTCCTCTTCCTGTTGGGTCTCCTTTGTTTCCATGTCCTCTACAGCCCCAAGCCATTGGGGCTTCACAACAGTGAATGCAGCAGTTTTCACCTGATTTGCATCACCAACAATCTTATCAGCTTCTGGCTTCTTGTTTGTTTCCGCAGCAGTGACTAGAGCTGTTTCTTTCTGCATGGAGTCATTCACTGGTTTTCTTGAACCTTCACTTTTCTGTGGTTCTGTAGGAGCTTTCTTCTTGATATCAGCAGTTGGCTTTTCAGATTTCTGAAATCTTACTTCTGGTACATTTGAATCTCTCCTTTTAGTGGCTTCTCCAGTTGGATCAGCAAACTTCAACAGGTACAATATCCTATCCAATTCTGATTGGAGAGTAGACAATTCCTTATCAAGTTGCATGGTTTTATCAAGCACTGCCAATAAACATGGATATTATTTGCAACAAATTAATTGGGCAAATTGATAAATCACAAATTCAAAAAGAAAAGCAATAAAAAATGAAAATATGTAAGTAACAAAGATGATAAAAGATTACAGAATTATAAATGATAACACATTGTTAGTGTCCTAAGATAAGTAGTCCATAATTGCATTAGGTGACAACCATATACATTTTGAAGAATTTAAATCTGGGCCTGCACCCATAACTCATCACAGGAATTTTGACATGATTTGTAGACAATTGCATATCCTATAGATAAATATGTTTGAAGAAAACATCCATGGTCGGTCCGTCTACAAGGTACAGTCATTTATAGGTGAAAAAAGGGATAAAGTACGTCTTGTCTACAAACCACTATATCTTTGGCTCACTTGTCCATGAGTTAATTGCATAGGAACAATGGACACAAACTTATGAACCAGAGAAAAGCAACAGAAGTTATTCCATGTGTAGTGTGATCTGCACATTTTTTTTTTTAAATTAAAGCATCAACACTTCTAGAGGTTTTCTTCATACGCAAAATTCCTCACCTAGCTGAGACGAAAGTCCAGACATGTAGGCATCAAGTGCATCCCCAGATTCAGTTTCTACAGCAGCTTCTGATGCCATTGTATTTTTCTCTTTCTCAAACAACTCTTTCTCATCTTCGATTTGTTTCATGATTGCATCTCTCTTGTCAAGAAGGGTATCAGCAGTTTCAACTGATTGGTTTTCACTAGCTTTCTGCATGGTAGGCTTCTTTTTTGTCCGGTCATAGAATTCGTCATCATCACTGAACAATGACAAAATATCAACTCTAATTCTAGTTCATGTAATTATGATCTTTGCATATAGCAGATGCATATCCTGTTCACCACTAGCCAGTCACTCATTCAATAAAGAAAGACAAGTTCAGGTAAATTATGAAGGTTACTTATTAAATTACCAAAACCAAAGAAAGAATCATGTAGATGATTTTGCACTAAGGTCACAAATTTTGGCAATGAGATACAATCATAGTATAAATTAACATTTACCCATTTGTAAATCATCAAAAGTTGCATTTAAAGAGCAACTTTGAGATCACCAATTACCTTGGGAAGTCTTCATCATCTTCTGCTGCTCCTTTTTTCTTGCCATGAGATACCCTTCCAGCACGTGCACCCAAACTTTCTCGGATACTTTCATTTAACGTCTCTTCCAAATTTTCCAGTTCTTCCATGAGCTACAAAAACTAGCACGTCAAAACTAAAAGAAGCAAGGGGGAGAGAGAGAAGAATTGAATTGGTTCCATAAACAACCAGACTAGATATATGAAAGGGGACAAGATTGGACTGCATCCCATCGCATAGACACCTACCTGCGCAATTCTTTGTTCATTCCGAGCAATCTGAGTTTGTTGCCCTTGTGTCAACCCACCTTGAGCAATGTCTTTGGCACGAATAAGATCTATTTCTCTCTTCATATGCGCAATCTGCAGCCAGAAAAGCAAAAGGAAGCAAAATTAATGGCATTTACAGAGAACACAAGAAACCAAGCCTTAAGAGCTCAAAAGCTTTATTAGATACATACCACCATATTTCTGATATATAAAAGCTTAATTAGTTATCAGAAGCTACTTCAACATCCTAACTAAAATTATTATAAAGACACAAAATTTTTGGGAATCAACCTTGAAAGAGTCTTTAATCCATATTCCACTTTATTGTGTACCAAGTCAAAATACGAGCTACGACAACCATAACTACCATCAAGGGAGGAACAAGGAAAACTAAAAAGACAAAAGTGAAGAAAGAAAGCAGGATACAGAGACCATCAATTCACTCGTTGCTCATCCCACAAATTTAAAAAAAATGAAGCTACAGCTTTTTATCCTCCTTTCATTGAAATCCTTAAATATTCAGCAACCATACTGCCCAGCACTCTGATGTCTATTATCTTTGCATAATCAATGAGGCTAAACATCTCCAATATGCATCTCATCCGTCTCAACAAGTTCCCTTATCCAACATGAATGCCCATCATCCACTATAGAATAAATAAAAGAGACATTAGAGAGGGTGGGAAAAATTGTGAAATGCAATCTAGATCAGAGAGCCCTGTAGAACATAAAGCCAACACTTCGAGAAAATTAACCACATGTGTGACGGGAAGGAGGGAGACGTCCAAACATTAAATTAATGTCATTGCAATGAGATTCCCAAGGTTGGTGATACGAACTTAAAGGCAATATGCAATGCAGTATTCTGGATTTTGCTTAGGTGATATGACAAAGCATTAGCATCCAGTACTTCAACTATGCAGTATTCCCTGTTTCCCTTAGGCAATGGCAATATTCTTCTAGCCAAAACTTTCCACTTAGTTGTGATAGGATGAGCAATCAGGACGCATGGTAGTTATTGTAGCTGGTTCTCGTATAGCTAAATTATCGCTGATCTTAGTAACAGTACTTCCTGGCAGATTAAAATGCGCAGACCAAATAATGCTCTCATTTTCCAGCTTGTCATATGATTTTGCTAACTTACTTTAGCATTTAGGTTTCCCAGCTAGGCTTCATACTCCTTTCATAAAGTAAAAAAATCACTTGAGAGGTTATCTAAATTTTTCCCAAGCATCTTCCCTCCCAGAAATGGAAACTAAATTGAATATAGATCTCTGCAGACACAAATCCATCTTCAAATCTCTTTCTTATCCAGTTCCTTTGCAGAGGAACTTCTATGCTTAACAGCCTTCCAACCTCACATCCATTTTTTTTTAATTTCCTGTGATTTATCCATGCCAGAGTTTCTTCACTCCATACATTGCTGAATTTTAGAGAATAACACACCATGCTTATTCACGGGTTTAAATTCTAACTAAATTCTTTCTTTGTTATTCTTCTTCTTTATGAAAACTCTGAACTATAATGGCAAGTTTTCAGCAGCTAGCTGTTTAGATGAACACTTTACATACCAGTAGATTAAAACACAGGACAATAAAAAGGATATGTGGTATTCAGAAATAGCACTCCAAAGTTAAGTTATCTACAAAAGTACACATTTGAATAATGGGAGGTCAAACATAAATATTTTGTGGATTGGACAATTGGAAACAAAGTCATCTAATATACGTCAGGATAAAAAATTATTCCAATGTAAGAAAATTCATTGCAGGATAAGTTGCAAAGATAGAATCACTTGCCTTTTCAGTCCTTTTTATTACTTTCTCACGGGTTTTTTCCTGCTTCTCTGTAAGCTGTCCTTTGTAAGTGTGCCAAGTTACTTCATCATCCTCATCCTGAAAATCCAAAGGACCCAAGTACAAAACACAAACAAGAAAATTATCTTCTTTTCACACAAAGGAATCTAAAATTGAATTTGTATACATAATATATAGGACAAATGAAGAATTTTCTAATTGTCAGATAGAATTGATATTCCAACTAGAACCTATGCATATATAATCAGAACCAAAGACCTCATATGTGAAAAAACGTCAACTTTTGCTAACCAAATTGCTTGAACAGGTGTGGCTACAAGGATAAAAGTAAAGACTGGATTATGCTACTTGTACAAAATAAATAAGAATATTACCTGGGGATTAAAAAATTATCAAAGAATCCCGAGAGCTTAATAAAGGTAAAAATAAAAAGAACAATTGCAATTTTGAAACTAGGGAATGACCAAGAGCAAGCCCTTAAACACCCCCCCCCTCCCCGCAAAAAAAGCAGCAGAAATTTTCCATTTCAAAAACTAAAATATAAATTATTAGAAGCTGCGTAGAGGCATCTCTATCCAAGGTTAATTCAGATTATAGGCCACACAAACCTCTGCTTCTTCAATAGCATCTTCTCCCATGCCCCAAGAGACACCATCAGCAAGAGATGCATCCAGTCTTGCTCGTCGTAGTGAATTCTCCTGATCCAACATCTCTTGTCGAATCTTAGATTCTTTAATAATTTTCAAGTCTTTTTCCTGCAACAAAAAACCATGTAATACAATATATCAATCCAAACATACATGCACGTTGATTACAACAATAAACTAACATAAGTTACATAAGAGAAATAAATCTGTTTCTGCTTTGCATGAGAGAAATAAATCTATTTATATTGGAGGATTGCAAATTTGAGCAAGATGGTGTCCATGGAAAATAAAGGAAATAGAGTTCCAAACAAGTACTTTCCAAATTGATTATCAGACTTGACATAAGATATAAATATCGAATTGATCAATATATAACTACAATAATGAATATCGAATTGATCAATATATAACTATAATAAAGAATTATAGTCGTAGAAGACTTACTGGTGGCATTAACTCTGGCGGTCCTTGGAAAATGTACAGCCGAGATGATCTATGAAATAAACAGAAACAATAATAAAAATATATGAAGATATTAGACATATAAGTTATGAACCACAAGCACCAATACAAAATACACCATATGCTTTGCCATTAAAAGACATATTACACAACATTCTACTTTAATTAGCATAAAAATATGCATGTAATGGGCAAATAACACTGTCCTGTAGTAATACAACAAGTCCAATCTAGTAATGACAGAATAAACAAAAACAACACCCTGACCCAAATTAAATCAGGAATATGGATGATCCAGTCTGTAAGCATAGACTTATAAATAATATGACAAAGTCAATGTCATCGTGCTATATTTCACTTACTGGCCAAAACGAATGACATCACCAACATGTAAGTCCACATAAACCCGCTTCTCCAACTGTTAGAATTAGGGAACGAGGTAAAAAGGTCAGGAACATGTTGCAAGTTGACCAGAAATTCAGTAGATTATTTAAAAAAAAAGAGACTTTAATAGAAAATATTATTCTGCTAAGCCAAGATAGTATCAAACAATAAATTTTTATTTTGTCATAAACCAAAGGTAACAAATACTAATTTATGTTTATTCCATATAAGTATGTTTAAAGTAATGCTATAGTTTACAAAATTCGGAAAAAAATAATTAGCTTTTCTTCATATGGTCACCATGGTTTTGAAACTACGAATGCAAATCACTAAAGCATAACAAGTAAAAGTTGAAATTTTCCAATAAAGTATAGCATGTGTTTCATCGACCAGGCTGAAATGAAACCTGACAACAGAACCCATTGAAAAAACCAAATGTCAAACTTCAACTAAAAAGTTCAAAGATAAACCTCTACCTAACCTTTAAATCCATTTTGAAACATTATACTTATGAAACATGCAATGGAGTTAGACATATTCTAAAAACATTTAAAAAAAAATAGCCGTTTGATACCTGATTCTTGTTAATAAAAGTACCATGAGTACTGCCCACATCATAAATATACGCGTATCCGCTTCTTTTAAATTGAATAACTGGTAATGAGAGACAAGAGAATAAGTTACAACAATGTCAGTGACATCGGCAAGGTGTATGAAAAAGAGAAAATTTTCTAACAACCTCCAACCAGTGTTTCTTCTTTGATAAGAACCCAAAAAAAAAAAAATTTATTAATGAAACCAGAAAGCCAGGAAATACATGAATGAACTAGAAGTCCATGGAGAAAATGACAAACAAAATACCAGAGTCCATAACATTCAGAGATAGGAGATACACAAGTGGACCATTGAAATTCTACGTAATCCACATATATCTTTGAGCATCAAAGTTTGAATAAATCATATTAATAGTGAAAAAAGCAGGTGTGTTTATTAATAGGCATTGATTGCATAGCTGTGAACAAAGCAAGAAAAAAAATGCCTACCAGCATGAAACCGAGAAATGGTAGGATGCTCAAGAACAAAATCACAAAGGTCTACACGTCCAAACATGTAAGCTCCCTTCTTGCACCTGCGTAATTATCATATCACATCGTATTAACAATCAAAACCTTACCCTTCACACGATGTGACTAAAATAATTATAAGGCCAAATTTCATGAAACACCCTTGAATTTTGGGCTGATTAGTACTATTTGACTGTGCTTTCTAATGAATTTTGGGGGTGTTCAAACATTCGGCCAATGGCTTCTCAATAATTCAATAGAGGTTTCTAGCAAATTTCAGAAATTTCGGGGAACAACCAAAAGATTTTTAACAAAAATTGCAAATGAAATTTAGCCTATTAAAGCTGAAAGCAACTTACACGTCCAATCGGTCGACAATGGAGCCATCCTTGAGAACTTCCAAGTAGAATCTGTGGGAAGGTGGCCCACTCCATTCAGGAATCTTGTAAGGCACAGAGCTCGGCTGTTTTTGTACCGGAGTCGCGAAATTCGATTGGTCTTGTTGCTGCTTGTCGTTTGAGTGGTTTTCAGGATCGGGGTTAGGACTAGGGTTTTTGGGGGGAGGAGGGCCCATGGAGTTGGTTGTCGTAGACGTAATCGTCGTCGTCGTCGTCGTTGATGAAGTGGCTGTGGATTCGTCTGCGGGTGGTTCAGGCGGCGGAGCCGGCATGGCCGAGGTGGAGTCGGTGGTTGTCGTCATTTTTTCGGAACCGAAAGAATAACTATTGCTAATGAGTGAGTCACACAGTTATAGGAAATCCGATTATGGCGAGGCGAATGGCAGTGACGGACTCGGAGGCGGTGATATTGCGAGTCAGTTCGGGTCGGGTTTGACATTTGTTGGGCTCTATACGTGAACTTAGTTTTCCTAGGGACGCTACTAAATGCACCACGCACAATTCCAAGCTGACCATCAAATGCAAAATCGAAATTCAACATCCTTTAAGCAGAACTAATATTAATTTATATTTTAATTTTTTATTATAATAAAATAAATCAAATTTCTTCTTATGAGTAGGATTTGAATTTCATTTTTTGTATTATTTTTAAAAATATGTTTAATGGAAGGAATGGAAGGAGAGACTAAATTAATTTTTTAATAAATAAAAATTATTTTATTTAACTGATAAAATAGGAGAAGAAAAAAGAAAAAGGAAAAAATTTTTCGAGAAATAAAATTTTAATATTGGTTGTTAAAAATTCGACTCGTCGTTTAAACGTGTCTTGTTATTAGTGAGTGAATACAAATTTAATTTGTTTATTAATTATTTAAAAAGGATAAATATTAATATGATTTGTTTTTTTTGAATGAATATGTCAGATACGAGTAGTTTAAATATGACTATTAAAATACTAAAACGCCGGCGTTTTGCATTTCAAAAATGATGGAAGGGTCTCTGTAGCATGTCAAATTTATTTATTAAAATTAAATAAAGCTATGGTTTATTACAGCTGGCATGTTGAATTTGGATAAAAGTACGAATAAAAGAATTAAATGGGACCATTTTTAACTAAGAGCATACTTTATTCTTTTGTATTGAATAGGTCCTGATTCCTAAATGATTGATTAGTTGAAATGACTAAAATGGACAAATTATGTCCATTTTGGATAAAACATAAGAATCAAGGGACCATCATGTTATTAAATTCCATTAACTCTGCCCATTTTCCAGGCCATCGGTCTATTATTACCGGCATTAGCGGCAAAGAACAAACTCACCGCCTACGTCGGGGCATTAGATCCTCAGAAAATGACACTCCTTGCTTCCCTAATTTCAGGTTTTTTTTTTTTTTCAATTAAATTAATAAATTACTTTTTTTATTGTTATAAAATTCTTGAGTTCCAGATTTTGATTAATTTTGTCCCTATTTTTATAGATTAAGTGTGCGGTGATATTAAGAAAATGAAGGCAGGTAGTGCTGCAAAGTTGATTGTAGATGCGTTGCTGCAGCGATTTCTCCCGCTGGCACGTCGCCGTATTGAAACGGCCCAGGCTCAGGTTGGTATTGGTATTTGGTTTGGTTTTCTCATTTACATTTTGTTAATTTGTTATTACTTGTTCACATTGTTAAAGATATCTCGTGGTTTGATTGCAATTCTGAAGATTTTTTGTTAAACAAGACTGCGTTAGTAGTTGAAGTTGAACGTAACTTAGTTGAGGAGTGTTATTCGTTTTTTTTGACGGGATGTTTGTTTATGCTTGAACAAGACTGCGGGTTAAGTATTTGTTCATCTCGAAATTATAATTGGCGGGATGGAAGTAGAATGGTTTTGCATAGGTGGGTATTTGGTGTAATGGAGTGTCCGTGAATTTATCGAATGGGATTGCGGGGATCTAAAATTGGTGAATTGTGAAGCATTTGCTGTGCTTCGGCTTTGGCAGCTATTTACTTTGATGAAATGATCTATTTGCTATCTATGTACTAAAGGTTTGTCTGAATTCCAGTGATCTTGTTATTTGTTGTTCAAACTTTGTTGAGTCACAGGGGATACTAATATGGTGGTCTGGGCATTGCAATTAAGAGAAATCATTGAGATTCCTTATTGGACTAGGTGAATCTTTACTGGCAATATTTTATGATGCTGAAGGTAACGTTAGTTTAGAAAGAGAAAATATGCGAATCTACATGCTTTTGTTGCCTCTTAGTTGGTTTTTTTTCTCTACTAGGTTTTTGAGATGCAGGCCGATCACCTGCTCAATGGTCGGTGTTCTATTGCATGACTTATTCAAAGGTCTCATATTTTGGCTAGTGAGTTGTATTGTTAGATCGTATAATGGTTGTCATTTATTTTCTAGAATTTGGACAGTTTCTGGTGACTTAGTTTCTGCAGAGAACCATAGAGATGGCACATCATTTTTTTTATACTCTGCCAATCACTTAAACTGAATGTGGTTAGTATCTAGAATAGATTCTACCTGGGTCTTGGGAGATTCCTCACCCAATCAAGAAAGTTCTCTGCTCATGGCAGTTTAAGGCTTTGAAAATTAGAGGGAAGAAGTTTCAGGGGTGATTTTGGAGATTTTTTCTGGCTCATCTTCAAAGAGAGTGTAAATGGAGCATTTGAAAGGGATTGCGGTCAAAGTGGTGGTGAGAGGGTTTCTTATTTAGCGAGTTATGGTCATTTGTATGTTAGGTGATTGAGAGTTTTTCTTCCTTGTGCTCTACATAGACATCCATTATACACAGTGACTTTTTAGATGGCTTTACTGCTGGTGACGGTGGTGGACTATTATACATGGTGATTGACACCCTATAAACACAAATGTGCAATTTTGATTAAGTATTAATTATCCTAGGCTATATCAAGGGAAAACAAGTAAAATCCTTTAGAAAGTTTTGTAAAAAATTTAAGCCATTCTTGTTCTTATTTAATGGTTCTCACCTTTTCTCCATATGCTATTATAGCAAGATTTGGAGATCAAAAGAATGCTTTAGTTAGGTAATATATAACGAAGCTTGTGTTATAAGGTTTAGCCTCAAATCCTTTTATAATTTCATGAGATTTTGGTTCTTGTCTTTATTGATATGTTTACCATATGGTCAAGAAAATGTTTTTGCAGTAGTTAGTGATTCGTGTGTATATCATTCCATCTTAATATTACTAACAAATCTTGTTACTTTTATAACATGCAAATTGGTACTTGGCAACTATCTTGTGCTTATAACATAATTTAGTTTGATGTTCTTCTCTTGTTCCAAACTCTTAGTCTTATATGGGTAATTTGCAGGATGGACAATACCTTCGACCATCAGACCCTGCTTATGAGCAAGTACTAGATTCCCTAGCCATGGTTGCACGACATACACCTGTCCCTCTTTTGGAAGCTCTCCTTAGATGGAGAGAAAGGTGGGCCATTCCCTGCCCCTCTGAATATGTTCTCTTCGTACTTTGGCAATTTGTATTCTTGCATTCATGTACCATGCTATATCTTTTAGAAATCAATGCCCTTTCCTATCTTATGTGTGCCTGTTGATTTGATGATGCTTTTCACTTTGTGTGTGTGCGTGCGTGCATGGTCATAGGCACGTGAGTGTGCAAGAGAAGATTGAGGACTTTGATAAGGGGATGCTTAAAATCTACTGCACATTTTCTCTCAATCATTTGTTAGGATTGTACAACATAAAATATTTTGTTTTAAATGAAGATTCTTCATATTCTCTTGATGCATTAAGCATATAAGTCTCAACCAAGTTTTTGGCCTTTGATATGTTCTTTTTCTTTTTTTATTGCTGTTTTATAATTAGTTTTCTTTTAGTTCTTTTGGCTTTTGTTTTTCTTCCTAATGAATGTCATCATATGCATCCCTAGTCTTACTGTAGTTTAGAGCATTCTACATACTTGAGGGCTTTCCTTTTTTTTTTTTTTTCTCTGGATCAATTTTGGCCCAACATGCATCTCCCCTCTCTCCATGGGCGCAGCCCCCACCCCCCCCCCCCCCCCCCCCCTACTTCCCATTTTTCTATCCTCATTAATTATCTTTTGTTGGATAGGGTAAAATGAAATGTAAATATTAAAGTTCATAAAGTTACAGTTAATATGCTAAGCTATATTGCTTTGACCACTGTTCATATAGATCATGGCCTTATTCTTTTGAATCAAACATTTGAAACTTCAATGCATGTTTTGGCCGTTTGTTATTAAAGTTACCTCTGCTCCATTTACTTGTTATCAATTAAAATATAAAGATCATGATTAAATTATATCAAAACATTGGTGTTGTTGACCTGGTTTTCATGTGATTATTCTAACCTTTTCCTTTTGTTGGAATGTTTTTAGCAGTGAATCTCCAAAAGGCGCAAATGATGCATCTACATTCCAAAGAAAGGTCCACTTTGGTTTTTTTTTTTTTTCCCTGATACATTCTTGTCCCAAAAAAAAAAAAAAAAACAAAAGCATCTACATTCCAAAGAAGGTGCACTTTGTAATGCATATTGTGGGTGTGGGATATTTCCTTAACACTTAAGTGTAACTAGCAATCATTAATCAAATTGGAAATGATTGACAAAGACAAACTTGCAGCACGAAGGATACATTCTTTTGGGTTTGGACATCTGTTTGAGTTGGTTTTGTAATTGATTAATGGTTGCTATAAATAAGTACTAGGATGCAAGTTAAAAATAGATGATAACAGAGGACTTCAGCTGAGGTGAGCCCCAGTTTTCTTATGAGTGGATATTGATTGGTGAAATAATAACTTGATGAATGTTGTCATGTGCGTAATTTCTTACATCATCTTTTCAGAACGTATTTACAAAAGTATGCCTAATGGTTAGAGTTTGTCTGGCTGAGTAGGGTGGAAGTGACCTAATGCTTTTGATCAAAGACCTTGGTTCAACCTGCTTAACCTATATTAAGTTAAGATGTCTTGGTTCAAGCTGTTCATCTTATTGGATAACTTTCATATTGGTTTCGGCCAAGCTTGATTACATTAATTCTTTATATTTTGACAAATATAGGTTCACCAATGTTTCATACCAATGATCAATCCAAAATTAAACCACCTCATCATTTTAATCATTTTGATGCCATCTATGTTTTAAGTCTTATGGTGAATTAAGGCTCTAAATCATTTGGAAAATTTGGCAGATGATTTTACATCAGTCCATGGTTAGTTCAAAGTTGAGTTTGATAGAGTGTCATCTCCAAGTTCAAATAGATCTCTGCCATGCAATTGATTTAACAATTAGGCATTTGCAATCACAGTCTTGCATAAAGAGAGGTTTAAATATCTCATTAATTGGTAAAAGTTGGAAAGGAGCAGTGCTGTTTGTAGAATGTTGCGTGGAAGGTATTTGAGTATCTTTAATTTTTATTGTTCGTCTCATATTTGTGAAGTTCTAATATGGATCTTAATACTCTTTTCATTTTTCACATTGACTCCATATACTTAATTGTATATTATTATTTGATAATAGTTATAGTTCTTTTTCTTTATCAGGACTCAGCTATAGAATAATATTACCTCTTGTAAACCATCTATCTTGTATTTATGCAATATTGTGATAGTCATGCCGGAGTAATGCCTAATAAATCATGTTTTTAACACTGTCTATATTGGCTCCAGCTTGCTGTGGAGTGCATTTTTTGCTCGGCATGTATTCGCTTTGTGGAGTGCTGTCCTCAGGAGGGACTTACAGGTTTCTTTATTACTTGTTATACAGCATGTCGTTTGAATCTGTTTTTACTGCAGTAAAATGAAATAGTTTGTTTTCATCACAGAGAAGCTTTGGTCTGGGCTTGAAAGTTTTGTTTTTGACTGGCTAATAAATGCTGACCGGTAAGACTGCAGTTTATAAACTTCTAAAATACATTTTTGGCTATGGTCATGTGCTTTGCTTGCACCTCGGGTTTGCATACATAAAATAGCAAAATCAAGTGGTTCTCTGTTTCTGTTAAAGCTTGGAACTCACTATTGTCAGCTGATGTTTCATCAATAGTTAAAATCTATCCTTTTTTTTTTTTTTTGCCTTTGATGTTCTCAGCTATATTTGGCACACAAATTTTGGACTCGAATTTCTGGGCTTTGGTTTTTGTTCAAACCTCACCATAACAATGAGATGGTGACAAATGGAAAGATGATACCATAGTACATTGTTATGCAACTGCCACCTGATATTCTCCAGCAGATGGATGCTCTGCTGAATTGTTTTGGACAGTTATTATACCTTTTTCTCTATACCTTATTTATTAATGGAATTCTGCTTTGGTATTAACATTACTTTTTTTAATTTCTTTTAAAGAATGAAGAACAGGCATTTATGCTTTATACAGTATTTTTATTGAGAAGTTTCATTATAGCATGTGATAGATAATTATCCCATAGTATTTGGGAGTTTTTGAGGATAAGTGTATATTTGTTTTGTGTCTTGTAATTTGCTGAAACATGACCATGATATGATGCTTTTGTTGGGATAGATTTAATATATTGTTGATGCAGGGTTGTAAGCCAGATTGAATATCCATCACTGGTTGATTTGCGGGGCCTCCTCCTGGACTTAGTTGCACAGTTGTTAGGTGCCTTATCTCGGATCAGGTAATTAGTTCATCACCAAATGGTACTTGAAACTGATAGCTCATAAGGTAGTTGAAAAGTAATTTATCTTGTGAATTGTCTTGGGTTGTCTTTGATGTTGGATGTATATGGTTTGCTTAATCAAACAAATGTAAACTCATAGCTCATTATGCCTTTGGTTTGCTGCAAAATGGCTTGTATATGATTTTGCTTGATGGAGAGCACTAATTTCATTTTGTATGTGCCTTTTCATTGGAATGGGTGGGGTTGGTCGGGTGATGGGAAGGGTAGGTTTATCTTCCTGTTAATTGGCTTGCATATCATGTTCTCTCTTTCCCTTGGTGTCTTATTGATGTTATCTTTTTGTTTTTTTGACTTAGCTTTGATTCCTTGTCTCAGTTTGTTCTTCTCATTTTAGTGGAATACCTGTTACGCTAATTCAACAGTCAAGATCAGTAAATAATGCACTTTACTGATTAAGAAGTATTCTCCAATAATTGCAATCTCTAGCTTTGATTCCTTGTCTCAGTTTGTTCTTGTCATTTTAGTGGAATACCTGTTATGCTAATTCAACAGTCAAGATAAGTAAATAATGCACTTTACTGATTAAGAAGTATTCTCCAATAATTGCAATCTCCTTCAAGCATTAAACTAGCTAATGGTTCTAAGATATGGCTAGAATTTTGATATTGGAATTGGCAGTGAAGTTTTGTACTGAACTTCTAGAACATAACCTGGTTAATTTTTATGGCTCTTTCCCTTTTCTTATGCAGGTTTAGTTCTGTAACTGAGCGCTTTTTTATGGAACTCAATACTCGTCGGATCGACACTAGTGTTGCCCGAAGTGAAACACTTAGTATCATTAATGGGATGCGGTACCTGAAACTTGGGGTGGGTGTTTAATTATGTTCTTTTGGAAAAGTTTGGAATGCATATAAGAATATAACATTATACTGATTACCAGGTTAAGACGGAGGGTGGGTTGAATGCATCAGCCTCTTTTGTGGCAAAAGCAAACCCTCTTAACCGTACTGCACATAAGCGCAAAAGTGAGCTTCACCATGCACTATGCAATATGCTGTCAAACATCTTAGCACCACTCGCAGATGGCGGAAAAAGCCAGTGGCCTCCTTTGGGTGTAGAACCTGCACTTACTCTGTGGTATGAAGCTGTTGGGCGAATAAGAGTGCAGCTCATGCATTGGATGGACAAACAGAGCAAACATATAGCAGTAAGTGGATCTGGAGGTCATCTTTTTCTTTTTCTTCCGGGATTTCGATGTTCTAGTTGTTCTCTAATCTGAGATAAAGCTACATTATATCCATGCAATTGTGCTTTACTTTGAAAATTGTGCTAGCAGAGATTTCTGTTTAGTTGCAACCATTCCCTCTTTGCATTAGATTTTCTTTGCACAGGTCATAATTTGCCATCTTGTTTTCCAGAATAATTATCCCCATTGTATATATTTTTTTTTATAGCTCATATCTGAAAATTGCTCTTTTGGCCTGTTACTCAAAGCCTGGCCTTTGTACATTTTTTACTTTATCCTGAAATGAACACCTTTTTGTGTTAGGTTGGCTACCCTTTGGTCACTCTTCTTCTTTGTCTCGGAGATCCTCAAGTATTCCACAACAACCTAAGTCCTCACATGGATCAGCTCTACAAGCTTTTAAGAGTGAGTTTGATTTAATTTAATGTTTAAACTAGGCAGAAGCAGAGCATGTTGTTCATTAAGGGGACAGAGCCATATTTAGTTTCTGTTTTTCAAGTAATATGTGATACATTGGGATTATTGTGTAGGAAAAAAACCATCGTTTTATGGCATTGGACTGTCTTCATCGAGTTTTGAGGTTTTACTTGAGTGTTCATGCCGCCAACCAGGCCCCAAATCGTATATGGGACTACCTAGACAGTGTGACCTCTCAACTTTTAACTGTTTTGAGAAAAGGACTGCTTACTCAGGATGTGCAACATGATAAACTAGTTGAATTCTGTGTGACCATAGCAGACCATAACCTTGATTTTTCCATGAACCATATGATACTAGAATTGCTGAAGCAAGATAGTTCAAGTGAAGCAAAGGTTATTGGTCTCCGTGCTTTACTTGCAATTGTTATGTCGCCTACAAGCCAGCATGTTGGTTTGGAAATATTTAAAGGTAACTGTCTACCGGTCATGTAATCTGAATAGTTGATACATGGGTTATCATTTGATAACCAAAGATCATTTTATTCTGTTACTTAAGCAGATCATGATATTGGCCACTACATACCAAAAGTGAAGGCTGCAATTGAGTCAATTTTAAGATCCTGTCACAGGACCTATAGTCAGGCTCTTCTAACTTCTTCAAGGACCAACATAGGTAATTTCTTCATGTCAGTTTTTCAATTGTTTAATTACTATCTGAAAGTAGCTTAATTTTTGGTATCTGGTTACATGAAATTGTAAAAAATTAAAGCAAGCCTTGATTAATGCAATTTATTGTAAATTTTTCTTCTATTTGATTGTAGGCAAATTTTAATGGCTATGACTTGAACAGATTGAATGTCTATTAACTGTTAGTAGTAATCAATTTTGTCGGCGACTTATCATAATTTATTTGTTTTTAACTGTTATGCTTATGCAATTCAGAACTAATGAAATGTTGTCAATGGGCCAAACCTTGCTCATGCGATGCTTTAAGACATTTGAAACTTGCATGCTAACTGAAGTGGCTTAGCTTCTTTAGCATTTGCCATCGGAAATGTAGTGGTAATTGAAGAAACTAGTGAATATATCAGATAACTCTTCTCTTTTAGTGCAGTTGTATTTACAGTTGGATTTGGAGCTCATTTTCGTATATGTTGTATCAAAAACTTGCTTTTAAGAAGCCATCTGTTAGTACAGAGTTGAAAATGAATGTAGGAAGTCTTGATTTCTTTATTTATTGGATTGACCTCTATGCCAATGATGATCTGTTTCTGCACCATTACATAAGATGTGATTATTTATTTATTTCTTTTGCTTCTTTAGATGCTGTAACCAAAGAAAAGTCTCAAGGATATCTCTTCCGGTCAGTGCTGAAGTGCATACCATATCTGATAGAAGAAGTTGGCCGAAGTGATAAAATAACTGAAATAATACCTCAACATGGCATAAGTATTGATCCTGGTGTTCGTGAGGAAGCAGTGCAGGTACTGAACCGAATTGTAAGATACCTTTCTCATCGTCGCTTTGCAGTTATGAGAGGGATGGCCAACTTCATCTTACGACTCCCCGATGAATATCCTCTGCTCATTCAAACATCATTGGGACGTTTGTTGGAACTCATGCGTTTTTGGAGAGCTTGTCTAATTGATGATAAACTAGAAACTAATGCTACAGATGCAAAGCGTGTGGGGCACAAAAACGAGGGATTCAAGAGTTCTTTCCATCAGCCAGAACAAGCAATTGAGTTCTGTGCAGCAGAGATGGACGCAGTTGGTCTCATATTCCTTAGCTCTGTGGACAGCCAGATTCGGCATACTGCATTGGATCTGCTGCGCTGTGTACGAGCCTTGAGGAATGATATTCAAGAACTTACACTTCGTGACCAGCCTGATTATAATATGAGAAATGAAGCAGAACCCATATTTATAATTGATGTCCTAGAAGAGCATGGGGTAGGATATATTGGGCATATAGTTTTACAATACTGTTGTTTTCATTATCATTGTTTTTTTTTTGTCTTTTTTGCAAGCTTGTGATTCTTAATTTTCTGGCTTCTTGTGTCTCAAATCTTCGAAATTTACAGGATGACATTGTTCAGAGCTGCTACTGGGATTCTGGTCGCCCATTTGATTTGAGACGAGAATCTGATTCAATTCCTCCTGAAGTGACTCTTCAATCTATAATATTTGAGAGTCCTGATAAAAATAGATGGGCTCGATGTCTTAGTGATCTTGTCAAATATGCCGCTGACCTATGCCCAAGATCTGTTCAGAAAGCAAAGTAAGTATTTTTTTTTATTTTATTCTACATTTTTGACTCACATGTTATACAGGCAATATATGTTCTCATCATTCTTTCTGTGCTTAAAGTTGATTTGGTGCTTTTCTGGAGAATAATTAAGCAATGAACTGAAATGGAAAATGTAGCTTGCAAAATCTTGGGTCATGTCTGCATGTTACTTTTGCTAGCTTGCAAAGGCAATGTGTTCTAGAATCTATTTAAAAATGGTTAGTTAACAAATTGTGCAGAAACTTGAATTTTTCCTCTGTTTATGTTGA
Source organism: Swietenia macrophylla (assembly GCA_032401905.1). Classification (NCBI taxonomy): domain Eukaryota; kingdom Viridiplantae; phylum Streptophyta; class Magnoliopsida; order Sapindales; family Meliaceae; genus Swietenia; species Swietenia macrophylla. Next base: position 3,476,882 of record CP135578.1, on the reverse strand, counting down.
TAGTCTGTTATTCTTTCTGCTTCTAACAATACTTTTTCTGGTACATGATCAAATATTCATAGTAGTGTATTATGTGAATAAAAAATGGTCCAAGGATCTCAATTTAGTTCAATCCTAATCACAGGTTAGAGGTTGTGCATCGTCTTGCTCATATCACACCTGTTGAGTTAGGTGGAAAGGCTCATACTGCACAAGATTCAGACAACAAACTGGACCAGTGGCTGCTGTATGCAATGTTTGTTTGTTCATGTCCGCCAGATGCTAGAGATGTTGGTAGCATAGCAACAACCAAAGATCTTTACCATCTTATTTTCCCCTCTCTGAAATCTGGTTCTGAAGTACACATTGTAAGTACATGTTATTATCGGTCTTTCCGATTTATTAAATTCGGTAGTTGTTTAATTATACTACTTTGTATAACCTGTCAATCTTATACATGCATCAATTCATTTATGTTTTCTACTGCATGTAGTCCTCAATCGAAGCAGCGTGAGAATGTTAAGGAACCTCCATGATTTCATGTGCCTGTAGCATATTGGTATGAATGAAGCCTGAAAATCACCATCCGATCACTCTTTTTTTGTTCATGCTGCTGAATCTGGTCTTCATGGAATATGTTAAAAAAACTTCATTATGTGCTTATTTAATTGAATTACTCTAATGTGTTAGTTTGGTAAATAATGGAAATCAAAGATTTGTTGGGCAATATTGATATTGCCAGAAAGTCTGATTTCTTCTTATTTATTCAAAAGAAAATAATATTTACAACATCTATAGAGTTTCCCTATATGCCAAAAATAAAAGGAAACCTGAACATACAAAGAAATTTGCACGAGGAAAGAAAAAGATTTTCCTTTTTGGTTGAGAATAAAAATTCCGCAAGAATAAGAATTCTGCCAACTGATATCATCTTAATCTATTTTCTTATTTCTTTCTCAGTTAGTGTAGCACTTAGGTATTTAGATACCAAGTTGAGTTGTAATGCTTTGTGGGCTGCAATATCAAAACTCATTGAGGTCTTTTCTTACAAAATTGTAATTGGATCTCTTATCTGGAGTTCGTTTTAATCAAAGAATTCTTATTTATAACTTCTTCCTCCATTACATCTGTATCTGTTGCTGGTGCATTAATTGTTCTTCCCTGTCTTTTAGCATGCAGCCACTGTGGCTCTTGGCCACTCACATCTCGAAGCATGCGAAATAATGTTCAGCGAACTGGCATCTTTCATTGATGAGGTTTCTTCAGAGACCGAGGGAAAACCAAAGTGGAAGGTATGGTGTATAATCATTTAGCTGATGTCTTCTGATTTTATGATTTTCATTTGCAGTTTTGGAAAGGTTAGAGGAATTTTTGTCAAGGTCTAGTAATGATTACAAAGACAATTTGATTGATGAAATTAAAAAAAAAATGCACATGAATAGGGAGGTCACCATAAAGACATGAAACTTATCATCTAACTGGTCACAGAAAAGCTATAAGCAAAAACATTCTAATTTGTGTGTATGAAATTGTTTTTTGCAACCTTAACCCATGAAGAAATTAAAATAATTTCATGTATCTTGCAATAGATGAAAGGCTGGAAGTCATGTTGCCAAGCTAAAACAATTGCAACAAAGTGAATGTCATGTTGCCAAACAAAAACAGTTGTAACAAAGCACTATTAATTATTACACAGAAACCAATGCCATATTAACTATTTGAGACCTTCTCATGGTGACTTGAGGGAGATTGATTATGTTTTTGCACTTTGTGCATTGGGGACAAAATGATAAAAAAATTTACTCGTGTGCCAACCTCACTGGAATATTAAGCAATGAGTGTTAGGGATGCCAGATGTTAGATATAAACAAAATAATAGACGTTAATTGAATGAGTGCCTTTCTATAGATCGTGGCTGACAATTTAGTGTCACATGGGGAATTCTTTTGCCAAGTAATGTAATGTCCCATTTCATATCCTCTATATCTACATTACGTGTGTGAACTCCTCATATGGAGCTTGCAGCTGCAGAAATCCCTTATGTCTCTTTGCAACTTCTGCAGTTCATATTAGTTCATTTAGATACTGTTTAATTATTGCTTGGTCTGATAGTGGTCATAAGCTTTGACATTTTGAAGATACAAACAATTGGTTGGATTATGCAATATGTTGAAACTGGTTCTCCTGCTAGCCCTCTAATATTTAACACTTGTCTCAAAAAAAAAAGTAAACAAATAAAAGCCTAACTATTTGCTTGCTCTAGAAATCAGTTAAATTTTGTCATTCACTGAAGTTTGAAATTAATCTTAGACTATTTGTGGTATTTATTTCATTCTTTCATTCACAACCCCCCTCCTGTAGATGCTTACTTTTTATCTCATTCCTGTGGATGCAGAGTCAAAAACTTCGTCGTGAGGAACTTCGTGTTCACATTGCAAACATTTATCGCACTGTTGCTGAGAATATCTGGCCTGGCTTGTTGAGACGTAAACCGGTTTTCCGTCTCCATTATCTAAAGTTCATTGAGGATATAAGCAGACAAATCTTAACAGCATCCACTGAGAGCTTCCACGAAACTCAGCCTCTTCGTTATGCACTCGCTTCTGTTTTAAGATCTCTAGCACCTGAATTTGTTGATTCCAAATCAGAGAAATTTGACATCAGAACTAGAAAGAAGTTGTTTGATCTTCTTCTTTCCTGGAGTGATGATACTGGCAGCACATGGGGACAAGATGGTGTTAATGATTATCGACGTGAAGTTGAACGTTACAAGGCTTCACAGCACAACAGATCTAAAGATTCTGTGGACAAAATTTCATTTGATAAGGAATTGAGTGAGCAAGTAGAGGCGATCCAGTGGGCTTCTATGAATGCTATGGCTTCTCTTTTATACGGGCCATGTTTTGATGACAATGCAAGAAAAATGAGCGGGCGGGTAATATCTTGGATAAACAGTTTATTCATTGAGCCTGCACCTAGGGCTCCATTTGGTTACTCCCCAGCTGATCCAAGAACTCCATCTTATTCCAAACACACGGGAGAAGGTGGACGTGGAGCTGCTGGTCGAGATAGGCATAGGGGCAGCCATCATCGTGTTGCTTTAGCAAAGTTGGCTTTGAAGAATCTTCTTCTTACAAATTTGGACCTGTTCCCTGCTTGCATTGATCAGGTAATATTGTTATCCTTCTGTTGGTGTGCACGACATCGGAACAAATACACATCCATGGAAGCCTTAGTATATGAAGTTGATGCTTGATTAATGGATATGTCGTAGTCCACTGATGAAACTTGAATTAAAACCCTGATAATTGAAGCCTCCCTATTAGAAGTAAGAATCAGTTGTCTTAAGTGCATAAAGATTTTTGAAAGCTAATGAAAAGAGAGAGCAAAAGATTTTCTTGTGTTACAATTTATAAAACTTAATCACCTTGAATAAAACGTGCACTAGCTTTTGGTGGTTAAATGCATTTGCTGTTTACGCTAATCTACTTTTGTGACATACTTAAAGCTCTCTCAGTTTGACCATAATTGATCACCCCCTCTTAACTAGCTTGATTTCATGGTTTTCGGTACTGCACTCTCTTCCTGTCATGAATTTTGTTTTTATAGATCACAATTAATGATATTATCCATAAGAGGGACTAATTAACAGCTATAAACAGTGCTACTACTCTGATGCTGCCATAGCCGATGGTTACTTCAGTGTGCTGGCTGAAGTCTACATGCGCCAAGAGATACCAAAATGTGAAATCCAAAGGCTTTTGAGTCTGATTCTTTACAAGGTGGTTGACCCATCTAGACAAATTCGAGATGATGCCCTTCAGATGCTTGAGACACTTTCTGTCCGTGAGTGGGCTGAGGATGGTGTTGAAGGCTCTGGAAGCTATCGAGCTGCAGTTGTTGGCAATCTCCCTGATTCTTACCAGCAATTCCAGTACAAGCTCTCGTGCAAACTTGCCAAAGATCATCCTGAGTTGAGCCAGCTTCTATGTGAGGAGATCATGCAGAGGCAACTAGATGCTGTTGATATAATTGCTCAGCATCAGGTTTTAACCTGCATGGCTCCATGGATTGAGAATCTCAATTTCTGGAAACTCAAGGACTCAGGTTGGAGTGAAAGATTATTGAAAAGCCTTTACTATGTGACCTGGCGACATGGAGATCAGTTTCCTGATGAAATTGAAAAACTTTGGAGCACAATTGCTAGCAAGCCCAGGAATATTAGTCCAGTTGTAGATTTTTTGATCACAAAAGGGATTGAGGATTGTGATTCAAATGCATCTGCCGAAATAAGTGGTGCATTTGCTACATATTTCTCAGTTGCAAAGCGAGTTAGTTTATATCTAGCTCGGATATGTCCACAGCGCACAATTGATCACCTGGTTTATCAACTGGCTCAACAGATGCTGGAAGATAGTGTCGAGCCACTCAGGCCTAGTGCAGCTAAGGCTGATGCCAATGGAAATTTTGTGTTGGAGTTCTCTCAGGGACCTGCTGCGGCTCAAATTGCATCAGTTGTGGACAGCCAGCCGCATATGTCACCATTACTTGTTAGGGGTTCTCTTGATGGTCCACTTAGGAATACTAGTGGCAGCCTGAGCTGGCGAACAGCAGGTGTAACAGGACGAAGTGTTTCAGGTCCACTTAGTCCACTGCCTCCTGAGTTGAATGTTGTTCCAGTATCTGCAGGCAGGTCTGGCCAACTCCTTCCAGCATTGGTAAACATGTCAGGGCCATTAATGGGGGTTAGAAGTTCAACAGGAAGTTTGCGTAGCCGTCATGTTTCTCGAGATAGTGGAGATTACCTCATTGATACACCAAATTCTGGTGAAGATGGGCTGCATTCTGGGGCCACTATGCATGGTGTTAACGCTAAAGATCTTCAGTCAGCCTTGCAGGGTCATCAGCAACATTCACTCACTCATGCAGATATAGCACTGATTCTACTTGCAGAGATTGCATATGAGAATGATGAAGATTTCCGTGAGCACTTGCCTTTACTCTTTCATGTGACATTTGTTTCAATGGATAGTTCAGAAGATATTGTGCTTGAGCACTGCCAGCATTTGCTTGTTAATCTGTTGTACTCACTTGCCGGGCGGCACTTAGAGCTGTATGAAGTGGAAAACAGTGATGGTGAAAATAAGCAGCAGGTTGTCAGCCTGATCAAATATGTCCAATCAAAGCGGGGAAGCATGATGTGGGAGAATGAGGACCCCTCGGTTGTGAGAATTGAGCTTCCAAGTGCAGCATTGCTGTCTGCCCTAGTCCAGAGTATGGTGGATGCTATCTTTTTCCAAGGAGATCTTCGTGAGACTTGGGGAGCTGAGGCACTCAAATGGGCTATGGAGTGTACATCTAGGCATCTTGCCTGTCGCTCACACCAGATATACCGTGCGCTAAGGCCTAGTGTCACAAGTGACACATGCGCATTGCTCCTTCGTTGCCTTCATAGATGCCTGGGAAATCCAATACCTCCTGTTTTGGGGTTCATTATGGAAGTATTGATGACATTGCAAGTGATGGTGGAGAATATGGAGCCAGAAAAGGTGATACTCTACCCCCAACTCTTTTGGGGATGTGTAGCCATGATGCACACAGATTTTGTTCATGTCTACTGCCAGGTCCTTGAGCTCTTTGCACTTGTGATTGACCGTTTATCATTCCGGGACAGAACAACAGAAAACGTATTGCTTTCAAGCATGCCCCGAGATGAGTTAGATACAGATGGTGATAATGTTGACTTTCAGCGGATGGAATCTAGGGGCTATGAGTTGCCACCGAGCAGTGGAACTCTTCCTAAATTTGAAGGAGTGCAGCCTCTCGTGCTTAAAGGACTCATGTCAACTGTTAGTCATGGTGTCTCTATTGAGGTCCTCTCACGGATTACAGTACATTCATGTGACTCCATCTTTGGGGATGCAGAGACGAGACTCCTTATGCACATCACAGGCTTGCTTCCCTGGCTTTGCTTGCAGCTCGGCAAGGATGCAATAGTTGGGCCTGCTTCTCCACTCCAACAGCAGTACCAAAAAGCTTGCTCTGTAGCGACCAACATTGCAGTATGGTGTCGAGCAAAATCATTGGATGAATTAGGTACTGTATTTGTAGCTTATTCCCGAGGTCAGATCAAAAGCATCGACAACCTGCTTGCTTGTGTATCACCACTTTTGTGCAACGAATGGTTCCCGAAGCATTCTGCTCTGGCTTTTGGGCACTTGCTACGGCTTTTGGAGAAAGGGCCAGTGGAGTATCAACGTGTGATCTTGCTTATGCTTAAGGCATTGCTGCAGCACACTCCCATGGATGCTTCCCAGAGCCCACACATGTATGCAATTGTGTCACAGCTGGTGGAGAGCACATTGTGCTGGGAGGCACTGTCTGTCTTGGAAAGCCTTCTGCAGAGCTGTAGTTCATTGACAGGTGCGCACCCGCATGAACCAGGGTTTGAGAATGGACCAGATGAGAAGATGCTCGCTCCTCAAACCTCATTCAAGGCTCGAAGTGGGCCCCTGCAGTATGCATTAGGATCAGGATTCGGAACAGGTTCAACACCAACAGCACAGGGAGGTGCAACTGAATCAGGGTTGTCACCCAGGGATGTGGCTTTGCAGAACACACGACTGATGCTTGGGCGGGTGCTTGACAAGTGCGCATTAGGGAAGAGAAGGGATTATAGAAGGTTGGTGCCTTTTGTAAACACCATGCTTCACCCTTAAGTTGCAGCAGAGACTCATTACAATTTGATTGAGAAAAGAAATGAGGTAAAGTTTAGGGAGGCCTGGTTTTGTAAATAGGATCTTGAAAACAGGTCTTAAAATAGTGTATCCTCTAGTTTCAGCATTTTTAAGCCGCTTCCTCAGAGAAAGTATGTATCATACAATATTTTGTTAATTAAATCTTTTTGCCTTCTGAATGTTATCATGGTTCTTTTGGTTCTTGCTTAGCTAGTTGAAATGAACCTCTGGTTTATTAACTGAGTTGTCACTCAGTGTAATTATTAGAAGAATTACATACATTCGAGTTCGGAGCCTTCCAAAACCATCAAGAATTTGGGAAACTTGTGAACTAAACAAAATTGGAAGGCAATACTAACGTGGTATTATTATTTAATTAGTATTTTTACAAAATAAAAACTAAAACATGATTTCAACTATACTTTTATCAAATAAAAAAAAACATAATACAATATATTATATCATCTGTATTACTTCAAATATATAATATGACTTTGCCATCAAAATGCATGAACCGTCCATTCAACAAGAGAACTTGGTTCAATTGTGGATATAATAACTGCTCTACTAAAATATGAAGAATTAGACAAAATATTGACGATCAAATGAAAAACTAATGTTTCCAGTCAATAACATCATATTTATCATCCCATGAAAGCAAATTTCCCCATGAATGATTGGCCATCCCTTAAAAGCACAAGCACAAATCAAATCAAGCAAAAATTAAACTATTCATGAAATGAAACAAAAGATAATGTACTTTTGTATTTCTACAACTTCATTTCAGTCCACATGGCAAATCCAATATCAAGCATCACACAATAATAAAACAATGCAGGTGCAGCAGAGCATATACAGACCTCCATATACAATCCTTTGACACGGTAACTTTCTACAATCAAGAACACTTATTATTAATATCCAAATTCATCAGACCTCCATAGAAAATCTGAATTTGCTCACTGGGAATCTTTGATGATTCTATCAATGTCCACTTACCATGGAAAATTTGACTGCACCTCTTGGTCCATTTTAGTAAATGAGGATTGACATGATAGATCATTCGGTCGGAGAAGCATTCTTTTTGAACAAGGCATAGGCATCACTATATATGGCCACTGCATTGGAGAATACAGAAAGAACGATCATGAAAATACACAAGATCTTGTCTCCCTTTGTTGCTATGTTGTGACGATCCCTGGATTGCCAAAAGAAAAGGCAGACAAAAATTCAAGATTTAGTTTTTAATGAAGATTTAAAGTGAATAACAAAAATAGCTCAGCTAAAAAGCCCAATGAAACATATTATACCCCTTAAAAAGGACCACAGGCCACTATATTTTCCATAGGATAGTATAATGGTCCTGTAGTACAATGATCTTTGCAATAGTTAACCATGAAGTGTACACTGAATCATTATGGGTTGACATCAAATTTCAATCATTATTAATTCATGCAACAACTGAACATTCTCAATTGATGAATCAAAAACTCACCGAAGCGTAATGGCAGCAGGAAAAATGAAACCAAGGCAAACTGCAGCAGTTGCTCCAGTGAATTGGAAAGCATCCCAGATGCTGGGGATGAAATTTGCACCCAAGAAGATAACAATGAGAAGCCCAGAGGTGAAAAATGCAAACCTAGTATTAGATGAAGCCAGAGGCCTTGCTGAGGGAAAACAGAGAGCATCCAAGTTGAGCCGTAATGGATAGAAAATAACAGGAAATACAAGCATGAGGTGAACAGCATAGCTAACACGGACTGCATCGCTAAGTAGGGAGCTGTAAGGAATGCCAAGGTCAGCATCAAAGTTGGCAAGAACATCATCTAGAGTAGCATCACCAAAGAGGAGGAACCCAAAAAGGCTTGTCAGTATGTAGACAGTTGAGCACAAACCAAGTGAGGTTCGCACAACCGGTAGAATCTGTGTGGAGTCCTCAAGTTCGTTATCTATGCTGTGAACTGCCAAAGAGCAGCTCAAAATATCAATCCTAGTGATGCAGCACATTCCACTTATGAGAGAAAAAGAAAATAATAAAAATATAACTATAAAGTTGAGAGTCAAATCACTGGCAGAAGTTTAAACTAAACTGGAACATTGAAGATCTAAATCCTACATTAAATATCTCAAGTTTATTATAAACTAAAGTGAGTCCTATCAAGGGAAAATCAACATTAATTATTTTTCGTCAACACAAAACAATTTGATTGTTTGAAAAAGAGAAATGCATGGTCTAGGGAATGCATTTAAGAAAACAAATCATGTAGGATACAGTCCAATCAAGCCAGAACCATTTAAATGCAGGTCGAGTATAAGACACCAAAGTCACGCCCGCTGCAGACCATAAAAACCACAAAATCAACAACAGCGCTTGCTTACCATTATAGTGGCAGATGTATGCAGTGACGAGTACAGGGACTACAGTGAAGATATTGAAGACAGATGCCAAATCAGTTACATTAGGTAGTATTCTTGGCATCTCTATTCCTCCGCTTGATAACTTCACAATTGAAATCCCCACAGTGATAACAAGAAACACAACAGCCAGTGCAACTGATAAGGCAGATGTGAAACTTAAAGAATCTGCAACCATAAAAAAGCACAATATATCACCACATTGAAATGTCCAACACAGAGCCACTGAGGCTAAAAAGAAACATCACTCTCTATGCAACCTGAATTTTTAATGATTGATAAAAGGTGCCCATGCAAAGTGAGCAATGGGAAAAGCAAAACCAGTGCATGCCCCTCAAGGAACATGCATGCTTCTTAAAATGAATTTTCATGTCTACAATATTTCACATGATAAAAAAGAAACAATTTTGCAAGGAAGAATCACAGATACACATCTGACAAGAAGATTGTACTTAAGGAGGTTTGTATTCTGTTTTTCTATATTGCCAGAAGGCAATATACAGCAGCAAACAGATTCAAGGATAATAAACTACAAGTTGACATCTAAGATTGCGAGGTTTATACTGATAGTTTGCATAAATCAGTAAATTAAGAAAAGATGCAATAATAGGCATATACCATAACGGGATACTGGCTAAAATGTTATTACTTTTCAGTCAGGGAATTTACCAATTCGCTTAAAGCATGCCAACGGAGAAAAGACTCCAAGTGTTGTAACAAGAAGTACAAAAGTACGCCCGTTCCACCAATGTTCTCCAAACCACCCCTCAAGGACACCAGCATGGTGAACTCCACTAGAAGATGTTCCCGAAAGCACATCACCTTCAATAGAGTATCAATCATTACACATACTTAGAGATTTTCAATGTATGCATGAGAAACCTTAACAAAGAAAAAAGTAAACAAAAACTTAAATCCGAGCAGACAACAGATCGGAAGAAAAAATAGTATCAAACAGCACATATACATGATACAAACAATAAAGTGAAGTCGTACCAATAATAATCATGTACACAATGAGTACACCAATATTGTTCACTAAAATGCAAACTTGCAACAGAACCTTTCCCCACTTTCCAAATGCTTCCCCCATAAGACCTCCATAAGAAGTAGATTTCCCAGCCCTACTGAATCTGAGCAACAACTCAATTGAGGCATTGGTCAAAAAGGCCATGAAGATGATCAAAAGAATCCCAAGAACAAGACCAAGCACTTTCATGGTGGCAGGCAAGGCCATGATCCCAGCTCCAACAATTGTAGTTGACAAATTAAATACTGCCCCAGTAAAGGAAGCTCCATTAAATTCAACAAAGCCAGCGTCTTCTTCTTGCCTTGTAGGCAACAAAGGAACATTCTCATCAGCAACACTCTTTTTGCTGCTCCTTGAACTCCTTGAATTCTTAGCCTTTGGGCTGATGTTTCCAATTGTCATCTTTCACAGCCTAAAATTCTCCAAATAAGCAATTGAAGTTTGAGGAAAATATATAAAGCAGCCGTAACTTATACTTTATACAATATAACCCCAGATTATCTGTGTACATGAAGCCACAAAATTAGACTCCAAATGATACATCTTTGTAACTTTTAATATAGAATTCAAGTTATATGAAATTCCAATAGTCCTTACCTGTAAAATTGCAAGTCGTTTGAATATATTGCCTCTACAATCTGGCTTTCTGAGATTAGATCAAGATGAATTACAAATTCACTACCAGAAAAGTTGAAAACTTCTAGGAGAAAGTATAGATCACAGGTAAATGGACACCAATTGACCGCACAATGAACAAAAACGGCACAATTTTAGATTAAAACAAAGACAACCCAGATATAAAAGTTTTATCGTCCAATAAAACAATAGATAACAAGCATCTCCAATTAAAAAGATAAGTTTTAGAGCGATACCAAACAACCAAACCCAATAACCCAAATCTCAAAACTCAAAAAACCCAATTGAAATCTTCCTCAATACGATCCGAAACAAGCACCAAACCAAACAATCGACACAGATTTTTCACAAAACTGAGATAGAAAAAGAGCCAAAACCAGGAATTTGAGAAGGACAAGATATGATATGAACACAAAGTCCTTCGATTCCTGATTTTAGCATTAACTTCTAGAGAGAATTCGGAAGAGAGAAAGCAAGCTAGACACCTGCACAAAACAAATATTGATGAGGATAAAGACAAACACTAATTTATATCATAGCAGGAGAAAGGCCAAAAGAAATGACCATTGAATTTGGAATTACTGTTGTAGTAAACTTGATCTTTAATTTTAAACAGCCTAAAATAAAAGACACAAGTAATGTCAGACAGACATCATCAAATTGTGTTTTGTCCGCTTCAATCAAAGATCACAAGCAACATGAAAAAAAAAAAAATTCCAAGTCGAATCTATTGCTTAGAATTATGACCAAAGATTTGGAGATGGAAGTTACAGCTTAGATATTCCGTTGAGAGAATAATTATTAATTATCAACTATATGGTAAAAAAAAAATCTGGGAAAATATAACATGGATTTTATTATAAGGTATATTTATGTTTAAATGATTTTGTTAGTCAATTCAACCTTATCATTTTGAGAAAGGAAATTGCAATGTGTTTAAGAGCAAATAATTAATAAATATTATTTATTTTTTTTTAAAATAATGTAATGATATGACGATGACACTTGACAAATTAATTATAAATTAGGGTTTATATAACTACTTTACGTGACACGCACGCTTTTTACCTTTTTTAATTATTTTTTATTTTTTTTCACGTGTTTCACGTGTTATATATAAATAATAAATAATAATAATAATAATATAATAAAAGCCCAACGAGCCCACGAGAAGTCATGTGCTGTATGTATGTATTTTTATATAATAAGGGACAATGGTTCCTTAATTTCACTGTCATGGGTCTTTTTAATGGCCCGTAGGGACAAGAAAATGACCCAAGTGGAGTGAGTGGAGTATATGGTAAAAGTTAATTTTACATACTAGCGGAAAAGCATTAAGTGATCTTTGATAAGAGTCCATTCAATTTTAAGAACCAAAAAAATATAAAAATTACAATAAATTTTTTTATTTTTTTCTTTAACTTATGTCAAAATTTTTTAATTTTTATTATAATTAATTAATAAATTTTTTAATTTTTATTAATTAATTTGTTCCATCGTTTTAATATTATTCTACGAAGACTTTCTCTTTAAAACATTGTTAATATCTTTTTGATCAAAGAGTTATTAAGAGAATTAAAATTGTATTTTTAAGTAATAAGTGACAAATGTATCTTTTAAGTAATAAACGATAAATGTATCATGTCATACCGGTTGAATTATGAATCTCAAATTCATTTTTTGTTTATTATTTGTGCTTAGTTTTCAAAATAATAGTTCTATCTAAACCATAAAATTAGAAATACTATTTTTATTTGAGTATAATTACAATTAAAAATTATACACCAAAAACAGTTATCATTATAACTACTTAAAAAATATCATTATATCTTAAAAAAAAATTAATACAAAAATTTAGTTTGAATATGTTTACATGAATATAACTCGTTTAAGGTTAATTACGATTATAACTATAATTTGATTAAAACATGAACCATTAATATTATTCATAAATAGATCATATGAAGTATCAAAATTTAATATATGACATAATAGTTTCATCTCATGTCATATCTCTTTTCAACAAACTCATACCTTTTTTTGGTAAAAGAAAAAAAACTCCATCATACTGTCAAAAAGAGACTAAAAGGTAATTAAAAATGATAAAATTATATAAACAAGAAGATGAAATAATCATGACCCAATTTATTATCATTTTTTTAATTTATTCGTTAATCACGACTCCATTTATTATCATTTTTTAATTTTTTTGTTAAAAATAAAATTAATGTTTTTAATTTTGAAAACGCATCTTAGAACATGTTTAATGAACAACACCAAGAAGAAGAAAAGGAAGCTATTTTTACTGAAATTTATTTGTATGTTTTAAACCATTTTTACAAAGAAAGATTATGCAATTTCTTACGAAAACTATTACAAATATTGTAGGCTAATTTCATTCCTATAAAATCAATCATACCCTCTCATTGTATACAATAATAATAAAACAAAATCATACAAATTAATGTGATATAATTATTATACAAATTAATGTAATATAACATGTAATGTTGTGCACCAAACAAATTCTATTAAAATTTCACGATAAGAGAAATCACAAGAAGTGAAAAAAATGTAAACCTAGTTAATATTTTTCTCATATTAATAGTCTATAATCTATAATCCAACATTCATTCTATGTTTGCCTTTAATATCTTAAAAGAAAAAAAATTCAATTTGAATACGTTTTTATCAATAAAGTTTTAAAGTTAGTATTTCAAGAATAATTAAATTAAAACATGAACTATTCATAATACATATAAATATATTATTTGAAAAAAAAATCCTAACTTAATAGCAAAAATCATAACTTACCTTTCTCTATTTGTCATGTGATGCCCATGCTTCAACAAACACAATTTCTAAAATGCGGATCCAACCTATTTGACCCGATTCAGGATCCAATCCGAACCCGGAAAATCGAACCTAAGGATTGACTTGTGTTGAACCCACACGTGTTCGTCTACCAACATGCTCATTTGGACACGTGGCAATCTTCGATTTATTATTAGACAGGGAAAACAAAACATTATTAACCTATTACTTCTTCAAATTAACGTCCATCAAAAAAAAAAAATCAATATATTTACAGTTTTTATCCTTTTGCTCTCGAGCTCTGTTGTTTAGTGATGATAATTAATGACGAGAATGTAAGTGAGATATATGGATTGATTTGAGGTGGGATGTACCCTCTTCTTTTTTTTTTTCGGTGGAAGGTGTTGAAGTGTTGACAATAGGTTTTTTTAAAGGTTAGGGAGAGTGGTATGTATTGATTATTGCTGGTTTGTGTGTGATGTGAAGTGGTTAGAGAACTGAATAGGGCTGCCGAGAATACAGTTTTTATCTTTTATGAAATATTATGTCCAGCTTAGAAATGGAGAAGTTGGAAAAAACCTTGAGTTCTCTCATTACTTCCACTAACTTTTCTTTTTCTTTTGTTAGTTAATTTTAAGGTTTTGAGACCGACAGAACAAAATGGATGGGGATGCTGATCGGGAAACAGATCTTTTTGTTGTTGTCGGTGTTGGTGATTTGGATGCAGAATTGAATAAAGTTGACTTGCTTGAAGGTACTTCATCTAATGGGGATGTGATTGGACAACTGAGAAGCGCTAGCGAGGTTTTAAGTCGAGTGGAATTAGATATAACATGTTCTTCAAAGAAGTTAGTCAACTTAGATATACTTACGATGAATGTAGCAACCAGGGAAAGTTACTTTGATGCTTTTGCAAAAGAGAGAGAGCATATTTTGGCTGATTCGATTGAGACGGCTCTGGAATTTGATCTTCATGGCCACTCCAGGAGAAGATGTTTTCAAAGCTTGTGAAGTGATATCTTCATATAAACAATTGGGAAAACCGTCCATGGAAATGGAAGAAAAGTTATTAGATTCTGAAAATTCATTGAAGCAGTCATGGGAACCAATAGCAGAAATCAAAAAGCAATCTGCCAAGTTCCAGAGTACCTTGTCTTGTCTAGATGGAAATGGAAATTGTAAGTTCCACACTTCATTATGTATATGCTACTAGCTTATTTTTGTTTGTTGGGAATAATTGTACGAGGAACTGCATCAGAAATTAATAAAATAACGTGTATGTTCTGAAACCTCAGACCACTAAATCAATGCGTAATTGGTTTTAAATAGTTTGAGAAAAACTTTTTTTTTCCTTAATATTTTCATTGTTTTCTAATTCTGAGATTACAGGCTTTAGGCCTGGCTGTAAAAGAAAATTAAGTACCGGCTATTGGTAGTGACTTAACACTTACAAAACTTTTTCATATTTGATTGGCTATATTCTGCTACATCTTGATAAAGATGTGTGAGAAATAAATGTATAGTTATTTCATACTTGTTAGAAGAAAAAGGAAGAAATATTATTATATTGTTTGCCTCTTCAATGCGAGGAAAAGATGTGTAATACTTAAGGAGAACCTCTTTGTTACTTTTTTAACGCATGCATGTTGATAGGTAATGGTGACAAGGATATGGACTTTTCAGAAGATGGTCAATTTTTGAACATGAATGGAAAGATAAAAAATGCAAACTGCTGAACAGCAAAGACATATTTTGAGAATGCTAGAAAAATCTTTGGCAAGAGAAATAGATCTTCAAAAGAAGTTAAATGAATCTAGACAAGTTGAAGAAGAGCAGAAATTCAGACTACCCACTTTTAAACAAGAAGTATTCTACGTGGAGGAAGAAGCTATGGTCTTGTGAAAGGTGGTTTGAGGCAGAGAACGCTGCTGAGGCCCTGAAGGGAATTTCTAAAGAATTACTTGATCGACTTCAGATTGTTATGTTCAATTCGAATGGTGCAATTCAGCGAAAAACTCAGCTGAAATTGAAGCTTGATGGTTTCGTGGAACAGTTGCAAGCCAAACAAGATGTTATTGGGGATTTGAGAGAAAAATTATCCAAAGCAGAAGCTGGGGCAGTTGGTGCAGAAGCCAAGCGTAAGTCACTGGCAGAGACAAGTGTGGAAACTTAATGAAGAGCTGGCTCATCTTAAAGGCAGTGGTACCACCCCTCAGAAGGTGGAGTTACTTGAGAGGCAGTTGAGGGAAAGTGATATTCAGCTACAACATGCTGTTGCATCCGCTGAATCTAGCCAGGAAAAGTTAGCCATTTTATCTGAATCTCATGAAGGACTAGCCGAGGAACTAAGCTTTTTGAGGGATAGACTTGAATGCATGGAGACATCCTTGCATCAAGTTGAGGAAACAAACTTGGCAACTGCAGGGGACATTAGCACCCGAACAAAAGTAATGACAAATCTGGTAATGCAGCTGGCCATTGAGAGAGAGCGCCTTCATCAGCTGGTGCGGACTCCTTTATAATATAATTTTCATTCCATGGTCAAAGTTTTAACAATAGCAGTTCCCTTGTAATAGGCTCTTTTGTCTCCTAACTCTGTGCTTGGAAGGTTTTAAGTACTCGGGTAATGAAAACATCCAAAATATTCTACAATCAGCAATGAATTATG
The DNA here is from genome assembly GCA_032401905.1 of Swietenia macrophylla. Classification (NCBI taxonomy): domain Eukaryota; kingdom Viridiplantae; phylum Streptophyta; class Magnoliopsida; order Sapindales; family Meliaceae; genus Swietenia; species Swietenia macrophylla. The sequence continues at coordinate 3,460,603 of CP135578.1, read as the reverse complement.
CCAGCAATCTATAATCTGACAAGAAAATGGATTTCACAACCTCACTTCATCTCGTGTCAACACAACAAGGCACAAAAATTGCTCAATGTTCTTGTGTTTCTGTGTGCATATCCTGTCTCACCTTCTGTTCTCATTTTGGATGTGACAAATCTGCTACACTTGCACTTGTGCATACCTGCTTGAACACAAGTATGCAAGCGCACGTGCACATGTACATTCACAGATACATACACTGGTATGAATGTGAAGAAAAGTTTTGAAACCTTGTTGTGAAGCTGATTTGGTTAGCTTTTTGGTATAAATATGTATGGAGTTTTTTGCTTTCAGTTTTTAAGGTGAAGTTTTAAAATCTGGATTCAAATTCTTGAAAGTTCTTGAATCTTTAGAGATATGACAAACGAGTTAAACTGTGTTGTGGATTGTCTGTTTTGTTCAAGTCTGGAACTTCTAAACTTTACTATTTTGAGCAAAGTAAGATGCAAATCTTGCTGTCCTAGAGTTGCACTGACTTTAGCTATGAGCTAGACCCTTTTTTTTTTGGTTTTAGTTTAGGAGAAAAAACAAAATCTGAAAGTGGTCAGTCAATATTTAGATTTCTATGGAAGTAACAATGGTATACCCAATTCTATATTGTTCAAATGAGCCGCTTCTGATTTAAAGTTAATATGTGAAGATGGCTTCATTAGCAATGGAGAATAAAGTTATGGTAGTGAAATTGCAGGAAACCAAGAAAGATCCACTTATTGTTTTGCATGATTTGAGTTCTGCTCCTTCTGAAAGCAAAGAAAAGAAGAAATAACTGAGTTGTCAGCCGCTGTTTCTGAGGTAGTCATTTGCTAATTTATTAATTTGCTCAATTAGTTAAATTGCAATTCAATGACCTGGTGGTGAGACTGAAGTGGTACCTGTAGATTTAGCATCCGAGATGTGGACTCTCAGGAGAATAGATGTGGGGTTTGCCTGACTAGAAGCACATTTTCATAACAGTGCTTATCATGCTGATTTCTGCCACGGCGTATTATTTCAAGAACAGAACAACGTTTTTTGATGGTGGGGCTGGAGTTTTTTTTTTTTTTGTAAAAAGAGAAACAGGTCAGTGATATGAGATTATTTCTTACTTAGCATACAACAACTCCTCTAACTACTTTGTTCAGAGGCCTTGGGAAACTGCATGGAAAGTATTGTTTGTTATATCTCAAATTTAATGCGAGATTCAATCTTTTGTGCCTACTCTATAAATTTAGATCTAAGGTTTTTAGAATATGCAAGCGAGGATTACCAACAGCTTCAAAGCATGCATCTTAGCTGCATTAGTTTATCTAGAATTAAGAAATAGTAAATTTTAAGTTTTCAAAATCGAATAGAACCGGTCTTGAGTGGTTTGGTTCGATTTTATTTTATTTTTTTATATTCATCTTTTAAAGTATATAATAATTTTACCCCTTCAATTTTAAAATAAAATATACAAAAGATTTTTTAGTTGGTCTTTCTTTTTCGTCCCCTCCTAAAAGTCTAAATTTATAATTTTTTATTTTTATTTTTGTAACATGATTTACAAATTTCATAGTCAATAAAATACCTTAAAATTTGTAGGTTTAATTTATAATAAAACAAAAATACATATTTATAATTTCATTTCTTTAAATAAAATTTTTATTTTAATTGATATAAATTTTCAATATTCATATTTTAGTACCAACCAGATTAATGATGACTTCATCTCTGCTTATACTATAGTTATATTAAATAACTGTAGACCATAAAAATACGGATCTACATGCAAGTATATAATAAACTATAATTCTATTTGTGATTATATTAAAATTAAGTGACCCAATTGTTATAATCTCTAATCCCAAAATATAAGTCCATGAGAAAAATCCTGGAAGCTTCGGCTAGACTTTGGCAACCACAAAGAAATTCCTACCAATACTTGCTACGTTTCCTGGAACGCACACCCAGTCTTCGAAATCGGAAAGCGAGTTATTAACAGCGACTTCTTGTGACCAACATTTCTTTTTGCTTTCCCTGAATCTTCCGAGAAAATTAGCCAACATGTGTGTGTGTATATATATATCTTCAGCAGATTGCTATACTCATCGTATGAACAAAATCCCATTTCATATATTTATCCATCTGAAAAAGAAGAATGAAAATGAGATCGTATTGTGCATCGGAGGATGATGGTGATCAGCAGCAGCAGCTGCTGCCACTCTGTAATCATTGTGCGGTGTGCAGGCAAGAAAACAGAACGAAAACCCACTTCGACGAAGTGATTTTCAGTGCATCCTGCATGACGTTATTGCTAGTCTTGCAACTTCCGATGTCGAGTTTTCACGGTAGGCCGGTGCTTGTTTTTGGTTTCGGTAGTCTGCCGTGCGCTTTCCATGCTTTCCTTATTTGTCTGGCGGGCGCCTGTTTTGGCTCCGTTTGCTCGATCCATATCCGGAAAACGAGGCCGATGATTGCAAGGTTTTATTATGCTTTTGCTGTGCTTTCCATGGTTTCAAGTTTTGTAATTGCGTTTTCTGCTGCCGTTTGGGAAATGTACAAGGCTTTGCTTCCTGTTTTTGCCGGGAATGCTGCATGAATTTTGCTTTCAGTGTCGTTCATCATACAGTTGTATTTCGAGCAAAAATGAGACCATTCTCATGCTATTAATAATATAGCAATAAATTGGTACAATTTTACGCTCAATCACTGGAAATCACAGTGAAAATGCCTAAACCAGTCATAATAAATAATTTAGAATTTTTTTTAAAAAAAATTATTGAAAACCAAGTCAAAAGTTTTTTAATTTTGTTATGAGATTCAAGTAACAATACAAATAGAAACTAAAATAATACCATATTTTAGATGAAAAAACTTTGAAAAATTCAAAGCAAAAAATACGAGCGTAACCAATTTCAGTAAGACAGAAAAAGAAATTGAATAGTTGCATCATTAATTATATGATATGTGATATAAAACACAAAATAATTAAAAACAAATAATTTCTCTCATATATGATATGTGTAGTTTGGCAAGATTGAAAAGATACATCATTGAACTAGGCTGATAAGATATGTCATCCATTTGAAGTACTAAAACAATGTTTATGCTTTAAATACAAACGAGACAGGCCAAGAGGGAAAATTGGAAGGAAAAGAATGAAATTAAAAACGATCACGTGTTTCACAAAGTTGGTGACATTGATCTTTAGAAATGATCATTGTAATCGTTCTTCTGTAATCAGATGATATGAGATTTTGACATCTCATTCTCACCTCGTTCATTTTTTTTTTTTAAATTGATCTAAATAACTCAATACAAGGTGGGTACAAAGAAAAAGGGTTAATCTTGTAGCTCTTTATAGGATAAAGGGATTTAGATTGAATTGAACTTGATACTAAGAAGACCTTGATATTTTCAGTCCCTTCTAACAATTTTTAGAAAATCAAGAAGCAACTGAGAAGAAACTGCATATATTGTACCAAACGCTAAGAATTCCTTGCAAAAAAAATTATTAAATCATACAATAGTTTTTGTCACTTGTAGCAGTCAAATCACAATACTAAAGTTAATGGAAAACGATTGGCATATAGAGTTCGGATATAAAGTAAGCATGTATACGTTCATCTAGCCAAGAATATTCTACTTAGCTTATTGTCATTGGCTTGACGGCCCCTAGGAAACTTAAGTCATAATGATAATGTCCACTCTTGATTTTTCATTTCAATCCAAATTTTATACACCCAGCTAGCATACAAAAATTTCACCTCCATCGCTAGTTTTTTCCCTTAAAGAAATTGATATCCTATCTTAAATTTTCTTTTACTTTCTTATAACTCATTTGTAACTGCTATACTCCGACTTAATTTTAAAATTTTGTGAGTGAGACGAGGATGATTTCTTATAGAATTGTTATACATGTCCATGTTTAGGAATAGGTACTATATAAGAGTATAAAATCTAGGTACAAACGTGATGCATTGGGGATGAAAGTGGTCATCTTATAATCATATGGATACATTACAAAAGTGTATATGTATATGTGTGTATGTATGTCTGTATGTATTTTCTATTTTTTTTTGTTTTTATAAAGTGTCAAATAGCATATCCATCATTTAATGTAAAAATATATAATATTTGAATATCTATCAATTATTTATTAAAAAAATTACGTGAGCAAAAATTAAATTCATCCTTCAACGTAATATGAACGGAAATTGAATCACATATATATTATATCATAAAGAAATCTTAGATAAATTAATCGTAAGAAAAAAATTATATTTATATGTTTATTTAAAAAAGAATTAAATCACACAAAGTTTTTTTTTTCGGTTTTTATTTTTCGAGTAATAATAATAGAGCTAATTTCAGATATTAGTATAGTAAATTACATCATGGTTAACATGGTAATATAGAATCTTATAAAAATATAGGTGTATAAAGTAATTTAAAGGGTGTAAATAGGCTTGCTATAATGTTTATTCTCTACACTCTCACTTGTTCTTTAAATATATTGTGATTTTCTCCCAGGCTTAGAAGTCTGTTCTACAGTTATGGCTTAGACAAGTATCTTGGCAGCACTAAACCACAACAATTTCCATTTCAAAGCATATAGATATAAAAACCCGAGTAAATGGAGTAATTTTCAGCCAGTTTTATGCATAGTTTGATGATCTTCTAGCAATAAGATCAATTGTTGATTTAATTATTCTGTATTTTCTAGCAATAAAATTGCTTCGATTTCAAAACCAAAATGACTCTGCAATTTCCTCCCGTATAGGATTGCCACGGTTGAAAAGATATATCATCCAGTACGTTGAAGTTTTAAAACAAAAGAGACAGACTAATTAATTGAATTTATTATGCTATTGCATTATTTTGTTGTTTCAACGACGATACACGTGTAAGTGGAAACTTTAAGGGAAAGAATGATGAATTGATTTTCTCAAATTTTGAGGATGCCCTCTAAAAGCTGAAATTTAGGGTTACCATTTGAAATGTAATTGTATTTTAAATTTGGGGTTACCATTTGAAATGTAATTGTATTTTTATAATTAGATGATATGTAATAATTTAGTTCAACTAATATGATATTGTTCATTTTGATAATTTTGGGTAGCACAATGAGCCAAATTTTGATTTTATATAATTTTGTTCTTAGCACGTAAAATTTTTTGGGTGTACCCAACACCCAAAAAATCTTATACTATTTAAAAAAGATATAACACTTACAACTTACAAGCACAAGCTTAGATTAACTTTTAAACAATGTGGGATTTTATAATTAACCATTCTTGAAGTTTAATATTTTTGTTGACACATTTTCGATTTGGCGAGTTAATCCTGATACTATTTGTGATGATTTGATCCAACTAGTACAATATTGTGTGTTCTCACAACTTAAGATAGTACATCAAGTACAATGTTAATCCTTCATAGTTTTGTTCCTAGCATATAAGGTCTCAAATTTAGGCCTAAAAGGTTTTGTACTAGTTAAAGCGGACAGAGTACTTATAAACACAAGCCCAAATTTACTTCTAAAAGACGAGTAATTTTACGATTTACTTTTTTAGGTCAAATGTTTTAATTGGCACATTTTTAGTTGGGTCAACTACTTATGATATTATTTGTGATGACTAGTCTCAACTAATATAATATTATTTATTTTAAATATTTAAAGTACCACAACAAATTTAATCTTGAGCTCTCACGATTTTACTTACCTAAATTTTTTTATTAAATTTAAAAAATTTTATACTAATTAAGAAAGTTAAAGTATTGATAAATTGTTTACGCCTAATTAGTATAAAATTTTACAATGTTATGAGATTTTGATACCTTATTCTCACCCCTTTCATTTTGTTATTCATCTCAATAACTCAAGACAAGGTGAGTACAAAGAAAAACGGTTAATTCTCGAGGGTTTTATAGGATGAAGGAATTTAGATTACATCGAACTTGATACCAAGAAGGCCTTGATATTTTCGGTTTCTTTTCTTGCCTAGGTGGCTAACAATTTTTACAAAATCCAGAAACAAGTGTGAAGAAATTGCATATATTGTACCTAATATTAAGAATTCCTTGAGATCGATTCCTTCTGTCTGAGAGTTTCTTGAAAAATCCATAAGACTTACAAGAAAATCTTTAAATCATACAATACTTCTTGTCACTTTTATGCAGTCAAATCACAATATTAAAATTAATGGGAAACGATTGGCTGGTATAACTGGTAAGCATGTGTTCATCTAGCCTAGAATATTCTACTTCATATACAGTTCGAATATGAAGGCTCCTAGGAAACTTAAGTGATAATGTCAGCTCTTGATTCTTCATTAAAATCCAAATTTTATATACCCAGCTCGCATGGAAAAATTCACCTCCATTGCCTAGTTTTTTCCCTTGAAGAAATTGATGTGATTTTGAACTTATTAATTTTAGCAGATCCATCCTTTCGTCTGTAGGCCATCTATACATTGTCAAGAAGCAAAAAGTTTTCTGTAAATGAACATTTCATTTCAACACTATTACAACAAAAGCATACAAGATTTTTCTTTAGATTAACGTATGGATAACTTTGCTTAACTGTGCGAAATGTTGTTCTTGTTGCACATAAACAGAACAGAGTATTTGATGATGCTTCCCGAAAACTTTACTTGAATAAACACAGACATGCAATGATTGTTAAACTGTCCAAATATTTGAACCACACGTGCAAAATAATATTGAAAATTTGAAAGATTTCTCCAATTTCCTAAATTCATATTAGTGGAGGGTCTCAATTCTTCGTAAAATCCATGACATACTGTTGACAGAGCTCGGAAGAAGAGCACCGAAGAGTATAATAAGTGACAAGCTGGAGCAGAAACAAGCAATGAAGTAAAACCCTCTAGCCACCGTCGGGAATAAACGCCACAGGATGATTCCGACGAACTGATGCATAGAAATTGAGCATCATTAATAAGAAGAAAAAATGGGAGGGAAAAGAATTAATAGAGAAAGCCCCCAAAGTTATAAAGAGAGTGATTGGGATGTTGCACGGCAACGTGACTATTATTTTAGCCCATGTCTTAAAAATTCTCTCCTTATTGCAGACTGAAACTTCGTCCTTTCAATGCAAACGTTGCCATTTCAGATTGTGTTCTTCCTGTCCAAAGTTTCTGGTCGATGGCAGCTTGATTTTCCCGTCTCCACGTGGAGCTAGGTAGTCCTCAGCTGCATGCAATTCATAAATTAGTCATCCGCCGAAAAACAATGTAAAATGAATGAAATGGAAACTGATAGATAAAAAAAAACGTGAGGGTGACTGCCTTACTATTGTTTACATAAGTAGACTATTTTTTTGACTAGGAAGAGATTTTTTTTTCTTTGAGAAAAATCGGAAAATAAAATCATTTATATAAAAAAGTTGTCACAATTGATTTTAAACTGAGCTATCTAGCATAATTTGTGCAAATCCTACGTACACAGAGAGCTGGGACTGCAAGTCTTCAGATGTACAGCAGAGGGAAAAGAAAATAACCAGCAGGCCGTTTATTTATTGCATGCTCAGTTCAATTATTTAGAAATTATCTATGCTTGACGTGTGATCATAAACAATGCAACTTTGGTTGCATCGGTTGGGGAAAAGAAAAAAAATCATATGAATGGCACGATAATGGTAGTTTTAATATAAGCTTGAAAATGAAAGTCATCGCCAAGTGAGAAAAATCTTTTGGAAAGAGAGCGATTTGATATCCTAGCAGGTTCGTATTATACTATTATGCGCAAGATATCCATTGAATAAAAGCCGGCCAGTTAGTCCGCATAGGAAAATCTCATATTCATATATATTTGGATTAGTGTACTTCTGCCTTATTCTTAAAACATAATAGTTAAAATATTTAATAAATATCACAGTAATCGAAACACTTGGGTAAATTTAAAAGTTGAAGTTATCAAATAAGGGCCTATGACCCAACCAAAAAGCTTTCAATCGAAAACCAAAAACATTAAGTTAGTAAGAGATTATAACTCAAACTAAAAGCTTAAATTAATGGATGAGGACCTAACATTAGTGGGATTAAATTTTTAAAAACATTTATATTAGTTGAATTGCTGAACTCAAATGATAATGTATCATCTAAGGGCGGCTCAATTTGGAAGTCATTAGATATAGGTCCATAGGTCCCAATTCAAAAGCCTAGGTTACCATGTAAGGGTCCGTATTAATATGAGTCGGGATTTGAAAAACAACTTACGTTAGTGAAAACGCTCAACTTAAAAGCTCCGGTGGTGTTAGCTCGACACCAATTTCCACTCCATTGCAATATAAGTGTGTATCCAAAGCAAATATGAAATAACTTTGTGCAAGATTGATATCTAGTTTGATGATCTTCTAGGAAACAGATCACTTTTTGATTTATTTATTCAGGGTATTGTGTTAGCTGGAAATAACCCTGGCTTCAATATCACAGGATGTATTTTTTTTTTCCCATAACCCATAAAACCCCAGTACACGCGACATTCTTCATAGATAGACGGTACGAAAACTACGAGCAAAATAAACGAAAGGCAAATCCATGGCAAATCCTTCAGGTTGCTTGGAAAAAGAGAAGCAAAAAATATGGTAAGTGCCGTAAGGATGCACAAGAAGGCTACAAGGTAAAAGCGTTGAAGTAAGATGCATACAAACGCGTTGAAGTAAAACCCTTTGGCCAGTTTGGGGAAAACCGGACACAGAATAATTCCTGAGACTACTGTGTAGAAACTAAGCATCAACATGATAAAAATCAAATGTTGGGGAAAAAAGACTGGTAATCCATCGCCATTTTCAGCCAAGGAGGCCACAAAGAGAGCAATTGCAATGTCAATTGGCAACGTTGCAATTTTCTCAGCCCATGTGTCAAGGCATAACTTGATTCCTGAGAATTCTCCAAAATTTCAAACTGATAACTTGATTCTTCGCTTTCACAATCAGGCTGCCGCTGCCAAATTCCTGAGCCGCATTGCTTGGAGTATTGATCCGCCAGAAAATACAATGAAAATGTAATTAAGTTATGCCCAATTAATTAATGAAATTAGTGCAACATGAGAATTTTCTTGACAAATTATCCATCTTATTGCTTTGATCTCAACATACGATTGAATCATTCTGATCATAGTGGTTTTGTAGCCAGGGAGATTTCTATAATATTCCTTAAATTTACTTTTATCGATTAAAAAGAAAAAATATTCCAAGTTTAAAATAAAGAATTTTACACTTTGCATTTTCCTCCCATAGATAATTCCCACGGTTGAAAAGATATATCATCTAGTACATTGAAGTATTAAAACAAAGTTCATGCCTAATACAAAGGAGACAGCCTAGTTAATTGAATTTATTTGGCTATAGCATTATATTGTTGTTTGCAACGACGGCACACACATGTAACAGCAAAATTTATGGCAAAGAATGATGAATTGATTTTTAGGTCACTCTAAAATTGGAAATTTAGGGTTACTGTTCCAAATAGAATTTATTTTTGTAACTAGACGATATGAAATTTCGACACCTTCTTCTTACCTCGTTCATTTTGCATCAATCTGAATAACTCAGGATGAGGTGAGCAGAGAGGAAAAATGTTGATCACCTATTTTTTTTTTTTAACATGAATGAAGGGATCTAGATTGAATCAAAGTTGATACTAAGCAGACCTTGGTATTTTCAGTTCCTTTTATTGCCTAGGTAGGTGACAATTTTTAGAAAATCCAAAAGCGAGGAGAAATTGCATATATTGTACTAATAATAAGAGATCCTTGAGATATTCGATTCTTTTGTCTGAAAGTTTCTTGAAAAATCATAAGACTTAGATGAAATTATTAAATTGCATATATGCAATGAAATCATGGGAAAGGATTGGCTTATATAGTTCGAATATAAAGTAAGCACATGTTCATCTAGCCAAGAATATTCTACTTAGCTTATTGCCATTTGCTTGACAGCTCCTAGGAAACTTAAGCAATAATGTCCGCTCTTATTCTTCATTTCAATCCAAATTCTATATACCCGGCTAGCACAGAAAAATTTTACCTCCATTGCCTAGTTTTTTCCCTTGAAGAAATTGGTGTGATTTTGACCTTCTTATGACTCAAATGTTTTTAATTGTTGTACGCCATTAATATGCAGGTATATATAAAAAGTTTGCAGTATTTTATTCTTAAATGAACTAGTTTGTCTATTTTTTCTCCATGGAGTATAGACTATATATACATTATCACGAAGCAAAAAGGTCTTCCGTAAAAGAAATGTGCACATTCATTTTAACACTATTAAAATGAATGCATACAAGATTTTCCTTTAGATGAATGCATGGAAAACTTAAGCCTAACTGAGCCACATGTTCTTGTTGCATATAAACAGAACAACACCATTTCATATGCTTCACGAAAGCTTTACTTGAATAAACAGAGACTTGCAATGATTGTTAAACTGTTCAAATATTTGAACCACACGTGCACAATAATATTCATACTTTTTGAAAGATTTCCCCAAATCTTGCCTAAATTCAGTGGAGAACCTCAATTCTTCATAAAATCCATCACACTGTTGAGAAAGCTCGGAGGAAGAGCAGCAAAGAGTATAATAAGTGATGAGTGAACAGAAACAAGCAATAAGGTGAAACCCTCTGGCTACCGTCGGGAATACACGCCACAGGATGATTGCGACAACCGGTGCACAGAAATTGAGCATCATTGACAAGAAAAACAAGTGGGAGGGAAAAGAATTAACAGTGAAAACACCCAAGGTAACAAAGAGAGTGATTGGGATGTTGCATGGCACCGTGACTATTTTTTTAGCCTACGTCTCAAAATTGCTCTTCTTATTGCAGACCCGAACTCCGTCCTTTAATGCAAATGTTGCCTTTTCAGATTGTGTTCTTCGTGTGATGAAATGTTCAAAGTTTCTGGTCGATGGCAGCTTGATTTTCCGTTTCCACGTCGAGCAAGGTAGGCCTCAGCTGCATGCATCTAATTTAAAAACAATCTACTTATTGTGTATCTTAATTGTCATAATTAATTAATTAAAAAAACTTGTAGATGGTAGAATTTTATTGGACGAGCATAATCACATGTAAGACTTTCTCTCAGTTGACATGGAAGACTGTGAAAGATAAGGGAAAAAAAGAAACCTTAAGAGGGTGACTTTACTAGTGTTTATATAAGTAGTCAAATTTCAGACAATATGGAAACTTTTACTTAGAAAAAAAAATTAAAAAATAAATAAATTGTATAAAAAAATCATCACAATTGATATCAAAACGAGAGTTATCTCATAAAATTTGTGCAAATCCTATGTGCACAAGGAGGTGTGACTGCAAATCCTCAGATGTACACCTTTTGTTGGGAGGGAGAAGGAAAGAGTAAATAACCCATGGGCCTTTTATAAGATGTACGCTCAGTTCAATTGCTTAGAAATTACCAACTCTTGACGTGTGATCACCAAGCAATGAACTTTGGTTGCATAGGTTGAAAAAGAAAACTTTCATATGAATGCTACAATAATGGTAATTTTAATATAAACTTGAAAATGGAAGTGACAAAAATCCTATTGGAAAGAAAGAGCGATTATTATTATATTCTAGCTAGTTGGTATTATACTGTTAAGTGCATTACATCCGTTGAAAATTTTGGGAATAAAAGCCGCCCTCAGTTATTGAACACAGGAAAAGGTAATAGGATAACTGTTCTTCTACATCATTTTTAAAGCATGACAATAACAATAACAATTAAACCATTCGTGTAAAAACTTATAACAGTTAAACAACTAAATTCAAAAGTTATCAAGTAAGGGCCTGTAACTCAACTTAAAAGGCTTTAAGTCCCAAACCATGAGCATGAGGGCTTATGGTTAAAACTAAATGCTTAAATTAACAGAAAAAGGCCTAACATTAGTAGGACTAAATTTAAACATCTATATTAGTTGAACTGCTCAGCTAAAAGGCTTAAGTTATCACGTAATGTAAGGGTGGCTCAATTTTAAAGCTTAGGTTATTAGATACCAACATGAGTCGGGATTTGAAATAATATTTATGCTAGTGGAATTGCTAAACTCTTAGTAACACACTTTTGCAGATCGAATTTTCCATTTACGGATTGGCTTGATATAGGTTTGGCTGCGCTAGGTTATTAGAGGAACTTGACTTTTTATTTAATCAGGGAACATTTTATAAATATTGTAAAATTATTAACTAAACCCTTCTCAATTATGTTGTAGACCAAATTCAAACCAGATCTTTTTTGTTATTCTAAAAGATTGTATCAGTTGAACTAACCATAGTCACAAATGAATAATTACTGAAGCCTTTGTATCAAACAAGAGTAAAATTCAAGAATTTTATTATAGAAACTTATTGCTGAGCTTTATAATTGCGAAAGCAATACAGAACTGTCTTGGAGCACCAAGCAACAATTTTCACTTCTATGCAATATAAGTGCGTATCCCAAGCAAATATGGAAGAACATTATGCACGGTGCATATCTAGTTTGATGGTCTTCAAGGAATCAGATCACTTATTGATTTAGTTATTCAGGATATTCTATAAGAAAGAAATAACCGTAGCTTCAATATCTCAGGATGTATTTTGTTTTTCCATAAAACCCTAGTTCACGCGACACTCTTCATAGATAGACAATCCGAAAACCACGAGCAACATAAAAGCAAGGGAAATCCAAGGCACATCCTTCAGGCTGCTTGGAAGAAAAGAAGCATAAAATATGGTCAGTGCCGTAAGGATGCACAAGAAGGCTACAAGGTAAAAACCTGTCGCCGGCCACAGGATGATTCCTTGCTCAGAACTTGCGAACTCATGAGTTTCTGATTGTTTTCTTGGTTTTCCTTGCTCCAAATTGGGGCATTCATTCTGCTCGCCCAAAAAAAAAATTAGTATCATTTAAGATATAAACATTGTTTGATTTTAACAATAAATATTTGATTAGAAGCTTGGTAGGAAACAACATCGTTCAATAGTTAGCAGTTGTCTTCTCACTAAGTATAATATAAATAGATTGCCGTTCATAAACCAAGTATAATATAAATAGATTGTAGTTCATACATAAGGTGGGTGGGTGGGTGGGTAATGTGATCACTTTAAAAAAATAGAAAAAAAAGAGATACTGCTCGAAGAGGGAGTAACGAGAGAGATCGATTAAATTTTGACAAAATTTGAACTTGTGACATTTTGTATCCAAAATAATTGTGCTATCAAGCTGCATTATATCAGTTTCAATTTGTCTCTAGTATCATTGTAGAGAATCCCCATTTATTTATTATTTGAAATGAATTTTATCTTTAACTATAAATAACATGAAGAAAAAATTGATAAATTGTTGAGCGTAGGTCTTAAAATGAACCAAATCTTAAGCTTTTATGTAACCATCTTGTAATTGATAAATTAATTGTTTTATCTTTCTAAAGGCGACGATAGTCCTGTTATATATACTTCATTATATATATATATATATATATATGATATTATAAATAAAAAAAAAATCTAAATGAACCTTGAATACTAAAAACCATGAAAATGGAAACTCTCTCTAACTTATGAGAAAAAAACCACAAAACAAAAACATTAAAAGCTTGAGGAACTCAAAGGAAAGCTTATGTAATTTAAACCAAAAAACAGAAATAAATTAAACAATCCGGAGACAATTTAGCCGATGAAATTAAGCTGTAAAGCATATATATCTTGTAACCTTTGTATCCATATTGGACATGTGCGGGAGAAGGGAGCAAGTTACTTCCTTGTAGTGCTATTTATATTACTTCACTTGACGGCAAAGGCGGCATTGAAGGCCTCTCGAGCTCATCGATCACCTTAAATCCTTCTTCAAAAATTGATTTTAAACGCACGTCTTTAAAATGTGACGCACCAAACACGTTACCAAGATTTGTTTTAGAGTAGGAATATGGATGATTTCAATAACCGGTTGACTTAGGAGTTACTTCCAATGTGACCAAAGCAAGCGTAGCAATCAATTTCTGAAGCATTAACTCTCGATGGGAAACTAGGAATGGGAAGGACTGAAAAAAAAAAACTGCAGGTTTGAATTTAAGTTGATTAGGAAGAAAATATTCTCTCTTCAAATATACGCTGAACTACTGAAGAAAAAGTTAATTTGTTTAGTTGGATTATAAATAAGCTTAATATTTCATTAGAAAAAGAATCAGATATAAAGCTACCCAGTAAAATCTGTTGCAAGCCACTCAACACACGATCCCGATCGTGTTACACTTGCTAATTTCATCTAATCTGCAATTGGCAATTGTAATTATATTTACACCTTATTTAAGTGAAATAATACATATTGTAGATCTAGTTACATTATGGGTTCGTTTAGATCTAGTGATATTCCGACTTCAGTCCACAAACTATTTTAGAATAGACACGTGGCTTGTAAACCTTAATTATTAGGTAAAAAAAATTAGTGTTTATCGAATATTTTGGAGACGATGGTTACAAATATGTCTTTACATAACCTGTCTTTTCATAGACCTAAAACATAATGAATAGAATAGAAATCATAGAGCAGTTTCTTGCCAATACACTCGATTGAGCCAAGACTTAACACTTTCGAATATTTTACCTAGCTAGTTTTTGCCATTGGTTTCACAGTTGCAAGGAAACTTCAACACAGTAATGTTGCTTTCGGTTTCTCAGTCCATCCTGAACATTGCATTGAATGTTTCAACTCGATTGCAGCGAAGACAAATTTCAATTGCAATTTTCCAAAGCAAAAGAGTACAAAGAAGGATGTGTGATTATAGAGACCTTATTAAATTACTTCCTATATCTGGAGAATTTCTCAAGGCATCAGTTCTTAGATATATCCCCTCTTTCACTAGCTAGCTAGTCCCATATCAGGATCTTTATATTCTTTACTTCGTGTTACTAGTTTTGGACAGATAGATTTTGCGTATTTGATGAAATTAATTAATAATAAATAGTTCCTTAAGTTTTAATGAAACAAAAAATAAGAATTTAGTTTCGTAAAAAGTTTTATCGTTAGAATCTTGTTAATAAAATCAATGATTTAATTATTGAACCAATTCTTTTCTGTTTGTGCCCTTATAAATTTAAATGTTAGCTAAACAATTACATCTCAAAACATATACATAAACAAAATAATATTTACTCGTACATACTATGAATTTTATAACAGTTTATGATGCTGTATATAAAAAGTTAATTTCTTTTTTCAAAAAATTGTAAGGCAACCCATGATAGAATAATAGGTTTAAAAAGTGCAAGTGATTAAACTTTCTTGAATTTCGATGTGTAAAGTTGAAGAAAAAATCCACCAAATAACTAGATACATATTTGAAGAATAAGAAAATTTGAAAAACAAGAAGTAATAGATTGTTATATGAGTGTGTATATAAAAAGATTTATCAAATAGAGATACTTTTAGAAAGACAATTTTCTTAACTGACAACTATAGAATATGAAATTTAGGTGTCTAGGAGAGGAAAAATGTTGAACCTCTAGTTTTTATCTTTTATTTTTAGATGAAGTGATCTTGATTGAATCGAAGTTGATACTAAGAATATCATGTTATTTTTTCAGTTCCTTTTGTTGCCTAGGTAGCAAACAACTTCTAGAAAATCCCGAAGCAAGTGAGAAGAAATTGCATATATCGAACCCAACACTAAGCATTCCTCGAAATATTCGATTCCTTCTGTCTGAAAGTTTCTTGAAAAATCCATAAAACCAACAAGGAAAAAGCATTTCCGTAGATCTATCCTTTTTTCTGTAGACTATACATACACTGTCGCTATTAAAACACATGCATACAAGATGTTTTAAGATGAATGTATTGATAACTTTACTTAAATACGAGAAATGTTGTTCTTGTTTCACATGAACAGAACTGGCCTTCCAATAGGCTTCGCGAAAGCTTTACTTGAAAAAACAGAGACTTGCAATGACTGCACAAATATTTTAACTATATGTGCACAGCAATATTCTTCATGGAATGAAAGATTTCTCCAATATTTATAAAATGATACATAAATATTTGTAAAATGAGTTGTGAATGGAGCAATGAACAATTATAATCCGAAAATAAATCTTTAATGAAATAACTTCAGTCTCTATTTTTACAATATTGAAGAAAAAAATAAAGAAATTTAAATGTAACATGTTCTTGTATGAACATGTTTTAATATCTAGGAAGATAGACTTACATGTAACAAATCTACTTACTTTAAATTTTCATTCTTATTTGTGTATCCTAATCGTCATAATTAAACTAAATAATACCCAACCCAGAACGTAATAATTGATATATATTCTTAAAATCTTGTAACTAATAAATAATGATTTTATCTTTCTAAAGGTGATGATACTCATTATGTATAATATTAAAGACAAAAGAACCTTGAAAATGGAAACTCTCTCAAATGTATAACAAAAACACCAAAACCTTGTTGAACTTCAGAGAGAAGGCTTTTGTAATTAAAACCAAAAAAATAAATTAAACAATCCCGAGGGAATTGAATGAAAGAAATTAAGCTACAAAGCATATATATCCTGTAACCTTTGTCTCCGTATTGGAGATGTGCAGGAGGATTAGAGGAAACAATTTTCTTCCATACAGGGCTACTTATATCACTTCAACTTGAGGGCAAAGGGCATTAAAGGCTTCTCGAGCTCATCGATCACCTTAAATACTTCTTCAAAAATTGACTATAAACGTATATATCACCAAAATATGACACACCAAACAAGTTACCAGGATTTGCTTAGAACAAGAATAAGGATATTCTCAATGCTGGCTGGCTTAGGAGTTAACTTCCAATGTGACTTAAGTAAATGTGACAATCAATTTTATAGTTCAAGCAAATCCTCCCTCGATTATGTTGTGAAGTGGATATTTGCCAATGATTCGATAAGAAAGGAAAGGATATTAAAAAAAAAAAACGGATTTGCATTTGAGTTGATTAGGAAGAAAAGATCTCTTCAAATAGACACAGAGCTACTGAATAATGAGTTAATTTATGAATTTTGAATTGTAATTTCATTTACATCATATTTAAGTGAAATAATACAGTATTTATTTCTTATGTCATAGATACATATAGTTAATATAATTACATTACACGATTTTAGTCCATGATTATTTTGGAATAGAATCTCTTTATAGAAGTGAACAGATAGGAGTGAACAAATTCAAACTGAATCAATCTAAACATTAGTTTGAATTGATTTGTAAATTGATTTGATTGATTTTGGTTTGAAAAATATCAAACCAATAATGTTGGTTCAATTTTTGGTTTTGAGATTGATCTGAATTGATCAAATTAAGCTGAACTAATCAATTTAAAAATTTTACATTTGAAATATTTTTATTAGATATGTTATGTTTTTACAATAGATCATACTGTACTAAAACAAAACTTTTAGGTATAAAACAAGTTGGCTTTATAATTACAAAAGTGGATTTAATTAGAAATTGAAAAACTATCAGTTTATCACATAACAAGGAGTTAGATTAGTTTTTTTAATCGATTTAAAATTTAAATTGAAACCAATTCAAACTGAACTTGTCCATCTGTGAAGAGATGTGGTGGTTTGTAAACATTAATTACTAAGTAAAAATTAGTTACAATCACATCCTTAAATATAACATATTGAAATAACTCTTCGCCCCAGTAATATTACTCTTGATTTCTCTGTCCATCCTAACATTATATCAAATATGTCTCAACTCGATTCCAAGGAACACAAATTAGAAATTCATTTGTCCAAGGTATTAAGAGTAAAAAGAAGAATGTTAATTATAGAGAGCTTATTAAATTAATTCTCATATAAGGGAAATTTCTCAAAGCATCAGTTCTTTGACACATTCCCCTCCCTAACTAGTAGTCACATCAGGATGTTTAGATTCTTTGCTTCGTATTGCTAGTTTTGGAAAGACAAATTTTGCATATTTGATGAAACTTATTGCTCAATTTTATAATTGTGAAAGCAGCACAAAACTATCTTGGCGACACTAAGCCACAGCAATTTCCACTTCAATGCAATATAAGTGTTTATTGCAAAAATGGAATAACTTTATGCAAGATTCATATCTAGTTTGATGATCTTCTAGGAATCAGATCACTTATTGATTTAATTATTCAGGATATTCTATTAGCTAGAAATAACCCTAGCTTCAATATCTCAAGATATATTTTATTTTTCCATAAAACCCTAGTTCAGGCGACAGACAGTCCGAAAACTACGAGCAAAATAAATACAAGGGAAATCCAGGGCACGTCCTTCAGGTTCCTTGGAAGAAGAGAAGCATAAAATATGGTCAGTGCCGTAAGGATGCACAAGAGGGCTACAAGGTAAAAGCCCCTCGCCGCCTTGGGGAAGGTGGGCCACATAATGATTCCTCGCTCAGAGCTTGTGAACTCATGAGGTTCTGATTGTTTGCTAGGTTTTCCTTGCTCCAAATCAGGGCTTCCATTCTGCTCCGCCAAAGAAGAAAAGAAATGAATACCTAGTAGAGTATCAATATTATTTAAGGCATAAACATTGTTTACTTTAACAATGAATATGATATATATACATATAATGAATACATAATAGGGCTATCATCACCTTTAAAAAAATAAAATAATTATTTATTGATTATAAGATGATTACAGATAAGTTTAAAATTTATATCATTTTAAGATTTTTGATAATTTATTAATTTTTTGTGTTATTTATAATTAAAGACAAAATTCATTTTAAATAACAAATAATTGTGTGGTTTGATATCATAATTTTATTTTAATAAGAATTTATTTTATCTTATAAATATAATAATTTATGATTGGTGGTAAGAAATTAGTGTAAGAAATTATATAAAGTTAAAAAGTATCCGATCTTTTCTCTCTCTCTCTCTCACACACACACACATTATATATATATATATATATATATATATATATATATATATATAACTAAATGAACCTTAAATACTAAAAACCATAAAATAGAAACTCCCTCAAACTTATAACTAAAAACCATAAAACGAAAACACCAAAAGCTTGTTGAACTCAAGAAGAAGGCCTATGTAACTGAAACCCAAAAAAAAACCATAAATAAATTAAACAATCCTAAGGCAACTGAACTGAAAAATTAAGCCACAAAACATATGTATCCTGTAACCTTAGAGTCCATATTGGAGAATTGCGTGAGAAGAGGAGAGTTTCTTCCTTACGGGGCCATATATATCACTTCACTTGACAGCAAAGGCGGCATTGATGTCCCCTCGAGCTCATCGATCACCTTAAATCCTTCTTCAACAATAGATTTTAAACGTACATGGCTTCAAAAGATGACCATATAACCAAGTTAGCAAGATTTGTTTACAATACAATATGAATATGGATGTTCTCAATGCCGGTTGACTTAGGAGTTAACTTCCAATGTTACATCAGTCAATGTGACACAGTTTTAGAGCTCAAGCAAATACCCCCTCGATTATTTAGTTCAGCAAAATTGCTATGATTCGATATGAATTGAGGAAACGAAAGGACAGAACAAAAAAACTTATTAATATTATCTAATATGCAATTGCGAATTGTAATTTTATTGACACCATATTAAAGTGAAATAACATAAATATTATATATATATATATATATGATAGATACATATGATTAATCCAGTTATGATATGGGTTCGTTTAGAATTGAGATACAGCGATTTTAGTCTGCGATTATTTTGGAAAAGAATCGCTGCATAGAAGTGAACAGACGTGGATTATAAACCTTAATTAATAGGTAACCCTTGGGATTTTTCAAATATTTTGAACACAATAGTTATAAGCATATCTTTAAATATAAAATTTTAAAATAACTCATTGGTTCATAAACCTAAAATATAATAAATTGATCAGAAATCACAGAGCAGTTTCTTGCAGTACACTCGATTTAGCCAACACTTACGCTTTCTAATAAAGCTAGCTTTTACCATTGGGTTCACAGCAGCAAGGACTCTTAGACACCAAATTAATCTTGGTTTCTCAGTCTAACATTGCATTGAATATGTCTCAACTCGATTGCAAAGAAGACAAATTTCAATTTCAATTTTCCAAAGCATAAGAGTACAAAGAAGAATTTGTGATTATAGAGACCTTATTAAATTACTTCCTATATCTGGAGAATTTCTCAAGGCATCAGTTCTTAGATATATCCCCTCCTTCACTAGCTAGCTAATTCCATATCAGGATCTCTAGATTCTTTACTTCGTATTGCTAGTTTTGGAAAGATAAGTTTTGCATATTTGATGAAATTGAATAATAATTTATAGGTACTTGAGTTTTAATCAAACAACAAACAAGAGTATAATTTGTAAAAGTTTGAATGCATAGAATCCTGTTAATACAGTCGATGATTTAAGTATTGAATCAATTCTTTTATGTTTGTGCCCTTATAAATTTAAATGTTAGCTAAACAATATCATCTTACAAAATATATATAAAATAAAATAATGTGTTCTCATGCATACTATAAACTTTATAGCAGTATATGATGTTGTACCCTTGATAGAATAATACGTTTAAAAAGAGCAAGTGATTAAAATTTCTTGAATTTTGATTAGTAAACTTGAATAAAAAGTCAAGCAAATAAATAATATACATATTTTTATATGGGTAAGGATGTAAGTTGAAATAACTACTTCACTTAAAAACCTGATTTTTAATTATGGGTTTTGTTGTATGGACCCAGATGCTTTTTTTTTTTAATTTTAGGTGTGTGTGTGTGGGAGTTTGAATACGTTTGAACTTTTCCATGTTAGAATCCTTACAAGAGGTCTCTCGGACCATACAGATGCTTGTCCCTATTTTGACCCGTAATGGGAATCACAATAGGCGTACTAATAATTATGTGGTTAGAAAGTGAAATATCTGGAGGAATACAACAATGCATTGGCCTGAATACGCTAGCCCTTTGGGAATTCTTCAAGCTTTAGCAGACGGGACAGACTACCTTTCAAAGAGAATCTTCTTCCATCTAGAGAAAATACTCGTTTATTCAGTATTGGACCATCTATAGCAGTTACAGCAATTCTACTAAGTTATTCAGTAATTCCTTTTTGTTATAACCTTGTTTTAGCTGGCTTGAATATCGGTATTTTTTTATTTTTATGAATTGTCATTTCAGACAATTGTGTTTAATAGTAAGTAAATTAATTAAATAATAAATAGAGACAATCTTAAAAAGACAATTAAAGAAAGTTACATAATGCCAAATAACTTCTAGAGTAGAATTTAAGCAAGCTATTTAGACCTTTTCATACTAAGCAAAATATTTAAAAATTAGTTTTTATATTTAGTTAAAAATGGATAAATTTTTTTATTAAATTAAAAATAAATAAATTTAATTATCTCAATTAACTAAGTTCAACTATAATAAAAATTAAGCCATACTATCCATTTTCATGCATTTTGTATACCATTTTTAAAAGGAGGGTATTTTAAAAATTGCGAAGAATAAGAAACAACACTGCATGTAAGACCATTATTAAAAGTCCAAAGTAACCTTATTTTTGAGTTAGGCCTAATGAGACCATACAGTTTTATGGCCTAATATATTTTATTAATATTATATAAATACAATACTTATTTATTGTGTCATGCTCTATTAAATATAACTCGTATTATATTGAATCGATATGTCAAAGTTAGTTATTGAGGTGAAATTCTAGAACATTACATTTAATATCCAATTGTTATGTATTATAAGTGTAATCAATTTATAATCTTTACACAAATTCATCTAAAAGAATATTATGATGCAAACTAATTACATGGTTCTTCTAACATGAATGTCTACATCATGAAACTAATAGTCACAAGTTGTACATAAATTTTGGTACATTAATTTTCTACCCATATACACTTTCATCAAGATACTCTAGAGAAATATAAGAAACCCAAAACTTGCATTCCTACCAATTTTTGTAAGCTGATGCTAAGTAATATATTTGTACGTGGCATAGGGTTTTATTACCATTACAGTGGCTAGCTAATACTTGATTAATTAATTTTCTTTTGTCTTTCCTTTACATCACAGAATAGTAAGAAGTTAAGCAAGTGAATCAATTTATGAGGTTATTATTTATTGATATTGACGATCAAATTAATGGAACCAATAATGCAATGTCTATCATTTGACCATTCTATAATTACTGAGTGAGATTAAAGCTGGTTTCTGTTGTTAATGATTGTAAATACACTATTATTTATGATAACAACACTAGTGACGAAATCCACTAATGCAACACAAGTTGAGTTGATCAATTGTTTAACTGTTGGAGTTAATTATATATACATACAGTTGTTAAGTCTATTCCCACTTTTCGATTTGTGACAATAAATATGAATTGGGGTTACATCAGCAGCAAAACCCCAAGAAAGAGAAAACAAAAATATTTTTGTCATTTTCACTAATGGAGAAGAAGCTAACCTTGCCTGCCCCTATGGCTCTCTCTCACGCTGTCCACAAAAGCACTTAATCCAAAAGCACTTTATTCCATTCAATCTAGAAACCTGATAAACAAATGGTTGATTATTGTGACCTTTGGAAAGCCCTTTGGCGTCAACAAAATTTCTACCAAAGCTAACTTAGCTCTTTCTGATTTCAGCCAAGTGATTTTTTTTTTTTTTCAAAGAGGATGTGGGGACATAGAAATTATTACCTCAATCATTCTGATATTGAAAACTTCGAATTGGTAAGTTTGTGCATCCGCTCTGGTTTTGTCGTTTGTGGGTATAAGTATATAACAAGAGTTTGCTAGCCAAACCCACTTATAATCTGCCTGCCATGCCCGAAACCTGTACCAAAATTTTATCCTGGATGGGGTTGCATTCGCCATTCCAGGACCACTATGATGAGCTGCAGACATCGATCACTTGCTGTTGATTTTGCACATTTTGCTGGCCACAAATGAGTCATAGTGGCAACAGGGATAGCAATCTGCTAGGTAGCTATAGTAACTAGGGGAATTTCAAGTTGTGCGATTCAAGCATGATTGTGAATTGTATCATGTGGACTTAATCTTCAAGAGTCATCATGGTTTAAACATATGGGGTATGCTTGTAGTCTCTTCACTGAGCTCCATTTGTATTTGTTTGCCATTTCATGGTTTAAAAGCATTACAAGAAATGCTGGCTTTAACACATAACCTATCTTCAAAGTTCAAACTTCAAACTAAATTTAACTTACAAAAATAAAAGGAAAAATCAATTATTATGCGATAACTGATAAGAATCACAATGAATATCAACTTTTAATTCACTGCTTGAATTACTTGATAAAATACATGACAGAATCATAATTAAATCTATTATACTTACCATAATCAACCAAAATTTCTTATGAAATTTATCCTTAAATTCATTACATAATTTGTTTTTTTTTTTTAATATTTTATTTTTTTTACTGTAAATAATTATATTTTATTACAAAATTCTTCAATAACCAATACGAAAAATTCAAGACTCTTAATATAATTAGTCTTAGATGTATAGTAGAAAACACAATCACTTGATTATATATAGATCTCTATCTCTGGTTAATAATGATACTACATTTTAAAATAATAAATTTTTGAGATAAAATAAATGATATAATTCAAGTTAATAAAATATGAGACCCTTAAAATGACGACACAAATCAGCATTTAATCAATAAAATTAAAAGTATTTTATTATATTTTCTCTAATTCATCTTCAAGATATTATCACGATTTTACATCATTCATGTTGATTTTATTCGTTGCATGACAAGAAATATTGGTCAAGAAAACATTGGAGTATAAGGAATTGATATGGATTGAGTTGATGGAGCGTGAACATAAAAAACAAAGTCACAAGCATATATATTCATAGGGCAAATGCAACAGAAGGACATCGACAAACAATAAGTGGATGATGACCAACTCAATGCTTACACTAGAGGGTGCATATCGCAGCATACAAATCACTAAAAAATTGACATGTTCATCATTGTATCTCTTAATTTTAGCATAGAATCCTCGCTACCTGTCATCACACGATCGCTTTATAAATTAATTCTAAACCCAATTCGTATAGTCACATCGCTGGCTTCATCTCACTATACAACTCTTGGTTATAACTCTCGTTGTGCCAGGTTATGACTTCGTGTACAAACCGAAACTCATGGCTAGATTTGAGGTTTTGAACTGTTCTTGGATGTTCATTGGACAATATGAAAATAAACGACTTGCATTGCGACAGCAAGAACAGCAACAAGGCCCCGAAAACGACAATGTACTGTTCACCCCACCAACTAAAAAAAAGAAAGAAAAATCAAAATGCATATCATTTGCTTAAAATAACCCAAACACAACTTTATCATCCACAATGTTAATGGATCCAGACCTTGTTACAAGTACGTAAGCAACTTGAATCTATGCGTGCAATTCCCTTTCACCCTTTATTGAATTAATTGAACCACTTAGCATTAATTAATTAATTAATTATCCTTGAAAATGACAGTTAATCTTATTACAATTATTGAAGATTAAGAAATTATTAGGAAAATTAGGTGTTAGATGATGATGGGCTTATCTATTATCCACCAATCTCTCTGTATCTCATTACCTTATTAATTTGAGAAAATAATTACAGAAAGTGTGAAATTTAGTGGGAATGATGTGTTTGATCTCTCTTTCTCTCTCTTTGTTTTTATGAGGAAAAATATACTTGGTCAATAGCAAACAAATCAAGCTTCCAAGTTCTCTTTGGGAAATCTTTATTAGATTTATTGAGGCATGTAAAAGGGAATAATATTTGAGTTTTTTTTTTTTAAATTCCTTTGTCCCAAAAAATTTTTTAAAAAAAAAAAAACACAATGTTATGCAATCATACGAGAATTCCAAGAAGTCTGGCCAACGTTTGGTATGCTATTTTAAAACAAGGCTATGATAATTTAATGAAATCAAGTAAAACGTTTCAAAAAAGATCATATTTCAATTTTTGTGGCAAGGGATTAACACTACAGACTTAATAGCAATCAAGGTCTAAAATCCAATTGAATCTTTTTTTTTAGGGAAAAAAAAGTAAAGCATAGATATCCACGTGTCTTTCATTTGAGCTTGTTGCATGAAATATCCATGCCCTAATTAGCTAGTCATTACGTCACCATGCAGATAAAATTCAACAAAAATTTGTCTTAGGTTGCTTGAGTGGGGTGCACAATGGGGCATAAAATTGACGTCACCCCCAAATTCTCAAGCTCCCTTTGACGATCGCGGAAACCTGAAAAAGGCCACCGGGGGAAAGAAACACTCAGTGGACCACTTTCTAGCCAGTTGAACCAAGGACAGGGGCCACGGCAACGGGTCCAGCACTCCCGGGGTCAATTTACGAGTCCGACTTTGATTGAAACCTTACTGACTTTCCGGACAGAGATCTTGGGAGAGCCCATTAAGATCATTGGCGTGCTTTAATGCATCCGCCTCCCTACCTCGCGTGTATCCTTTCAAAGGAACTCTGATCCGTCCTGAGAAAGAAACCCTAGAGAGAGAAAGAGAAAGCAGAACCCAAGAGAAGCCAACGAAAAAAAAAATTATGTCATCTTCTTGCATGAGTTGACAAGCTAACCAATAAGGGCAAGGAATTGTGCACAAGGCACCCACGCGAGCATTGGCTGTAATGTACCCGACAAAATGTGTACAATATCATGCGCCACAATCAGTAATCTTTTTTAGTTAATTTTCTCATGAAAAATAATTATTATTTCAATAAATTTTTTTGAGTGTGTACATATTTTCGATGATGACCATTCATGACTTTACTAAATTTTAAAGGAGTGGAAAGGAGTTAAATCAAGTACCCTTCCATGCAAGACCTAAACCGTTATTTTAGGGCTATGCTCTTTGTTGGGACTCTTGGTTTTTCTCAAGTGCCCTTGAATTTTAGGGTTTTGTTGAAAGAAGTTAAGGGTATAATGGAAATCACCAGGAGATTTGGAGAATGATTCTTTGAGAAGTAGATAAGATTTGTAAGCTTGGTAGGAGAAGTTGAGATATCAATCATTGCCTCCATATTTGAGAGTGGAATCATTTTTAAATTGTTTCTCCTTCCCAATTAATTGGGTATTTATAAAGTTCTAATTAGATACATTAATTGTATTATAGGGTGTTGATTCTGTTTTAAATAATGAAGCATTCGTATTCAATTGTAAATGCCGTGTTAACTTTCAAAACCTGTTGTAAATGGTTGACTTTCAAATAAGAAAATGAAGGAAAAATATAGAAGAACATATGAATGATGCTCAAAATCCCAAAGTTCAAATATGCACATAATTAAATTGTATCTACCTGTGTATAAATGTACTCCACAAGTACAATTTGACAAAGATCAAGCAATATGACATTGAATCTGAAAATTCTGATTTTCCCACATTAAAATATAATAAAAATTTCAACAAATAGAAGACTGAAACATGTAAAATATTTATATAAAAGCATATGCAGAAATGCAGCGACATCAAAGAAATATTCTCTAGAGACATGAAATGAAAGAAGGATTCTAAATCCGTCTAATGATACTTTTGACCATTAAGTATTCCACTCAAACCTGACCCATACTCACCTCCAATATATTGCCGACAGAAAGGCAGCAGCAAGCTTTTGTCTCCACAAAATTTTTGGTTCTGTATGAAATGGAAAAGGAAAAACAAAAGCCTTTGATTTAAAGTACATCCATTAATTTCTTTCCATGATATATGATTTTCCACCATTACATATGTATATATACATATCAAGCTTTAATTTGCCACTAAAAATACTGATAAATTGATGAGATATATCAGCATACTTAGCCAAAACCAATGTAATAGTTAGGCTTCTTTTGGTTCTAATTTTGAAGCCGCTAAATCTGACCCACTGCACCAATTTCAGTCTTGAAATATGAATACAGTATCTTTGGAATATGCTCAAATAATTAGCAAGTGGGATTCATAAGACCACCGAGATAGCTATTAATTTTGAGAAAGCAAGTTGACACACCACCAAGAACCCTAAATTCAACCAAATTATAAGTAGTACAAGCAAGTTGTAGTTGGACATTTCTGTATTACAAGCTTATACCAAGCTCTAGATAATTTTGCATTGAAATTTCATATTATCGTTTAATTAAGAAAAGAAAATGGAACAATGATGGTGATCATGTACTAAGCCAAAGAAGTAAATTAATCTCAATTCCCTTCCATATCAATTAATTAATGAAGAAAGTTTTTGTTAGGATTAGAGTTATAATTTATACTTTTAAAGCATTTATTATAATGATATTTTCTATTAATCAATTTCATTTACATACAATTTGAGCATATATACAATTATGAACCCTTATTTATAAAGTATGTATATATTATGCATGAGATGCTAATACATAAATATATAAATTATAAATTTTTTATAAATAAAATGTTGTTTACGGTCATTTATGAAATAAGTATTTTTTAATATAAGAACATAACTTTTCTATTTTAAATTAATGATTTATTTGAATCATTGAAATAGAGACTTTAAATAGAAAACTAATATATTTGTTATACATTGAATTAGACTTATGTGAAAAAAGATCTAGTTAAATAAATATTATTAATTTTAATTCGCAATAATTTTAATAAGTATGATTAATCTTAATCCTGAGCAAATAATAAATTTGTATTTATAGGTTATATCTTTTTAATTATCATAAAGTGAAATCCATTATATGATCAAGTTCTTGATGATTTAGAGATATAATTTTATAGATTGTATGAATATATATTTACAATATAAAATCTATATATATAATACTTATCAAAACTACTTGTAATACTTAATTATTTAAATTTGTAGCCGCAGTTTATTTAATGAATGGTTTATTAAATAATAATATTTATTTATAAATTTATTTATAAATATAGATATATTGAAAATAATTATTAGAGCAATTCAGTAATTTGGGGTAAATATATAATTAAATAAGTATGATATTTACTATTAGCATGTTTTAATTACAAGCATTAAATAAAAAACTATCAAGTAAATATTATTAGTTTATAACCAAACCCAAATTTAATTTTAAAAAATTTCAAATTAAATAGGTTTTATTTTATGTATATGATTTTTTTAGAGTGCAACATTAGGTTTTTAATAAAATAGTCCAAAATTAATTTAGAAAATTAGACGATCATGAGATGATTAGATCTGAACCTTCTATATTGGAGCTAAAAAATCCCATGGGTTTGAAGTCCTTTTACTAGCTCAAGTCAACTCATAATTTAAGTCAAGTCTGTAATTTATATTAAGAATGTTAAAAAGTGAAAGACGTAAATTTTTTTTTCCTAAAAAAATATTTTAATTCACGTATTAATCAAGATTTGTGTGTACACACGAGAGTAAAAATTGAGAATAGTAAGAAAAAAGATTCTGGGTTCAGCATTTTCAATATATTTTTCATTTTTTTATATATATAATAAAGCAAAAATTTATTTTTTTTGTTGTACACCGTATGAGATTAAAAATCGTTTTAAAATTCCTGTATTGCAACAGTTTTCTACTTTTTCTTTTCCTCTTAAAGAAGCTATCAACTCCCACTAAAACCATCCATCTGAGATCAGCATTTGTCGTATTAGTTAAATAGTAACAAGTGTTAATAATCTTACAGGAGAGGAAAAGAGGCAACAAGAAATCTGTTCTTCTTATGAATTATATATGCAGAAAACATCTAGGACCACAAGAAGTTGATGATATCCATTAAAAAATGTGGCAAGCTTTTCTCTCTTTAATTAGCTAATGTTTTCATATCTAATCCAATTAAAGAAAAGATGAACCAAAAGATTACACTACTGCTTTTTGTGCTAATCACCTTAATTATTATAATAATCAAGATTAAGACTTTGCAAATCATTTTGGCCAAGTAGGAGATTTTTGGTCATTCCACATCTTTCTAGTCTATTTCGTTTCACTTTGTATCTTTTTCACAAAATTTAATGAAAATTTGAAGAATTTATTTCAATAAAAATAAGTACGGTAGAAGTCAAATTTTCTCATAGTGATCGAATGTTAATTAAAATTAAATTCAATCTGCCGTTGGTTTTTATTAATAATAGGAGGCAGAAGATTATTAGAGGTTAAGTACTGTTAATCGTACAATTATTTTGTGAAGGTGGTCTCAAATTGATGATAATCAAGTGGTTGTTGACTCATCAATATGTTAAATCAGAAAATGCATTCCCTTTCCCTGACTCCTTTTCATTCCTTACGTCAGAAAATTAAACCTATTGGATTAAGTGCAAGTAATGCAAGTAAAACCCCGTAATCTAATCAATTAATTAACAGTTAGGCGGTAGCAATTAATAATTAATTAAGGCTCAAATCCACTCAAGTGATTGACTTTCTTGAAATTTGTTCAACGGATCGATGCCATTTCTCTTAATCTGTGCGTGCATTCTCTCTGGCTCAAACCTAATAAAATAATCATTGCCCCCACAATTCAGACTTGCTTTTCTTTTTTTCTTTTTTCCTCTATGATGTAAGCATATGTTTTGATATCTAAATGATTATCCACAACTGATGTTGCATATCCCATTGTATATATACATATGTGTGCATGCATGCATGATGCATGCATCACTAACAGTCATGAGATAGTGTGGTTCAACCATACGAATAGCTAGTGTTGCTTAAGATATTTCAATGCATTGAATTGATGTATGAGCCTGATATTATGTATATAACACATACATTACATGTTCTTTGCAATGAAATTAGCCATATGCAGCAGCTTTTCTCACTGTGACTCTAAATTGCCAGCAGCGGGGTCATGTCAAACTTTTCCCACTCTATATAACACTTGCTTTCCTCCAGCTTCCGAATTCCAATCCTCCTCCTAACTTGAATCAAATAATTCAATTCCTCTTACTCTCTCCAAGTCGTATTATAATTCCTGCAAATTTCCTCTCCTTCAGTTTTGAAGCCATGCAACCTGTCAGTGAAGTTTCATCTCTCCATTATCTTCTTCCTCCAAGTCTGTCGCAATATTCACCTCATTTCAGCTTGAATACTCAAAACAATTCCACACCCACATGCCAATTCACCAGTTTCTTGAACCCAGTACTAAATTTTCACCAAATTCATACTCAAATTCCGGAATTCAATCATCAATCATCATCTTTCAGCAGTAACTCGACTTCTGACGAAGCTGAAGAGCAGCAACAAAGCGTCATCAACGAGAGGAAGCAGAGGAGGATGATATCTAACCGAGAATCTGCTCGAAGATCCCGTATGCGCAAGCAGAAGCACCTGGACGAGCTCTGGTCACAGGTTGTGTGGCTAAGGAACGAGAATCATCAGCTTGTAGACAAGCTGAACCATGTTTCAGAGAACCAAGACAAAGTTCTGCAAGAGAACGCTCAGCTGAAAGAGGAAGCCACAGAACTTCGCCAAATGATCAGTGACATGCAACTCAGCAGCCGTTACTCTACCTTGAAAGACCTTGAAGATATGCCCTGCAACTCAGATTTGCTGGGCTAAGATCGCGGCGACGTTCTGATTTTTTCTCCTTTTTGGTCTAGTGTTGGTTCTTCTTCTTCTTCTTTTCTTTGTGTGGAAGTTGACCAGTCATTGCCCCTCTCCA
Source organism: Swietenia macrophylla (assembly GCA_032401905.1). Lineage (NCBI taxonomy): Eukaryota > Viridiplantae > Streptophyta > Magnoliopsida > Sapindales > Meliaceae > Swietenia > Swietenia macrophylla. Next base: position 3,429,952 of record CP135578.1, on the reverse strand, counting down.
AGCTGTAGTATGAGAGGAAATTAAGAATATGGCAATAGCATGTTTTTGAGTATTTTATATATGTAAGGTTTCTAGACCATAAGTTTGGTATATGGTGAATGAGTAATCTGTTTGGAACCCATCATAGATCACCATGATAAGATATATTGAATCCTGATCATGGAGGCCTAGATCAGAAAGAAAAATATATGAAAAGTATATAATAGTTTGCAGAAGTGATCGTCAAATCTTGGCATAGATATTGATCTTAATCAATAAACACGATCACAAATCGACATGAATAAGGTTCGAACACTTGATTTTAGATCTGAAAGAGAGTGAACTAAAAGACATTATCAAAAATGTGTTTAAAACGTGAGTTTTAGATGAGTTTGATCCTCTGATCCTCGAGTGATTATGATATTTGGGAGACGGTCGATTTTAGAAAGCACAAAGAAAGTTGAGTCAAACAAAATTCTATGATTGCTGTACAAAATGACAGAATATCTCAGGTGTACTCGAACAGAAGAAAACACAAGTGTGGCACTAGGTCGAAGATTGGTTTGGTTCATGGTGCAAAATTTTATTAAATTACCATGAAAAGAAATAAATACAAATATGTGAACGAGCGACATATATCCGCTAGCTTTTTGAAGGCTACCTTGACTAAGTTCACCTGTGCATTGTGGGTGTACCCCCACCACTAGTTTTTGACCGAATCAACGGAGCTCAAAAAAGAGAAAAAAAATCGAATATTTTATCGGCATATCCGCCCACGTTAAAAGAATGTTGTAATTCCCATTCGACATATTAGCAGGGGCAAGACAAGCAATTAATAACCAATGAAACCTGATGGGCTCAGCATTTTGTAGTTGTTAAAATAAAATTCAGCCTGAAAGAAGAGCCCAACAGAGAGCTCTATCAGAAATTATTGTTTGTGGGTTAATCCACAAGAGGTCAACTTGGGTAACCCAATTATTAGAAACAGAGAAAAACTGTTTTGATATTGATGATCTAAGACCGAATTTTGAATGATAAACTGTGAGTTTATTCTTTTGAGTCTATTAATTTCTCCTAATTTTGAGTCTCAAACGGCACATTAGCTTCCTGTCACCAATTCAAATTATATTCGTGAGTTCTCTGATACTATACTTGGAATGCTTGTAAAATCAAATTTTACTTGTGTGTTCTCTGATATTATACTTGTGGGTTTAACTAATGAGCTGTTGATTTTGATTTTGTAGAAGTTGCTTGTTAAGGTCATGATATTTGCGTTGATTAAATTTGTTCCAATTGTAACTAAGAAGCTAGGAAGTTGACTGATAAGCGAGTTTTTATACCTGTATTTTTGAATATCAAGGAATTAATAGCAAGATAATTTTTGAGATTTTATCACTTTTTAATAAAAATTTTACTTATTTTTATAAGATTTAAAAAGATTTATCAATGAAACACTCGTTAAAAATTCAGAAGCGATATATATGTGTGTGTGTGTGTGTGTGACTCAAAATTGGTAGGAAAGAGTGCCTAAGCATCCAAAATTAGGGCCTAAGCATTAAAACGAAAAATGTCATATAATTTGTCTAAGAGCACAACACCTAGGAGCTGCTACAATATGTTAAACAGTGACTCACTACTGTAGCTTGTGCAGCTACAGTTTTGGCTACTGTAATTCAGCTACTGTGTAAACATGTCATTAGCAGTGTAAACATGTCATGAGCAATGCTAAGAGGCTAGGCACCCAAAAGGAGGGTTTAGGTGCTAAATAACGAAAATAGAAAAAAATAATAATAATCATTTTTCTCCTATCTATAAAGAAAGTTGAGGGTTATTTTAGGTCTTCTCCAAAATATATATAAAGAGTTGAAAGAAGAGAAAACAAAAGGAGGAGAGAGAGCCACCAAGAGAAATTGAAAAAAAAAAACCACCAAGTTATTAAGGATATTCAATATAATAATAATAATAATGAGATATTATTTATTTTATTACGAATTAAATTTATTTTTTAGAGTTATAATATAATCAATTATAATATTATAACTTTTACTTGTTAAAACATAATTAAAATTTATTTTTATTGATTGAGTATTCTGCATTTTTCTGTATATCACTAAATATTTGACCATTAACTAGATAATTCAAAATTTATAATGAAATCTTATAAAATAAAATTTATGATTTAATTCTTATGTTAAATGTCGTAAAATCTATGTAGGATAAGGATATATTTATATGTCTTGTGTAATTATTGTGTGAAACTATAATAGTTAATGCTTTTTTTAATTGTTCTAATTTAAAATAGTTTTATTATAATTTAAAAAAACTAATAAATAATTATAATACTATTAATTATTAATTATAAATTTAAATTTTAGTTATTAAAAATAGACGAATATTTACTAATTAATTTCGGCGAAGTTAGATATTCTGAACTCTTTCTTTTTTGTTTGCTCTTAACTTTTTATCTTTACTTATTTTAAATTCATTGTTACTTAAATTTCAGCATAAAATATATTTTCATTTAAGTCATTTAAATAAATTAAAATAGCATAAATTATTATTTAGAGTAATAAATAATTAATCTCTACGAGAAGGTACGATTGCGGTTGTATAATTTTTCACAAAATTTATTCATCGGCGGTGCTTCAGGTTATACATGTTCAGCAGTTTCTGCAATAGAGCTTTCATTAGATGCATAATTGCTTCTGTTGACACTTTATTATAACAGTGGTTCCGTGTTGGGAAGTGCTTGCTCTGTAGGATGATTTTGGAACCATGTTACAATGTTTTCCATGGAACCAAATATTTAGTCTTGTTTATTCATTCGTGTCAGGCCTGCGTTATATGGGGTTTGTAACTCTTTGGTGGGAATTGATCGATTACTGAATGAGATTTATTGCTTCCGAAGTGTTATCCACCGGTTACAGCGTTGTTCATTCTATCGTTAAAATGCAGATAAAGGTGCTTTATACTGCAGCTGTTATCATAAGTTATCAATTTGTCTCACATAAGCTCTTATGCTTGATTCGGTAATGATCAAAATCATGCAACGGCTTCTGGGACATACAGGTGGAGCCTATTTCAATTAGGTGTTGGCCTACAATCCATAGATGAAGCAGAGATTCTGGTGAAAGGAGTTTCAATCTGATTGGTCAGTTCGAGAATTACTGAATGGCAAAATTTGTCTATATGTGTCGCTTGTTTCTTGAATTGCCACATTTTTTTTTCCCTGCAGAATATATTTCGGATGCTTTTGTTTGGAGATTAGCCCGTTCAGGCATATTCTCCAGGTAATCTGTTGTTGCTGCAGGAATTTTCTTTTGGCTCTCTGTTTATACTTTAATTTACTGCTGAGCAAATGCATGATCTTCGGTGAAATCTTGAAATAATTCTTAGACTGGAACTTATTTGTGATGAATTGCGTGACCTTATTCTTCCGCTAAATACTTATGGACATGGTCGGTCACCCTAACTTTCACTATATATTTTTCTTGTGGAGCAGTTATATTACAAAGTGGCCAAGTTGATCCAGCCTAAAAGCCAACCTTTTGCATATTTCATATAGTTTCAATAAACTTACATGTAACTTTATTTGGCTCATTTGCCTTTCCTCGGGAGCTCGTATGATGCCCCAAACCGCTGTACTGAAACTTCTGTGGGAACCTCCAGTTGTGCGTGTGTTTGATGAAATGAAACTCTGTTTTCAATTTTCAGAGAGCTAGCTTCTCTTCTTCAAAATGCCAATGGCTTTGTCCCTTGATTTTCTCCCATTTAGCATTTTCCCGTCATGACGAAATGAAGTGCAGACTTTCTGAAGCAACAGGAGCCCAACATGATTGCTCAGAAGGAAGCTGAGTCTGCATAGGTGCACTTTGTGCCACTACTCAGCTGCAACAATCTTCTTTTGCAATGAAACCACCTTTTACTTTAACTCAGGTGGCTTGTTAAATTGCAGAAATTGCTGATAATCCTCCTACTTCGAGGAAATTTTCTGTAAAAAGGTACGAAGGATATGCAAAGTTGAATCAGAGAAATTTGATTTAAATGGCTGCAACATGAACATGATGAAAATTCGTTATAGCAAGTAATTCTTTGTACCCATTTACTGTTCTTACATGGATAAAACTATGGGAACTTATGAAACAAATGCCTTCTACATATTTTCTGGGTTTACCCATAATTAAAAATATTAAACTTACGAAGTCTAATATTTTGGAATAAATACCAAAGACCTGACATATAAATTTGGGTTCAATAGCATCCCCCATTAGTAGGGTTGTGCTGCAGTCGGAACTGAAAAAGAACAAACCCACCAGTTCGATTTTAGAACTGGATTAGGTTTCTTTAGGGTCTATTCTGGTTTCAAAATTGAACTGAATTTTATAGATTCAATTTTGATTTTATAAATTTTAGAACTAGAACCTAACCGATAATCCGATTCATGAACCTGATTGATGAACTGATTCGTTAACCAGAAAATTTACGCCAATTCGAAAGGATGTATTCTCTGCTCAGACTGCTCAGTCATTAGAGCCAAAATGATATCAGATGAATTCAAATGACATTTTTTGTTATATCTTTGCCAAGACTTGTCAAAGATATAACAAAAAAAGAAAAAAATTGGTGCATGTTAGTTTCACCCGCAACGTAAGAGCATTTATACGGCCAATGAAATCTGATGGGATAAGCATATATATATAGTAATAAAATTGAGCCTGAAAGGAGAGCACGACAAAGAACTCTATTAGAAACCGTTGTGGTTCAAGAATTCCAGGTCATTGTATGTTTAGGCTTTTGAATCCATTATTTCTCTTGATTTTGGCGATGCACAAATGGCATGCGTTTGACTGAAAAGACAATAACGCTTACAAGTTAGCTATAATTAAAAGTAACCCAAAACTTGTCTATATTAAGGAAAAAAAAAACTATTATATTAGCCTCGATTCTATTTATGTTGCTCCCTGTATCATCTTGGTTGAACCAGAAATACTAGCACGCAAAGATTGGCGTGTCTGACCTTCAAGAGTAAGTCAAGGGCCAAGTCAATTCTTTGCATCATTATTATTCATTTTCTGGTGAAATTAATGGTCTTTATGAACATAGTCAATTTGATGATCAATATAAAAATTTCCTGTCTTGTATTGTGGTGGGTTGTTGTTATTGTTAGTTTATTTTATTTTTGTGCGAATTTGATTAATTTTCTACAAGGTGATTGGTTAAATTTCTGATTGAACACAAAGTGGAGGAGTTATTTGCACCCACACAAAAATTTTTATCTCTTTTGCCTTTCACAGGATGAGTGAGCAGGCTTGCAAATTGATAGTAAGTCCATATTTCACACTAACAAATATATAAGCACACATTGGTGTCCATAGGGTAGTGCTGCTTTTCCTTTCGTATAGACTTTCAGTGCTTCAGCATTCATAAAACATAATGAATTACATCTTTTTGGATTTCTATCTCAACTTTTCGCGGATTTTCTGTATTTGATTTCCATAATTCTTTCGTTTTATCAGAGAAAACGTGTGTCTATCATTGGAGAACCCATGCTATCATTATCCATTGAGATGCTGCAAAAGAAGTTAGCTTTGGAGGGACTTCTGCTTACCAGCCAAGATCAAATCCATGTTGACCTCAGGAAGGGGAAGAACAAATTGTCGAAGATTCGTGCAGTGACTGACGATGCAGAGGAGACAAGTGATGGAGCAGTCACTGAAGATTTGGCTTGGAGAACTTCAAAAGCTGGCATATGACATATTGGATGAGTTTGCAACTGAAGCTTTACGGAGGAAACTATTACTTGAACCTGATCAATGCAGCACAAGTAAGGTATGGAAGCCCATTCCCCCTCGTTGCACTGTTTTCAGCCCTTAATCTCTGAAGCTTAATGCGAGATGGAGTCCAAAAATAAGTATATCAGTGCTAGATTGCGAGATATAGCAACAGGAAAATACCAGCTGGGATTTAAAGAGAATTTGGGGGGCAGTTCTAAGTAGACAAAGACTTCCCACAACCTCTTTGGTTAATGAAGCTAAAGTTTATGGTAGGGAAAAAGGCGAGGCAATAGTTGGATGGTTACTGAAGAATGATTTAGCCAGTGATAATGAAGTCTCTGTTCATCCTACGGTTGGTATGGGCAAGAGTTGTAGACAAATCTTGCCCAGCTAGTCTACAATGATGTTAGAGTGGAGGATCATTTTGGATCTCAAAGCATGGGCTTGCGTTTCTGAAGATTTTGATGCTGTTAAGAGTAACAAAAACAACATGCATTGTTGAAGATTTTCTGTTTCACTTACTATTATTGTGGTTGCTTCAGCACAACATGCATTGTCCATCCTAGACCTGCACCTGCACTACATGTACATTCTTAAGTTTGATAACGATGAGAAAACGTTGTAATTCCCCTTCTAGACCAGCACCAGCACAACATGCTTTTGCACCCTGAGATGAAGATTCAGCAAAATCAATGAAGGAAAATGAAAGCAATATATGGAGAAGAAATTCATACGCAGCTGTACTTTTAGGTGGACTGAAGATAACCTAAAAACCAGTCGGCAGAGCAGGCATGTGATTTGCTAGGATGTGGTATAAGCTACAAAGCTACTTTTAACTTCAAGACTTGCCTTGGAAGAACTTTATCATGTCTACTTGTTCATGTTTATTAAGGTTTTTGGTTTTTAAAATTTTCTTCTATACTGATAGCAAATTGCTTGATCATCTAGTTATTTTATTTGGCAAGCGTTTGTATTTGCTCCAGTTGAGATCGCTATTTCAGTTGGATCAGTAAGAACCAGCAAAATGCGAAGAAGACAATGCAGTCTTAATCAAATCTAGTGAAACTGCAAATGCACTGCTTGCACTGAAATATACTTTCAGAAAATGGTGCAGAATGGATTGACATCTCAAATGGTGTTAAGCCTGTCAGGTATTATTGAAGAGAAGAAATGTTATAAGCATGGCATTAGGTGGAACATTTTTTTCATGACAACAAAAAAAAATTATTATAATAATTGCCATGAAGAGAAAGAATTTTGATAGAGATTTAGCAGAGCTATGGTTCACAAACTGCAAAACTTAATAATATCCTTCTTTAATTACATATGTACTGATATAGCATGATCTTGTTAAATAATTGTAGGATGCACCAAAAGAATCTCGAGAAGTTAGAGATATTATTCGAGTGCGACTGGTTTTCTTTTTTTTTTTGATTTGATGTTTTAGAGTTCAAGAATGTCCCAGATCATTGTTAGATTGATACACTTTTGTAGGAACCAGCAGTTATGCGTGCTTGATGAAAATTTGTTTTCAGTTTCCAGGGAGCTAGCTTCTCTTGTTCAAGATGTCAATGGCTAACTTGTTGCTTGATTTTTCTCCATGTACCCTAGGGATGAAAACGTAACTGCAGACTTTATGAGGCAACAGGAATTCAGGAACCCAAAACGTGATCACTCGGTAGGGAGCCCAGCCTACATATGTGCAATTCTATACGACACTTTTCAACTGCAAGATTCATTTTCTACGGTGAACTCAGAAAGTTTGTCGAACTGCACGTACATCTGCTGGTCAATGGCAGATTTGCTCAATTAAGTTTCAAGGAAGTAACTAATGGTGAAAGAATGCTAGTTTACGTTATAGGGTGCTTTATTCAAAATATTTCAAGATTCTTAAAAATGATTAACAGAGGGAAAAAAACTCGGCCTCCATTTTCTGAAATCTTGTCCATTTCAGTATTGTTTTGAAGTTGTTTACACATTAACTTCATATTGTCTGTCAGGGAGCTCTAACGTTTAATTAATGGCAGGGGAGGTAATTGTCTATTAAATGAAACGTTTTATTTTAGTGATAATTTCTGAAACTTCAGGGAAGACGTGATAATTCTCCTCTTCAATTATATATTTTTGTTTTTTCGGAGATATTAAAATAATTGAGACGGAGAACAATTGTTGTCAGTCAACAATGGAGTGCTGCTTTCCCTTTCGTTTTGTCTTTCCTGTCCTCAAAATTAGCCATTGACTCTTTTTTTACCACCGTTAGTTAATCTTTCTGCTGATTTTCTCTGATTCGTTTCCATAGTTCCTTTGTTTCTTCATAGAAATCATGTCTGTGATTGGAGAAGCCATTCTATCCGCCTCAATTGAGATGCTCCTGATAAAGTTGGCTTCAGAGGGGCTTTGGCTGTTCGCACACCAAGAGCAAATCCATACTGACCTCAAGAAGTGGGAAACGCTACTGTCAAAGATTCATGCAGTGCTTGATGATGCAGAGGAGAGGCAGATGACCGAGCAGTCGGTGAAAATCTGGCTTGGACATCTTCAAAACTTGGCTTTTGAAGTTGAAGACATACTGGATGAGTTTTCAACTGAAGCTTTGCGGAGAAAGTTGTTGGTTGAACCTGATCGACCAGGCACAAGTAAGGCATGGAAGCTCATTCCTACTTGCTGCACCAATTTAAATCCACAATCTTTTATGTTTAATGTAAAGATGAAATCACAACTAAAGGCGATTGGTACCCGATTGCAAGAACTTGCAATGGAAAAAGGCCAATTGGATTTGAAAAACAAGTCGGGAGCTGGGTATAAGAAAGTCAAACGAAGACTTCCCACAACCTCTTTGGTGAATGAAGCTAAAGTTTATGGTAGAGAAAAAGATAAGGAGTTAATAGTTGAATTGCTGTTGAAGGATGATTTAATGAATGATGGTGGAGTCTCTGTTCTTCCTATAGTTGGTATGGGCGGGGTAGGCAAAACAACTCTTGCCCAACTCGTCTACAATGATGTTAGAGTGAAAGGTCATTTTGATCTCAAAGTATGGGTTTGTGTTTCTGAGGATTTTGATATTATGAGAATAACAAAAACAATTCTACAGGATGTTTCTGCTGAGGCTATTTATGATAATGATCTAAATTCACTTCAAGTCAAACTGAAGGAGCAGCTACTGCAAAAGAAATTTTTACTTGTTTTGGATGATATATGGAATGAGAATCCCAGTTATTGGAATGTTCTTCGCTGTCCATTTGAAGCTGGCTCGCGAGGAAGTAAGATTATTGTGACAACTCGAAATCAAGTTGTTTCACAGCTGATGGGTACTCTTGCAGCTTACCCATTGAGTGAGTTGTCAGATGATGACTGTTTGCGTGTGTTTACTCAAAACGCATTCAGGAGAACAGACTTTAATATGCATCAACAGTTGAAGGAAATTGGTGGGAAAATAGTTAAAAAGTGCAATGGCTTGCCGTTGGCAGCAGAAACACTTGGTGGTATCTTACACGGAAAAGTTGACCCCAGTGACTGGGAAGATGTGCTAAACAACAAAATATGGGACTTACCAGAAGAAAGAAGTTCTATTATACCAGCTCTTAAGGTAAGCTACCATTTTCTTCCTCCACATTTGAAACAATGCTTTGCATACTGCTCAATATTCCCCAAGGACTATGAATTTCAAGAGGAAAAGATTATCTTATTGTGGATGGCTCAAGGCTTCTTGCAGAATGATACTAATGAGAGGCAAATGGAAGATTTAGGTCGGAAATATTTTCGTGAGCTACATTCAAGATCATTTTTTCAACAATCAAGCAGCAATGGATCGCAGTTTGTGATGCACGACCTCATCAATGACCTTGCTCAATGGGCTGTTCAAGACATGTGCTATAGAATGGATGATGCAATAGAGTTTGGCAAACAACAAAAGTTCTCTAAAAATCTACGTCATCTGTCTTACATTGTTGGACGATTAGATGGCATTAAAAGGTTTGAGGACTTATGTAATGTCAAACATTTGCGCACTTTCTTACCAATAGTGTCCAAAGATACTTGGAACTATAAATACTTGTCTCAAAACGTTCTTTTACATATATTACCCAAGTTGCAGTATTTAAGGTCCTTATCTTTGTGCGGTTATGCAATTTTTGAGCTACCAAGTGCAATTGGTGATTTGAAGCATCTACGATACCTTGATCTTTCATACACTAGAATCAAAGCATTACCTGAATCAATAAGTGCACTTTATAATTTACAGACACTTTTATTGGAAAGTTGTATTCATCTACAGAAACTCTTCGCAGATATTGGGAACCTAGTCAATCTGCGTCATCTCAATATCTATTATGCACTAGCATTGCAAGCACTGCCTGTCAGAATGGGTAAATTAATTTGTCTTCAAAAACTCTCTAATTTTGTTGTGGGTAAAGGCATTGGCTCTGGGTTGAGAGAGTTGAAGTTATTGACGAATCTTTCTGGAAGGCTTTGCATTTCGAGGCTGGAAAATGTGAATGATGCAAGGGACGCTAGGGACGCTAACCTATACAATAAGAGAAACCTTATTGTTCTTTTACTAGAATGGAGTTACAGCTTTGACGATTCGAGGGATGCAGAAACTGAAACAGATGTGCTTGACATGTTACAACCTCATCAAAACTTGAAGGAGCTGATTATCAAGGGCTATAGTGGTACAGAATTTCCAACTTGGATGAAAGATTCTTCGGTCTCAAGTTTAGTACTACTGAGATTGGAAAATTGTTGCAAGTGTACTTCCTTGCCACCAGTGGGGCAACTACCCTTTCTCAAGGAACTTGTTATCGAAGGAATGAATGGAGTAAAAAGTGTAGGTCCAGAGTTCTATGGAACTGGATGCTCAAAGCCTTTTCCATTGCTGGAAACTCTATGTTTTGGGAATATGCCAGAATGGGAAGACTGGATTCCACAGGAATGCAGTCAAGAAGTTGAAGGATTTCTTCACCTGCGAGAGCTTTCTATTCTAGACTGTTCTAAACTATTGGGAAGATTGCCAGAACATCTACCTTTTTTGGAAAAACTTGTTATTAAAGGATGTGAGCAATTGTCGGTGTCAATTGCAAGATTTCCGACCCTCTGCAAATTGGAAATTGATAACTGTAAAGAAGTGGTATGGAGAAGTACAGTGGACCTGAGCTCACTGAACTCCCTTGTTCTTTCTACAAATTCAAGTAATTTGTTTCTCATGGAGGGGTCCATGAAAGGGTTATCGAAATTGGAAGAACTGAGAATTGATGGTTGTGACGAGCTGACTTATTTGTGGCATAGTGAAACTGAATTTCTTAATGACGTTAGCTCCCTTCACAAATTGGTGATCGAAAATTGTCCCCGACTTCTTTCATTGGTAGTAACGGAAGAAGAGGAGCCAGAACAAAATGGATTGTCTTGCAGATTAGATTATATAGAATTGAGTGATTGTGAATGCCTGGTGAAGCTACCACAAGCATTGCACAGACTTACTTCCCTTACAAAGATATTTATTGCAGGCTGCAAAAAACTTGTTTCCTTTCCAGAGATTAGTCTGCCATCCCAGCTAAAGTTCATAGATATTAGGAATTGTGATGCTTTGGAATTCTTACCTGAGGCGTGGACACATAGCAGGAATGCATCCCTTCAAAGTTTGTCTATTCATGGATGTGATCTTTTGACATACATTGCTAGAGTTCAGCTGCCTCCTACTCTGAAGAGGCTGGAGATATTTTGTTGCATGAATTTGCAGACTATGGTGAAAGAGGAGGAACATTCAATATTGCACGAGGAGAATCACTCGCTTCTGGAGTACTTGCATATTTTGGATTGTCCATCTCTGACATCTTTATGGTCAAAAAGCGAGCTTCCTGCCACAGTTGAACAGATGAAACTCGAGTATTGCTTGAATCTCTCTTCCTTGACATCAAGGGGAAATCTACCTAAGGCTCTTAAAGACCTTCAACTTTTTGAATGCTCAATGCTGGAGACAGTAGCAGAAAGTTTGCACAATAACAGTTTTCTTGAAAGTATTCTGATTGATTCTTGTGAAAATCTCAAGTGTTTACCCAGTGACCTGCACAAACTCAGCCATCTTCATAATATTCAGATATTGAGTTGTCCAGCTCTTGTTTCCTTTCCAGAAGGAGGTTTGCCTTCCACAAACTTGAAGGCAGTATCTATACAACATTGTGAGAAACTGGAATCTCTGCCCAACGGCATACACAAACTCTCTTCCCTTGAAGCATTAATAATAGCGCATTGTACAGACATAGTAGCAATCCCAGAGAGTGGCTTCCCCACTAATCTTAGAACACTCACAATTACAAATGTCAAGATCTGTAAGTCGTTGTTCAATTGGGGGCTGCACAGACTCAATTCTCTTAAACAGCTTCGCATTGATGGAGAATGTCCAGACGTCATGTCCTTTCCACAGGAGGAGATGGGAATGATACTTCCCACTTGTCTAACTAGCCTACGGATTACAGATTTCCCGAATCTTGAGTACATATCCTCAACTGTTCTAAATCTCACTTCCTTGGAAGAACTAAGTGTCAATAATTGTCCAAAGCTCCAATACTTTCCAGAGAAGGGCCTGCCAATCTCACTTTTGCGACTACATATTGCTAAATGTCCTCTGATGAAACAAAGGTGCAAAAACGGTAAACAAAAATATTGGCCCATGATAGCCCTCATACCCGAAGTCAGAATAGACGGTGAGTTCATCTTTGCATCTGGAGAAGAAGAGGATTGAACCCCAGGTATGGCAATTTCAAATGTTTTAGGTTATCGTTTAGATCTGCTGCAATTAACATCAGTAGTGTTGCATGCGATCAAGTTCCACACCTGGGTTTAATTAATGAGTTGTTGATTTTGATGTTGCAGAGGTTGCTTGGGCAATATTAAAATCTGGTGACATTCATTGGATTCTGTCCAATAAATAGTCATCCTTAGCGCAGACATCTGGGACTGGAAACGAGTTCTTGGTTTTTCATAATGTAGTTACAACTAACCATGAGGTTAGCTTATGATCTCAGAAATATGCTTGTTTATTTTTTTTCGAATATTTACTTTAAGAATCAACATGAAAGCAAATGAAAGACTTGCAGATAATTTCAAAAGAGAATTAATAGGCTCAGTTTTTCGCACTTGATTTCTAGCATCGGCTAAGAAGGTAGGAAGTTCATTCACATATGCAATCTGTACCATATGGCTAAAGTTTAATTTTTCAGCTGAGCAACTTTGTACTTTGAACTCATGATGGCCCATCAAACCACACGTACCGCTTGTGATATTCTTCATTAAGGCATAGTTGTAGATGTGTGCGATGTGAAGTACTTGATAGATTCATTTTAGAACTATGTTACGATGCTAGCCATTTCCCAACAAATATTCGTTCCTGTCAAACTTGTCTCACGCAACTGTTTAATGGGGATTTTTTTCATCAGTCATTGTGTTTTAATGCTTCCAAAATCTGTTTTCTTTCAGAGTTGTTGCTTTCTTATCACTAAAATGCAGATACATGTGCATTATTCTGCTGCAGTTATCACAATTTATCTATTTGTTCTCTAGTAAGCTTTATCCTTGGTTCCCTGACAATCGAACCCATGCAGTGGCTTCTGTGAGATATAGGTGGAGTCAATTTCAATAGAGGTGTTGGCCTGCAATCCATGTATGTAAGCGGGGATTCTGGTGAAAGGAGTTTCAATCTGGTCGGTCTGTGTGATAATTTTTTAATGGCAAAATTTATTTATATTTGTCACTTGTGTATCGAATTGACACATTTTTGTTTTATTTCTTTTCCAGGGCATATTGGGATGCTTTGATCGGGAAAATTTAGCACTTCTAAGCATTCAAACTCAGGTAATGTGTTATTGCTTCAGAAATTTCCTTTTGGTACTCTGTTTATACTTAAATTTATTGCTTGGCAAATGCATGATTCTTCAGTCAAATCCTTAAATCATAGAAAGGAATTTGTTCCCTATGAATGTTTGACCAATTTTTCTGCTGAATGCTTCTAGATAAGAGTATATTTTTCTCTGACTTTCAATGTAGACTTTCTGAAGCAACAGAAATTCAGGAAATCCAGGTGTGATCTTTCAGAAGGAAGCAGAGGCTACACATGGGCAATCTTGTGCCACTATTGAACTTCAAGATTCAGTTTCTACAGTGAACTCAGAGAGTTATTCAAACTGTACATACATCTGCTGCTACTCCAAAGTCCGAGCCGGCCAGAATTCGGGAGACTTGCAAGGAATCATCTGTTAAAGTAGTGTGGCATACTTGGTTATGGAGACTTACAAGGAACTATTAGGAAATTAAAATTAAGACTTGAGGAATGTGACTTGTTTGAGACAACTTACCATTTTCAGAATGGGCAATCATTATGATATTCTTTGTTCAATACAATATATTCCCTCAAAAAATTTATTGCTTCTGAAGTAGATTCGGCTATTTAAACATAATAAGCTTGCTCTCTAGGGTAACGAAAGACATGTCGTCTTGAAAATGAGACGACAGTCGTATATAAGCAACGACATGTCGTGCAAATTAACAGAATTCATGTGGACACGGCTAGTCGCGAACTCTTGGCTCTCTGTTCTGATTGTTGTATTTTTTATTATTATCAAAAGGATATAAAATCTCAGAATCATTTAATCAAATATCGACAACGCAACTATAAATCTTCACTTCTGTTCCTTTAATCGTTCTTCTAATCACTCAGATCTCGACATTTCCTGCAAATTGACAGTCAGACACCGAAACCCAATGCCGATGGCCATCCGAGGAGGCCGCGGAAGCGGAGCTGTAGCTCCCGGTCTACGTAACTCCTTTTCCTACCGCGTCTTCGTCTCCGCCATGTTCTCTCTTCTCTTCCTCGCCACTCTCTCCGTGATTCTCACTTCTCATCCCTCTACTTCACATCACGACCCAGTAAGTCAGCTCACTCCACTCACTGTTTTTTTTCCTTTTTTGTATAATTACGTTTTTCTGTATTTATTTTTTATGTTATTGCTTTTGAATAGGCACTGCCGAGTGTTGGTAATGCATATGTTCAACGCACGTTTTTAGCGTTGAAGTCTGATCCTCTAAAGACTAGATTAGATTTGATACAGAAACAAGCCAATGATCATATTGCTTTAGTCAATGCTTATGCTGGTTATGCTAGGAAGTTAAAGTTAGATATTTCTAGGCAATTAAGGATGTTTGATGATCTGGGTCGGAATTTTTCGGAGCTTTCTACGAAGCCCAATTATAAATCGTCATTGTTTGAGCCAGAGATTGCAGTGGATGAGGATGTCTTGAGGCAATTCGAGAAGGAAGTGAAGGATAAAGTTAAAGTAGCAAGATTGACGATTGGTGAGGCGAAAGAGAGTTATGATAATCAGTTGAAGATCCAGAAGTTGAAAGAAACAATTTTTGCTGTTAATGAGTTGTTGATTAAGGCAAAGAAGAATGGGGCTTTCGCAAGCTTGATATCTGCAAATTCAGTACCTAAGAGTTTGCATTGTTTGGCAATGAGACTTGTAGAGGAGAGAATTTCACACCCAGAAAAGTATAAGGAGGAGCCATCTAAGGAGGAGTTTGAGGACCCCAGTTTGTATCATTATGCTATATTTTCAGATAATGTGATTGCAGTGTCAGTTGTGGTGAGATCTGTGGTGAAGAATTCACAGGAACCATGGAAACATGTTTTCCATGTGGTTACTGATAGAATGAATATAGCAGCGATGAAGGTTTGGTTCAGGATGAGGCCAGTGGAAGATGGCGCTCACGTGGAAGTGAAGGCAGTGGAGGATTATACATTCTTGAACTCATCTTACGCCCCAGTGTTGAGGCAGCTTGAATCTGCTAAGATGCAGAAGTTTTACTTTGAGAATAAGGCAGAGAATGCAACTAAAGATGTGAATAGCACGAAATATAGGAATCCCAAGTACTTGTCAATGCTGAATCACCTTAGGTTTTATTTACCAGAGATGTATCCTAAATTGCACAAGATTTTGTTTTTGGATGATGATGTTGTGGTTCAAAAGGACTTGACTGGATTGTGGAACATTGATTTGGATGGAAAGGTGAATGGGGCTGTGGAGACCTGCTTTGGTTCATTTCATCGATATTCTCAATACTTGAATTTTTCTCACCCTCTTATTAGAGAGAAATTTAACCCTAAAGCTTGTGCTTGGGCATACGGGATGAACATATTTGATCTTGATGCTTGGAGGCGCGAGAAATGTACAGAGCATTACCATTACTGGCAGAACTTGGTAAGCAAATCTTTTGTTTTAATTAAATTCTATTTTTGTTTTCTCTTTATCAATGTAGCGGGAATGCTTTGTTTTAATTGTTTTTCTTTTTTTTTATTTGCCTTTTATAGCCTAAAATAAATGTATTTCACATGCATGATGAATTGATTTAATTTAAAAATACAACTTATATGACATTTTCCAGTTGAGTTAGGAGTTGATTCTTGTGTTGACATTAAAATGTGCGATGTTATTTTTCATTTATGGATAAATATTTTCTACAGAATGAGGATCATACTCTTTGGAAATTGGGTACCATCCCACCTGGGCTCATCACTTTCTACTCGGCAACAAAGTCATTGGACAAATCCTGGCATGTGCTTGGACTTGGGTACAATCCAAGTATTAGCATGGATGAGATCAGCAAAGCTGCAGTCATTCATTACAATGGTAACATGAAACCTTGGCTCGATATTGCCATGAATCAGTACAAGAATCTATGGATGAAATATGTGGATAATGATATGGAGTTTGTGCAGATGTGCAATTTTGGTCTCTAAGTGAGTACCATTGTACATTCATTATTCAGGTAACACTGACAGATTTTGAGGCTTTGTTTATAGTTGGTTACTCGTATTCATACGAATTTTGGTTCCATTAATTTGTTGTAACCTTCTGCAAAGTTTAGTGACATTGTGTTTGGTGGGATTTTGATTATTCTTAATTGATGTTAGTTAATTTCTGCAGCATTGTGCATTAGATGGTAACCAATCAAACCCAATTGTGTACACGCAGAAATGAATTTTTTGATCTACTTTTCTTCAGAACAATTTTACACTACATTATATGATGAGAAAATTCCAACTTATTCATGTCTCAAAGACTTATTTATGCATTTGTTATTGTCTTCATAGCATATCTGAACAGTTATCTGTAGATAATATTATAATATTAGTGTGATATCAGCATTGTAATGTAGAGATCAATCGCCATACAAAACTGTGTGCAGAAATTGATGTAATAAGCATTTGTTAGAACCAGAAAACTTTTTCTTTCAGAGGGATAATTTCCTCGAAGTAAGAAGTTCAGTTTCGAGGTTGAGAATTGTGGTTTAATGGTAGTCATGGTTGTAGCTGGTAGAGGCAAGAAGTTAAACTGATATGAATGTCAAATTACCTGCATGTGTATACTGGACATAAGTTTGGTTTGGTCGACTTCTGTATTTGGTTACGAGGCTTTTTAGCCCTGTGCGTTTTAACATCCGCATCCCTAAACTTGTATGTTCTTACAAATAAGAATATAATTTGTACATTTATATCAAAAAGATCCCTGACTCCTATTGAAACAATCAAGTTGCTTTTATGATATTGAATCTTCATCATCACCATGTAAGAAGATATAACTCATTGGTAAAGAGTATTTCAATCGTTTTATTGAGTTTATCTTCATTTGCAAAAAATTAAAAACTCCTTGGATCAACACATAACTTTACTTCTTTAAATAACAATTAAAGTCAAGTTGGTCAAGAACAACGAATTTCTTTATAATAAACAGATTCCTTTATTGAGCATTACAGCATAAGCCTACATAGAGATTATTAGTATGTATATACATGTTACCAACATTACAAAATTGTAACTTAGAAACATTTAAAATTGCCAAAAACACTTTTAATATATGACCGTATTGGAAGTGATGATAAAAATTACATGAGAGAAACTCAGTGATCTCAAGGGAAGGCCTCCAAAATGAAAATGGGACTTTTAGCATAGCAAAATGCCATCAATAGAAACTTGGGTAGAAATTTGGCAACCATGAAATTGGTATAAAACCAAAGAAAATTGCTTCCCTTTTGAAATTTTGGAGAAAATTGCTTATAACAAACTGTTTTTTAAATGTATGGAACAATTTGCTTTTGGAATTTGACCTCTATGTTTCCATTTGCAAGCAACAACTTTGTCCTGTTTTTATAGCTTGCTTACTCATTCCATCAATCAATTCTCACATCTCATTCACACCTTGGTCGCTTTCCAGAAGGCTTTAATAAAATATTTAAAGGGTCAATTCAATACCAAAGTTTACACAAAGAGAAATTTAGAGCCAAGGCATGGAAGAAATGAAAGGTGGTCAATGTTCAAGGGTCACCTAACAAGAAACCATTTCATGCCTTCCTCCTCCCGTAACATTCAAATTTAAAAAAAAAAAAAAAAACAAAGAACAAAATTTCATATTAACATTTTAATTTGGATAAAGTGGTATATGATAGTGATATTCATTAAACAAATAATTATTTGATAATTTTAAGGAAAAGTAGTCCTTTCATAAATTTTCTTCCCATTTTGTAGTATGAATAGGTTTTGGGTCAAAGATCCTCATTTGATGGCTATGCACAAAGTTGAACGAGGGAAATGACAAGCCAGCCATTAAATAATCCAATCAAACTTAATGAATTGAAAGGAAGACTTGTTATTAAAAGCTTTCGAGAAAAAAAATTTTTAATTGATATAAATTAAATCATAATTCACATATAAATAAATGAATGAATGTGTGTGTCTATATATATATTATAATGAATTTATTTTTAATTCAACAAACTCTTCAAACAAATCCAACGATAATCTGTTTTTTTTTTTTTTGGTTTATTTAATTAATTTTAATCAGGGAATATTAAAAAACAGTGCAACTACTCTTGGTTCTTGAAAGGATAATAACATCTAGCTCCTTATAGTTTTATATAGTCTCAAATAAGGATGAAATTGTTATATATCTATCAAATAGGTAATTGACATGACTCCCAATGAAATGATTCATATATCCTTTTAGCTTGCGTTTACAAGTGGGTCGAAATTCAAAATTTTCAGGGTAATTTAGTCATTACAATATATTTTAGGACATAGTGTACAAAAAATGGGAAAACTGGATTTATTTAAGAAAACAGAAATAATGGGGGATCTATATGTTATTATAGCACCAGCATGTAGTTGAAGAAGCCAGATGACGTGGCGAGACCAAAGGTGATCAAACAATCGTTGAAGACGAGGCGGACAGTCGCCAATTTTGACCCGTCTAAGAGAGAAAATTCTCTACGGTAAGCAATATTTTGGATTTTCATTTTCTCTGTTTCCCACATCGTAATATCGTACTTTGATCATTTATTATATTTATAGTGTCTGTTGTCCTAAACCCAGATCGTAGTTTGGGTTGATTTCTCTGAATTTGCATTTCCTTTCTACGTCGGATTCAAAAAGAAGAACTTTTTTCAGGTTTGATGATTGTCACTTTCATCTCATTCCGTGCAACTATATGCTATGTTTATCTTTACTCTTTGACTATGATTTATGGGAAATTGAGCATAGTAATGCTCTTTCTGGGTTTTATGCAGAATTGCTGAGCTGAGTTTGCTTTGTTTTGAGCTGTTGATATATACGTTTCACTTGTATTATGGATTCTTTTTGTTAGTTTGCCGTTGGGGTTTGACTAATCTGTATGCTCTTGCTGGCAAATCTTGTTTATTGCACTGTGAAAATCAAATTTTTTAGGCACTTGTAGTTTGATCTTATTGTTGATAATCATTCATTCGCGTAATTTGCTTCCATTTAACTGATGAATCGATTTTATCTGAGATTGGGCTTCTAAGTATGCGAGTTTGCCTGATTTTGTATGATATCAGCTGGATACCCTCTTCCTGTATCTTTATTTTTTTCTTTGGTGAATAATTGGTATGCAAAATTTGATTATAACTTTTTGATGAATTTGTGGTACTTTTATTTTTAAGAAAATGATGAATTGGCTATTTGTTTCTTGCTAAACTTCTAATTTTTTTGGTTCATAACTGCACAATGGAGTTCTGTAATAGTTAAATTGTTTTATGTAATTTGACAATTTCAGGACTATATATGAGACCATCACTTGTTTTATTATGGAAATCTAATATGGTTTTCGCCAAAACAATACACTTCACGTGGAAAAATATAAAATTACTTGGGAGTTCAGACTTGGGTGATGCTTTACTAGAAGCTTCACATTGTTCCATATGAAAGGACATTATTGATTGTAATAGCAAGTTTTATCCCAGAAAAGTAAAATAAAGACTTTCACTAAAAGTGTTTTTCTTTTTTTCCAGTATCTTCAATCTATTTTGGTTTGTGCAAATATTTGTTAATTTTATCTCAATATCTGTCTCAAATGCGGAACAGGTAAAGACATGGCTGAGAGCACAAAACCTACAAGAATAGGCCTTGCTGGTCTGGCTGTCATGGGCCAAAATCTGGCCCTCAACATTGCTCAGAAAGGCTTTCCCATTTCTGTTTATAACCGCACCACCTCCAAAGTTGATGAGACAGTTGAACGAGCTAAACAGGAGGGAAACCTTGCTGTTTTTGGTTTCCATGATCCTGAATCTTTTGTTCAATCAATCCAAAAACCTCGGGTGATTATCATGCTTGTTAAAGCTGGTGCACCTGTGGATCAAACAATTAAGACCCTCTCCGCTTACATGGAGAAAGGTGATTGCATAATTGACGGTGGTAATGAGTGGTACGAGAACACCGAGAGAAGAGAGAAAGCCATGGCTGAATTGGGTTTGCTCTACCTTGGAATGGGAGTTTCAGGTGGTGAAGAGGGTGCAAGACATGGTCCTTCTTTGATGCCTGGAGGATCCTTTGAGGCTTACAAGTATATTGAAGACATTCTTCTGAAGGTTGCAGCTCAAGTTCCTGATAGTGGCCCCTGTGTGACTTACATTGGCCAAGGAGGTTCTGGTAATTTTGTCAAGATGGTTCACAATGGAATTGAGTACGGTGATATGCAGCTGATTGCAGAAGCTTATGATGTGCTGAAATCTGTTGGAAAGTTGACAATCGAGGAACTGCAAGAAGTTTTCTCAGAATGGAACAAAGGGGAGCTTCTCAGCTTCTTGATTGAAATTACTGCAGATATATTTGGAATAAAGGATGATAAGGGAGATGGTTACTTGGTTGACAAGGTTTTGGACAAAACCGGTATGAAGGGTACCGGCAAATGGACTGTGCAGCAAGCTGCGGATTTATCAGTTGCAGCTCCCACAATTGCTTCTTCTTTAGATGCAAGGTTCCTCAGTGGGTTAAAGGAGGAAAGAGTGGAAGCAGCCAAGGTCTTCAAATCAGGCGGCTTTGGTGACATTCTGTCTGACCAAGCTGTGGACAAGAAGAAGTTGATTGATGATGTGAGGCAGGCTCTTTATGCATCTAAGATATGTAGTTATGCTCAGGGGATGAATCTTATCCGTGCAAAGAGTATTGAAAAGGAATGGGGTTTGACGTTGGGGGAACTGGCTAGGATATGGAAAGGGGGTTGCATTATCCGAGCTATATTCCTCGACAGAATCAAGAAGGCATATGATAGGAATCCCGATCTGGCAAACCTTCTAGTGGACCCAGAGTTTGCAAAGGAAATCATTGATAGGCAGTCTGCCTGGCGAAGAGTTGTATGTCTTGCAATCAACTCAGGTATTAGCACCCCTGGTATGTCCTCCAGTCTTGCATATTTCGACACATACAGAAGGGAAAGATTGCCAGCTAATTTGGTCCAAGCTCAACGGGATTATTTTGGTGCTCATACATATGAAAGGGTTGATGTGGAAGGATCTTTCCATACTGAGTGGTTCAAGATTGCCAAACAGTTGAAAAACTAAATAATCTCCTGAAAGTATTCTCCGTAATGGGAACTCTTAGTAAACTAATAATTTCTGCTGTGGACTAGCTCAAGCAGAGCTTGCATCCCTGGTGTTTGGTGAAAGTCTATAATTGTACGATTTACTTTATTGAGTCAATTCTCTGGAATTATTTATCTTTTGTTTGTTGTGCTTGCATTCTGGCAGATCTGCTACTTGTGCTTCATGTTTAGATTGAAATTAATCTATTTTTATTCACTAAAGTTTAAGGTGATATGTTTTTGCCACTGTGGAGGATAATGATGTTACATGTAATGCTTCATCAACCAATTATTAAATAATAGTCTCATATTTGGAGTTCCTTGTCACTTGGTTCTAGTCTTCTGCTACTATTTGGATGCTTGAAATTGTTGTGTTCAACATTCTCTGGTGCATATGTAAAAATTGCATTGCTTTCCCACACCATTTGAAACGAACTGGGTTTTATGTGGTCTGATATTGTCAAAGAAGCCGAAATTGGTAATCCTGTTAAATTTTCCATTGTTCTAACATTGTTTCTTTTGATCTAGCATCATTCATGTGTTCTTAAACTTGAAATTTATATCCCCCTTTATTGAGGCAAATACTAAGTCAAAGTAGTCAAATCTATCTTGTTGGTTGGGATAGGATCTGGTTTTTGTTGACTAGGTGAAAATAAGCACTTAAAGTACAGTCATGTTTGGCAAAGATATGTTCATGTTCTCTGTTGACTTGAATATGGTTCTCATTTTGCCAAACGGCTCCTTTGGATTCTCATTACCAATTTGTGAACTTTAATCTTGAAATTGTTTCCATGATTGTTAATAATTATTTTGCTAATAACAGTTTGTCAGTTTTTCTGCTCCAAGTTACAATTTTACCGGTCATAACCTCTTAATGCTGTACAACAAGGTTGAATGGTTTATATCCTAGGAGGTTCTTGACTACTAAGATTGACTTCTCATGGCAATTGCCATTGTTGCTGCAATTCAAACATTGAAAACTCTCTTTACATAAAGATTGGTGAGTCATGCATTTGAGGAAATCGTCGGTAAAAATTTCATTCCTTTTTTTTTTCTTTATCTGTAGCTAATTTACACCACAGAAAACTTGAGAGGATCTGGAATGAGTCTAGAGTTTCAAGATTGGCATTAGGAGCAAACAAATTATATGTTATTTAGTTTGCTTTTTGTTGGTTTTTCTTTAACACATGCTAACTCCTTTTTCCTTTTCCCCTTTTTTTTTTAATGTGAACAGAATATTCTTGATATGATTTCTATTATCCAATAAACTATATGGAATTGGTAAGTGTATATGTGCCATGCTCTCTTGATAGGAAATATCTGGGTATGTGCTATAATATTTCTTTCTATCAACTTCATTGTACAGACAATATCTTGAAGGTTCCTAGCTGTTTCATTTTCTGCAGAACTGGATTTTTTATAAGTAGCCATTGTTGTGTGATTGCTCTTAGTAGTTGTCATTTGTCTTTCTTGGCTGATCTTCTTTCTCTACAGCACAACACACACATTCATTCATGTACAAATTCATCATTAAGTTTTTTATTTGTTTTGGAGGAATATTTTTTGTATTTCCAATCCTTTGTTTTTTCTTTTTACCTCAAATCTAATACATCCGCACCAAAACTCCCACTTATTTGTCTTTACATGCTGATCTTTCTTCTTTCCAGCACATTATACACTGCTGTTTCATATCTTATCTTACTCACAAATACACATGGGCACATATACAAAAATGCATTCTTATTAAAAAGCTAATGCGATTAAAGTACTACGCGTTTCTACAGTGCCAAATCCAACCTTATTGAACAGCAACTTTCAATTTATCTCCTGCTGGTATATTGCAACATGAGTTTCATATCCTGATTTTCATCTCTTTTGCCTCTTCTAACTGCAGTTGGTTGGCCTCAGACATTAAATTCTTCTTGGTTTAACTTTATCTTTTTCTGGAAACTTGATCTAACAGTGGAATTGCAGAATGCAAGAAGTTGAAGGTGTGATATGGTTCGTGTGCAAACCAAAAATGGGTATGGTTCCTCAACCGAGAAAACCAAAATAAAATACGCAATTATTCATATGGTCAAAAAACGGAAGAGATATTATCAGTCATCCTAAAGGGATTAGAAAACTAATCAACATTCTGTTCCTGTGTGAATTCATTCACATTGATCTCAAATATTCTTTGGAAATATGAAATTGCAAAGATCAATACGAAAAATAAATCCATTCTTGACAGAGATCCTAGAGAGAGAGACGTCATAATTTCTAAAAGGAGAGATTCTACAATTCTGCACAAATCAAATTATACTACTTGAAGTAGTTTTTGTGAGCATCAGCTTTATGTTTCTGTTTACCACTGTGTTCGCTTTTTTTCTCTTTTTCATTTGATTCCTTCCGTGAAAAAAGTTTCTTAAATTGATCCCTCTTACCATGCTTAGAACTTTCAGCATTTGCTCGTTTATGTTGATGATGACTTGGGCCAGAAGAAGCATCAGAAGCCATTGAATCATCACTGTCTTCCTTATTATCTTCATCATGAATGCCATGATTGTCATTACTCTTTCGATCATTGTTGTCATAATCTTCGTTGTAGCAGTCGATATCATCTTCTTGCATGGGAGAGTCGATGTACGTTGTCCACCCGGATTCACTGCTGCTACATCCTTCCGTGCTGAAAGGGTATTTGGAATAGTCCATTACAAAACGCAAGCAAAGCCAGAGATCCTCAATGAAGAATGGCGATGCAGAAACTAATATTTCTAGGAAAATAAAAAGATTTTCTCTTTTTAAGACTGGTATCTTCAACCGGTATTGGGAGCAAAGATTGATGCTTATTTAAGAGGAAAAGAGGAAGAGAAAGAGGAAGAACTGTGTCATATAATTTCAGAGTAAACTGCATAAAACCCTATTTATGGAGGCTGGGATGAACCTTTGACATTTAAATATTTTCTGATTGACCAAAAAAAAAAAAAGGACTTTTGCAAGAGACAGCTTATTATAACTAAGTTTTTCTTTTTAAAAAATAAAATATACGTTATTTTAGTTTTATTTTTATTTAAAATTAATTTTTTAACGGAAAATTATCTTTTTTTCCGTATTGTATATTAAAACTTAATAATATTATTTAAATTTTAATTTATTAATTAAATTATCTTTTATCTCGTATTATTTATTAAAATTTAAGAATATTATTTAAATTTTAATTTATTAATTTATTAATTAATATTAATTTTTCGCTTAAAAAATTATTACAACTTAATATTTTTCTTTGCCAGTGCTTATGAACCCATTTTACATGCATGAGAAAAAAATATCTTGACACAGAATTCAGCAATTCTGTCAGCAGAATATGCAGATCAACCTGGAAGAAATATGAGACCCATGTCAGTACACCATACCCACTTTCTGTTTCATCTTAAATTTCATGCCTTTAATTCTCTTGTCCTTTCCATAAGCACTTTTGAGATTAGGCCACCAAAGATCTTTACACTTCGTTCCACCATTGCTTGTTTAATTACTTGTCTTTCTCCCAGAAAAGCCTGCTACTGTCTTCTTGTTTCTGTGATCTAAAGACTAATGTCGAAATCTATTTGTTTTAAAGATGATTTACTTGAATATTTTCCACTGTTTGTTTTGCTTGCACTCAATTCTTTCCCAAGAGCCAAACAAACGCTAGAAAACATGTCAAAAACTGTCAGAAATTGCCGAATGCATAGTGACTATACTTGTTTATTTTAGGCCATGACATGAAGAACAACAACAATGACAGCATAATCAGTGGCAACAGAAGAGTTTTCATGACAATTTTTCTCGACTGGAATATGCAGCTGGCAAGCATTCTTTATTTATTTATTTTTTTTCCATAATTCTTTTTTCTCTGTCTTTTTGCATATGGGTTACTTGCATTTAAATAATAAAATAATAACACCTGGGTCCCTAAGTTTTGACAAAATTAAAAAGGCAATTGTAATTTGTTTTGTTGTGCATCTCTACCCTCATTTTCCTTTAAAATCCATTAATTAAATTTATGCTTTAACTGTTATACCCTAAACTAAGTTTATCTAAGAAATTATTTGTTTCAAAATTTTTAGAAATATGATAGTCAAATCACTGAATTTATTAACAAATTATTAAAAAAAATATATGACAAAAAAGAGAAGACTTATATAAAAAAATTTTAAAAATAAAATTTAACTTATTTAACTTCTTATCGTGAAAGTAAAAGATTAATAAATTAATTTTTTTAATATTAATAATAAAAATAATTTTAATTTATTTTATTTATATACACGTAAGTAGAAAGAAGCGGGATAAAATTTGAATGTGTGAAAATTTAAAAAATAAAAAAGGTTGAGGAAGCCAAATGTGATTACACCTTCTCTTTTTATAATCTTCAATTGCTTACCTTCATCTCCAATGTTTCCCACAAATTAATTAATCAACTACTTTTTGACCCAGAAGTAAACTCATAAAATGTTTTTAAAATCATAAAGAGAAAACAAAATGGGTTGGCAACACTTTCCCTACTGTCTAACACTCTAATGACTATGATTTAGGTTGTTCCCCACTTCTTAAAAATCTGTGAAAAATTTACCTTTGATTTGTTTGCATGTAACCAACGCCTTTTGGTTTTGTTCAAAGATTGAATCTTGACTTACCTTTGATTATGTGCATGTGCTATTAATTAAGATTATGTTTTAACACACGTTTCCATTGAAGGCTGCTGCGACATTTCTGTGTCTTGGCAAAATTGATGAAGCAAATCACATTTCTATTTTGAATATTTTGCAATAAGTTTCATATTGTTTCAAATGATTTCATTATTTGTAAAGAGGGAAAAGTGAAGATGCATTTTATGTGGCATGTAATTTAAATGAAAAGATTGTAGTGCTTTTATATTCTTACTTTAGGTGCTAACTTGATCAAAGGGAGTTAAATATTTACCGAAATCTTTATTTAAATTAAATTTATCAATATATTTTTTTTATAAAATAAAAATTTTAAAAATCTTCTTTAAAAAGAAAATTTTACATTTATTTTATAATTATAATATCGGAGTATTTATACTCTTGTATAATAAAGAGCTACCACATTAAAAAGAGAGATTCAAATCAACCACTTAAATCAAAGATGGCGAATATTCATAATTTTGTTTTTTAAAATTAACCCAAGTCAAGAGTTATGTAAGCAGGAAACTAATGAATTTATGAATCACGATGCAAATGCCTTGCTGCCAAAATGCACCAAATATTTTCCTTGAACTTGGGATTCAAGACACAAGACTAAAGCTATTGAAGTTTCATCTCAATTCGCATCATATCTGTATTTTCTAAAAAGAAAACAAAAGAGAAGGCCAAGAGAAAGAATGAACAAAAAATGTAGGCAATTCGTCCTTTCTTCCCTTTGCTCAGTAATATGATGGATGAGAACATGGGAGTTAAATGGGCCCGATTTCCAAGCCCATGATGAGCTAGGTTCACTATTTATATAAGTCTACTCCAGTTTTACCCATAAGTGGGTTGGATCTATATTCTGAGATTCATTAAGAATAAGTTGTGGAAAGAGAACAAAAAAAGCTTTTAGTGTAATCCGCAGGGGCTAGTCAAGATGGCCGAGTTGGTCTAAGGCGCCAGTTTCAGGTACTGGTCCGAAAGGGCATGGGTTCGAATCCCATTCTTGACAAGCCATTTTTTTTTTTAATCATTTCAGCTTTTGCTGTACGTTTGCCGTTTGGCATAGTCTTGTATGCAAGCATATTCTTGTCGATAATGGGTTTGTTTGTGCCACAAATTCCTCACTTTTATTATTTATATACAGCATGATGTATGAAGTAATGATGATCTTCTCATCGTTTCATGCTCAGCTATTGCTAACATGATTAAAATGTTCAGTTTCGTGACTTTTGATTTATTTTTTCTTCTTTCTATTGTGTATGCAGCTCGATAACTCAAAAGCTGGTGACCCCAGATTGTGTTTTTCACTGTATCAAAGTGTGCAAGCTTGGTGATATGACCTGGAATATCCTGAGGATATATCCATACCGTACACCAACCACAGAAAACTTATAATAACCAACAATTAATTGTCTACCATTACCTACAGTCCATTACCCTTCTCTTTATTGAACCAGACAATTACAGCCTCTTTGCATTTCCGGGCCGCCGCGTCAGCTACTCAAAGTCAAAAAACCACTTTGTATATGTGTTTGATGAGTTATAAACTAATACGGATACATGAATTAATAACAGTAGAAAGCAAAAAGTGCATAAAGAGAAAATTATGCTATTGCTACGCACATGGCTAGTCGGCATGCCCTTCTTGTTGTTGTGATATGAAATGAAATGACAGATTTTCTATTTTGGGTGTGGCTGTGAAATCCTAATCACAAATGGCTTGTGGCTGCTGTTGATCATTGACTGGTTTATTAATTTCAGCGGCGCAAATGATGAGAAGATTAATGTAGAGAATGTTTAATAAGGTGCTGTGGATGATGATGTTAATCTCTGTGTGTGAAGAAAACTGCTGAGGAAAAGAACAGAATGCAAATCCTAGTCTTGACACAGTGATTTTACCTGTGTGGAACGAATTTTATACCATAATCAGATTTTCAGGTTAGCTATGTCACCACTGTCGCTATTTAGACAAAGCAAATGAGTTCATATGAACATCAGTTAAGTGAAAATTGGTATTTACCCTTTTGATTTCTATGCAGTAACTTGTTAAAAAAATGGTGCAGATTACATATCACCATGCAACAAACAATAAATTCACGTATATTTGTTAAGAACAGCCTGTTGCACAAACTAACAAGACAGGAAGAACAAAAATTGGAAAGAGAGGACAATTTCTTTCGATTGACGTCAAAACAAATTGATTAATAGTGGTCAATGGTTTACATATTTCCGCAAATATAAACCATTACTGTAATCAAGTTACACAAAGGAAAGAACTGATGAATATTTTTCAATCTCCTATATCTGTAAGGAACAAAACTTTCTCGGTAGCCATATATCATGCAGGTAGCCGTCTTTATTTCAGTCTCCCTTAGACTTGGTTGCAGCAGCAAGTGTTTGAAGAAATAGCCGGCGTAGCCAGATGAGTTGGCTTGTCGTCTCCGGCCATGATCACGACAAGTTTCGGCTCAGGATCAAGCACTTTCAACAGCACCGCCGGTGGCTTTTCTCCATCATGATCATTTTCTGAGTTAGAATAACGCTTTCTGTAAGAGCATAGCAAAAGAACCAACGCCACAGCTATCAGCATTAAAACTACAGCTAGGCTTCCGAAAAGGTAAGGAATTGGAGATTGCCATAGATTTACGGGTGCTTTTGTGTTTGCTGGCTTCATGATTTTCCTCTATTTCTCTCTTTAACCTCCTGAACTGCTCGAAGAGGAAGTGCTTTTTAGTATTGCAGACGTGGGCAATGAAATGTGGTTGGCAGAAGATGAATTTGTAGGAGGGTTTTGAAGTGCTTTTGCTTTGATATGAAGATTTTAAATGACCACAATGTCCTTACACTTTTGAAAGGGAAGATTCCTTGTGCTTTGGCATAATATTCTTGCTGTTATTTGTTTATGATATCAAATTGCACATCAAGAAAATTATGACAATTCTTTTCTCTCTAGTAACTATTGCTCAAACTTTTAGGCATTTACTTCGTGCGAAATAGCTTTGTTGTGACAGCCTCTGCCCAAAATAATTTTGAAAGAGCTGCACTAAGAAGCATACATCTCACACTTTCCGTAAGTGTTCCATTCAATCTTTCAGTTAGGTCATTTTGTTAAGGAGTATACATGATGGTTTTATACTTTTTTTTACCATTTTATTTTGCAAAATTCATCAACAAATTTACTATAAAATTCCGTGCCGTTGTCAATCTTCAACACCTTCGTCTTCCTATTTTTCTGATTTTCTACTAAGGTTTTTTATTTTTTAAACTGTCCAAAGACTGAATTTGAATAAATTTAAAGGGTTTTCCCATTTTTCTCACTTTAATTCATTAAAGTGCGTTGGTTAATTCAAATATACATTCATTTTAATTTTTTGGGGCCACCGATGATACAACCAAGGGAGGATGAGGATTGAGGTGTGAAGTAAATCATTTTTAAGTGTTTTTATAATTGAGAAGAGCTTTCAAATTGTTGTGAATATATAATTGAGTATGTTCTTGAATTTTAACCAACTTGGAGAATTTATTTCTCTCCTAGATGATGTCAAGATGTCAACATAAAGAGAAATTGAAGTTTAATTAATCTATGTGCTTGCCATGGCATCATCTTAGACGCTTGACAACTTTTTTATGAAATAAGATCCACTCAACATGCGTGCTTTTTGGTTTCACTTTGTCCATTGGAGAACAAATTTAATGGGATTAGATAACTCTTCATGGTTGGTCCAATAGAGAAATACTAATCTTCTTTAGAATAAATTCACCATTAAAATACTCTTCAATGCTCCAACTAATGAACATGCGTGTGCTCTCTAACCTTCCCAAATTTGGGAAATCTAGCAGGCTCTAAACATTTGAAATTCAATAATATTCTAGGTGTCTTATCATATGAGGGTAGCTAGATGTGCTTGTCAATCATCTAACATTTTAATTATACCGTTGTATTTATATATGGTTGTGATGGTTTGTCTTGTTAACTTACACTTCAAATCAAATAATGTAACTAGGATAAGGGAATGCCTCTACATTATACTTGACCTTCAAAATTGGGATTCAAATCAATATCGTTAGCTGCTATACATGAATTGTCATTTTGCCCCTTTGTATTATTGAATCCCAAACACTTTTTTCATAAATCAGCGATTAATTTCTCTTATTTATATATTATTATTCCTATTATTTTATTATCAAATATTCACCTTTTTTTTTTTCCTTTTCGATTTATGTATCAATACATATTCATCGATGTAATATTTGTTCATGCAGTATAGAGGAGTTGGGTGGGTGGATTATTGATGTTAATTTGTCATGCAGTGGACGATGACCGACGACATTCCTCGAATGATCACAGTCGTCCATTTTAGCTAGATAAACTCCAAATTGTCACATAAACAATTTACAAAGTCATCTGAATTCAATCTTACAATGATGAAGACAGGAAAAAGAAAATCTCTTTATATCTCCTAGCCACGGCGTATACCAACCCATATATTTTTCTCATCAATAGTTATTAAATATGCAACAAATTTGGACACATTCTTCATCCCTTTTATATGTCAAATAAAGGAGACCTTAATTTATCTTTAAAACCTAGTCAATCTCGAGCTGCAGCTGAAGTGGTAATCACTGTTATGGAGGCCTTTTCCTTCCCTGCATCTAATCTTAGTTCTTAGGGCTTCGATTTATATATTAGTGTAATTGTACATGTGAGATCTTTACTTTAATACTATTGTTGAGGTTGTGGCCTATATTTAATAATCAGTACAATATATTGAATATACAAAAGTAATTGAGAGTGGAACTTTTCATAAAATTTGTGGGAAATACAATGTCCTTAGACACTATTTTTATTGGAGGTATAATTATTAATTTTTTTATTTTAATAAAATTGACACCTCTCTTTCTCGTAATTTTTTAATAAATTTTTTAAATAATTTTACGTAAAATCTTGTATTGCTTTAGTTTTTATTTGTATTCTTCGTTTGAATTTCACAATATATATGTAAATTAATCGTTTGCTTATAAAAATGCATAACGTTCCAGATTGTGTACCATCGGATGACTCGTGGTAGAGTTAAGCTGGCATAATTTTTATCCTTGTGAATTAATGCTAAGAAGCAGTAAAACCAACAGTAATTGATTTTGAATGGTAGGTTTTATGTATATCCAGAAGCAACCCGCGTAGTTGTTGTCATGCTTATCTTGTATGGCCGCAATCTGAAAGCAGAAGGAAACACAAGGGACCCAGAAATCAATTTCCCACTTCAATTTTTCCAAGCTCCTTATATTTGTTCGACAGTGCACAAAATGAATTAGCACCAGCATTTACTCGTCTCTTCCACTGAGCCAAGTAGAAGTGGAGAAGCCCCTTTCTTTGGACTAAAATGCAAAACAACTTTCTGCTTATTGACCATAGAGTCGATCAATATTTAACTTTTCAGCCTCCCAACATCGCTTCTCTGTGCAATCACTTCTGTGTTGTTGAACAACTCCATTAAGAAAAATAAATAGATTATTCAATCACATCTAGATGATCCTGCTCTCCCAATTAAATCATCAAACAGCTTAATAATGAAAAGCCTCTTCGCAACATCACATCCACCTGCCAAAACTCAACGTACTAACAATGAATTTGCCGTTTTAACATAAAATTTAAAATAATTAATAAAAATATATAACATGTAACGTAAAAAAAAATTAAAATACGAAATATAAAACTTCAAATGATTGATAGTTAAAAAAAATTAAATGTATCTTATGTTTAATATATTGTAATTAGACTTACAAATAATAAGATTTTTCATTCTAAATTATTTTTATTTTTTCCTAGGAAGGTAATTGCAAATTAAAGACTGTAAATAGTTATGTTCTGGCTTTTAACCATGTAGTTAGACCCATCGAACATCCATGTTAAACATGTGATTTGCGTTGTATCAGTCTTAATCATACATCAATTTTGTGAAGTTTCCACTAATCAAGTGGTTTGTATAGCTTGCCACACACATACTTCATGAGTTTAGAGTTCATTGATCGATTTACTTTACTTGGTTATTATAAATTCATAATTATTCACCTCCATTACGGCTTATAGTTGTGGTGAGCTCCGATGGTTGTTCAAGCAAAATTCTCTATAACTTTTCACGACAATTTCACATAATCGTCGAGAAAAAAATTGAATGCAGTACATACGATGACTCGACAAATGACCTCTGGCCATCTAATTATGTGAAAAGTCAATGGAGAGGAGTCTCGAAGAAGCATTAATCACTAGTTAATTTAAAAGTTATGATCATTTACGCATGGTTAGTATAGGATACTTTGCTTCAAAATAGTATTTAATTTGTTGGAGCACACAAGACATGAAGAATTTATACAAAACCCAGCGCAAAACATTCTCAAGCCCTGTCTGAGCAATTCAAGAAGAGTTAGCATATGCCAAAATCACATTAAAATAGACTAATATTTATAGATAATCAATTTCATTAAAAAATAAAAATAATAATAATAACACCTTGTTTGGAGGTTCCTAATCACCAAAGGTGCTTCTCATATCTCCCCAGAAGTGAAAAGAAAGAGGTTCTTTGCAATCAAGACGTGGACAAGGAAATTAAGTGGGTCTTATCACATTATCAAGCAAGATTCGCTATATTAGATACCAATTAAATGTCTACAGAATGAACTAGTTATAATTAATTAACCCGCTTGAAAATCATCAACACTTTTGTGATATGATTTGTGTTGGTGGAATTTATTTTTAGGCTGTCCAAGGTGCACATGGTAGATTGATCATTAGCATCTTTCAATTTCAATGCCAACATAAAGTGATAGATTCTATAAAATTTATAACAAAAAATTAAAAAATTATCGGGTAATTTTTACATATAAAAATTAAAATATTAAAGAATAAAATTTTATATATTTTTTTAATTTATTTTCATTAACAACGTGAAATATCATTATTTTATTGAATATTATTTTATTTAAAGATGCACTGAAAAATAACATCAAAGATAGAGTTACAATATATATATATATATATATATATATATATATATATATATATATACATGTACCATTTTTTTTATTTTTTTAACTAGTTATTTTAATTTTTTGAATCTTAAGTCATATTTTTCACTCTTTTATCATAATATTTTTTACATCTATACAATAGAATAAGAAGCTAAAATTTTAAAAAAAAATTAAGCAAACGAAAAATTTGATAATTACAACAAAAGTATTGAAAAAATTAAAAAAATATAAGATACGTGTAAATTAAACTTGACTATGTAATATTAAAATTAGATAAATTAAGAATATATTGGTGAACCTAAAAGGTCAACTTCAATCAACTCCAATGAAAAATTAAACACAAGTATTACTAATTATGAATCTATATTATAAAATTTGCACAACTAAGTGGAATTGATCATCATCAAGTGTCTCCCACTAAAGGAAAAGTTGATGTGGAAAAGCACTTTACAATCCATTACACTAATTGTCTTTCACATTTCAGCAAAGCCACCATCTTTTCACTTACTCTTCTGTCTATTTCTACACTAACCCTTTCATTTTCTTTAACCTTCCCCCATTATTCACAGTGCCTACTACACGCATTCCCCAGCCGCCACATCTTTAAAACTAATCCAGTACCGAAAACCAGACTTTGTGTCAAAGACTGTTGGCTAATGCTGCCATATTCTATCAAGAGAAGGAAAGAACCCAATTTAGTGATTAACAAAAATAGATGAAGACTTGATTGACTTAAAAAGGTGATTAACTAAGCTTTGTATTTCATGTTTAATTATTAGGTGTTTCTCCATTTCCAAATTGTTTATATCCTTCATGGAGGGAGTGAGGTATTTTTGCATCTTATGACATGTTGCTTTAAGGGACAACTCACTATGACTTAATTAATTGAGATCCATTTTAAAAAGTGGATCTGGTTATAACATCTAATTTTTAAAAAAAATTTATTTATTTTAAATTTATATTAATATTTTAAGTTTTACTTAAATGGATAAAGTACAAGCGAGCTATCTTAATTAGTCAAATTTTAAAAAATACCTTTTTATGTAATATAGATCAAAATTTACTTAAATAAATACAAATTTATTATAATTATAGATAATGAATGTTTAAGTAGTCAATCCTTTTATGCTTAAGCAATAATAATAATAATAATAAAGGTCATATGATTTACAATATTGCCGCATTTTAAATAAGTATGAACATACGATGTAATTGAAATTGACCTAAAAAGATTTGTGTATGAATAATGACCCACAAACAAAGCTCAATATCAGGTCATGAAACATTGACCCATGTCATGTGGTTCTGTTGAAATTAAACAAACAATGGTCTTTCTTAATATGCTTGCCCCAAAAGAGACGCAATATCTTATTAGGACTTGTTTGGACAGAAAAAATAAAAAAAGCACTTTAAGATCGATCTAAGTGCTTCTCTTTCTTTATTCCTCTTTTAGCTTTCTTTAAACTAAACATAGATAACTGCCCGATGCAATCGAGGCAATTTCCGGGAGAGGTAAAGGAAAAAAAACTCGATAACTTCTGTACCATTTATAATTTTTCTACGAAAGACCAAACTTTTAAGGTTTTAGTTAAAATATATCTCATATATTTTATCTTCTTTAACGTAAAAATTGAACTATTAACATAAAAAAAAAAAAAAATTAGATGATTAAAATAAAAATTGAAAAATCGGAAATATTTTATAGCCGATATATTGTGGCCGAAACCAACTCATGACAGACGAATTTTGTTGTTTTTGGTGCCCCGGGACTGCGTGATTATGTTATTGAATGTTCATAATAACGGAGTGTTTTCCTTCGTGGTGAAGAGAAGTGGTGTAAACAACCACAAGCACTGATCTTGAAGTTGAAGAAAATGATATTTTCCCGTATGATCGAGCTTATTCTTCTACTGTTTCTTTAATTCTCTTCGCTTTTACACATGTATTTACTAATTAACTTACGAAAGGAATAATCTCCGTTGTGGGTTGTTGATGGGTTAATCTTCAGGTTACATTGCATATGTTAAGAATGGATTACTCTGATGCTGCTTGCGATTAATCAATGAAACATACCTCATGTCTTCCATGCAAATTGCGATGTTACATACTCCCGCATATCCTACTACAATTATGAAGCCTAAAATTGGTAAGAATGACAAGAAAACCGGAGGAGAAAAAAAAAAAGAAACAAGAAAAATATTAAGAGAAATCTTGGGTTACAGCGAAAGCTAGCTCAAACTTGTTCAGTTTGCTGACAGTAAGAGGAAGAGACAGGCTTAGCCAAGTATCTAGGGTTATCATCTCCAGCCATGATCACAACAATCTTCGGCTCCATCTCTTCCTGCTGCATGTTCACTTTCTTATCACCTGATTTTTCTTCGGCTTCAGTCTGTGAATTCGTCGAAGGTCTTCGATACGAGCAAGCTAGAATCAGCAAAGCTATAGTAATCAGCACCAGCATGAAGCCTAAGCCACCAAACAGGTAAGGAATGGGAGAACTCCGATGCCCTAAGCCTTCATTAACACCAACTGTTGTTGAGTTTTTTGCAGGACTCATCTTCTCTCCTCAACTAACCTAATTTCTATAGTGCAATTTAACACCAGCTGTCGTTCATATTCTTTGAATTTATAGCTCAGAAGTTTCAAGTTGTAGCTGTACAGTGGCTGGATTAGAACAAAGAAAATATTGATGTTGCTTTATTCAAGATACCAAATTGCCCTTTGTTTTGAACAAAGGGTGATTCTTTCTTGAGCTCCACTTATGCTTAGGCCATAAGTTTTATATTTGCTTGATAAGATTCCATTCCATAACATAATTAAATTAATAAATAGATTAAAAAAAAAAACAAAGGTTCTAAGATTAAGAAAGTGTTTTAAAATGTTCCTGAACAACCCTTAAAAGCTTGCAAACTTCAAGCCACAATCATTGAAGCAAGAATTATTACAGAAATGGGTCGTGCTGTAAATTTGAGTGTGTTGAAATTAGTTCATTTTGTATGGATGAAGCAACCAACAGAAAAATAGACTTACAAATGTGAAAACATGCATGTTCCATTAAATGAACACCCATTTTGGCTTAGCATTATCCTATAACAATAATGTATGGTAAGACCCCACAAAACGTGTCCTTTTTGCACAAGTATTCTCCCATTTGACTTGTACCAAGAATTTTGCTGATTTCATAAGCAAATTCCTTCCCCATTTCGATGCCTAGAAATAGAAAGTGTAACAAAATAGCATACGTTAAAACATGTTTTAGAAAGCAAGAAATGATTTTCTTATTGCAATAATGAAAATTGATTTTAAACAGACAAATAAATAAAGGAATTATATCAGTTATTAAACAATATTACATTAAATTATAATATATAAATCAAATTTATGAATAAACACTTCATATTTTCGTGTATTATTTAAGTTATTTTGGGTCCCATCCAGGGGATGTCTTTGTTAACATAAAGACTTAGACATCCACCCCAATTATAGCTCTATTCAACTCATCATGTACAATAATAAATGTTTCCATGGTGATCCCAACTGGTCAGTATAGTGTTTATGTTGTTCATATAAAGATGGCCTATAAGAAGAGTGGATTTATAAACCTGGGTTGGCTAAGGCCTGGTTCAGCTTGAATTTGGGCTGAATGCTATAAAATAAGTTATTTACGGCTTGATACATTCAAATAATGGCCCGCTACAGAAGCCTAAGCAGCGCATCTGCTCTGGAGGAATCTATTAGTTCTAAGCGAACTGGGTTGAAGAGAGCAAAAATGCAGCAGCTGTCAATAGATTTCAGGGTACTGGAAACAACTCAGAATGCGTTCTATTTTTGTTTATAAATGAGTGTTTCTGGTTGATCAATGGGACTAGAGGTGCTGGTTTGAAGAATCTGTTGACAAAGTAGATTTCACTCAACTGTTGCTATTCCTGTCAAGCAAAATAGAATCTTTATGCAAAAGAGTGAAGGAAAAGACTTATGCTCAACGGATGAGAGAGCAGGTTTTGATATTTTAATGGTCCGAAAGATTTGTTTGGAGCTTCTGAAAAAGTTAAACTTGACCATACTTAATAACTATATACATTTATGCATGATATGATAATATTCTGATGAGAAAAACAAAAAACCTAAAATAAATGTTACATGACTTTTATGGAAGCACTTTCTGTGGCTGCACTTTGTTCTTGTATATCCAGTTGCATCCATAAAAGTGCAAAGTGCTTTCTGCTTTCTTTAAAGTTCAGTCACTACTCCTACTGTCACTCCCCCGCTCTTCACTTCTCTATTGTCGATAAAGTTTGCCACATGTTCCATCTCCCATTCTGGTTTTACACTTTATGGATGATCCGTAAAATCTCAGATATGGATATGCAAGATAAAAGAGATAGAATTTGGAGAGTGGATTTCACAATCACTAGTATTTCTTGCTTCATGGTCCATGAGTATCATTGATGAAAATAGAGTTCCTTTTGGAATTGAGTTGGAATTGAGATGATGTAACTTTTAATCCACAAGTTGTATAATGGAACCACCGATTGTCAAGTTGGTAAGTGATTCATAAACCTTGACGATCAAATAAAAACGTGTGTTTACAAAATATTTTGGCTATTGTACTTTCAAAATTAAGCTAAAGCACATCTGTTGCAAACACGCAGTAAGTTTGTTCCTCTCATGCTTTTATAGGGCAAGTTAATTTTGGAGAATAATGGTTTGTTTTAGCAAGAACATGGGAAATGAGTTCCCAATACAAAATTTGGATTGAAGACAAGGATATTTCTTTCTTGGCATGAAGGCTAAATCAGATGTTTTATTTAGTAAATATGGAGATACATATAAAATAACAGAGAAGCATTCTTTTTCCATATTCACTTCATTGTGGCATATCTATGCAGGGGCAGCCTTGAGTTTTTGGAGTCCTAGAAGAGTTCTTAAAGTGTGGTCCCTAGCAGCCTGGGTCAGCTATTCCAGGGCCACAGCTGTATATGCAGGAATAATATGATTGACAGCAAAACAAGAATCTAAGGCCAGTGCTTACTGGTGAGGGGAGAAATTGACTCAAAGCTTGATAATTTGCAGTGCAAAAATTGACACAAGAATTAATTCAATAGCTATAGAAAGCCTGTTCAAATTGAAATGCTACGCGTTT
The DNA here is from genome assembly GCA_032401905.1 of Swietenia macrophylla. Lineage (NCBI taxonomy): Eukaryota > Viridiplantae > Streptophyta > Magnoliopsida > Sapindales > Meliaceae > Swietenia > Swietenia macrophylla. The sequence continues at coordinate 3,391,443 of CP135578.1, read as the reverse complement.
TCATGCAATACAAGAAGGAATAAAGTTCTGCACATGCATCAACTTCGTTTTCTTTGTGCATATCCTTCAGAAAGTGAAAAAAGTGCAGCATGCTTTATATAAAGATAAGTGAGTGCTTGCTTGCCTTTCTCTTGGTTCCGTACGGCCTCCATGAACTTGGCTTGTATTCCACTCTATCCCACCAAAATCAAAGGTGTTCCATGAAATAAACCGATGGCATAAGCATTTTTCCCTGTCCTTTTATGGCTACATCAACCTCTGCTGTCATGTGTTGTCATCTTTCATCTGCTATCAGTGGTGCAACAAATTATAAATAAGAATCCTAGCCTCAATTCTTGCTTATTGGCCAAGAAATCATGATGCCAGACAAATGGCAATGCAGATACGGATACACTTGAGGATCAACGAGGACCTAGACTATAAAGTGAAAAAGCTCAGCTAGCCTCAGATCAAATTCATACAAATACATAGGAATCATACTTTAGAGCCATTAAGCGATATCCATCTCAGAAGCTTTCTTCCATAAGTTCACTCTGCACTTTAGCAGTGCCTTTTCCCCTTTTTGTACATGGCAGCAAGCAAAAAGCGCAATCTGCTTTTTAATAATCTGAAACTGTTGCTGGAGCACAAGAGCCCTTGATTCTAGCTAATTGATCAAGTTTATGACTATGCCGTCTGCGGCTAGCTTGTTTTCTAGATTCGTTGGCTTGATTCCATTCATCCCAAATTACTGAATTACTTTGCATTATCCCAGAATGAATATTGAAAATTGAGATTCACAAAGCAAGAATGTGTTGTTCAGTTGTTGCATTTCTGTACTTGATCCGATGATAATGATTTTCATATATATCATGCAGAAAGAATAATTCTGGGGCTCTCATCATAATGTTAGTTCCATCTAATTGAAGAATATAAGATGGCAGCACTTTTCTTATACGTATAAAAGCAGATTGCACTTTTGATTTCAGATGAAAGCATGGCTCACATTATTTTATCTACCATGGTAGCAGTTGAGTTTGTGCTGATATTTTTTTATCTACTTTGTGCCATAGTTGAGGAATTATGCCATTCACTTTTGGAATATGATGCTTCCATATGTGTGGTGGGTAAATTTTCACTGATGACATTGCAGAACATCACCAAAAGTGCTGCAAATATGCCCAACTATGTTCTCTTTTTCTTTTTTGCATACATGGACATCCTTCCTAACCTGCTTATCTTACCATGGTTTAGAAGGAATCTTCAGCAATGTACTTGTGGAGAAAAGAGTAAGCTGGAAAGAAAATAGCTTGGAATAAATCATTCAAATGCCAGAAATGTCTTAGAAGCTTGGATTCACCATAGATACAAACAAAAGGCTACCACTGAGCTTTTGATCTCTGCCCCATTGTTCATGCTGCATCCTCTTTTTCATTCTTTGCAACTTGAAAATTCTGTTCCTTTTCCTTCTCGAAAAGGTATGCATTTAAAGACAATATTTATAATTATTGCACTTCTAATAAATTCTAAAAGCATAGCAATTAAAGTGTTTGGATCATTCACTCAATTATGCTTTGACAATTAGACTCACCAAGTTACAGTTTACACTTGATAGCTAATGATTGCATTCTATAACAACTACGGGTAAAAGTCATAGCACCTCGACCCTAAATCATCCATAAATCATTTTTCCCTTCAAAATCACTACAGGTACCATTCACTTATTTTGTTCTTTTTTCCATCCAGCCTAATTTTTGAAGTAGTTAAAAGAAATACAAGAACAACAATGGAAAGGACTAACTGAGAAGAAATCAATTCCAAAAATTATAAATATACATGCATTTACAGGATAGCAGTGGCATGATTACATGAATAAGACAATCAACAAAATTACTACAACTTCAAAACATATATCTCATTAATTCAGGCAAATTAGATTAAGAAAGCCACAGTACAAGTAGTAGAACTTTAGTAATAACTTGCAGGACTCTAGTCTGGAGAGATATTCGTTTATCTTTTTCTTTGCTTAATCTGGATTTAGAATGAAGGAACAATGCCATATCCAGTTTCTGTCATCAATGTTGTGGAGAATATCTGGTCAACTTCAACTTCAACATCAGTTCTCTTAGCAAACCTGCCCTTGATTCGCGGTCTAGTCTCTGCGTAAGCCTTCCTTGAGGCATATCGGATTGTCTTCTCAAATTTCCTTGTCTTCTTTTTCTCTCTATATCTTAAGACTCTGGCCTCCCTGTCCATTGCAGTGAGCTGGGGGGTTGGCATTTGAATTGGAGGTACTGAGAAGAGATCGATGGTCCCTTTGGGAGGTCTCGAGTGTGAAACCGATATGTCACTCATTGTTGATTCCGGTACCACACCGATATCCGTGGATGAAACCGAGACCTGATTGCATAACCAGAGAAAATATTGTTGTTCAACTATTTGCTAGAGAGAAATTTGTACATTGCGCAAGCAAAAGTTACAATTCAAAAAAAATGCTAGCTCTGTTTTTTCCCCCTGTTTCCTCTGTAACTAAACAAAGAGTTAACATTGATTATTGTTAATTGTTGGGAAAATTAGCTAGAGTTCTGCAATTTTCTGGATGAAAAATGACATGGACAAAAGGGAAAGAAAGCAAAAAGTAAAAAATTCCGCGAGCTGATTCCACCTTTAAAGGGGAAAAGGCAATAGAAAGGGGAAAAGGATGCTACTAAGGTTAAGAAAGAAAATCTCATAAGATACTTCCTGCAATTGAGCTTGTAAAAAATGGGAACAAACGTTATTCCTTAATTAGGTAGACAAAATTATGGAGCAAAAATTAGAAAAGCAGGGAAATATCCTTGTGAAGGGAGAGATGTAAAAGCTAGAAGTGAATTTCTAAGATGAAAATTAAACTATATTTATGATAAACAGGCATGAACTGAGCTGGAAATAGACTGACTTTTCAAAGAATTGCATGCAGCAAATTAGAAAACTCACACTATGAGTGACTGAACCATTGTAGCTATATCCAGCTTTTGAGGAATCGAAATTTAACCCCAGATGAAAACTCAGCTGATTTTGTTGCTGCTGTTGATGATGATTATCTTTGTCAATAGCTTCACACTGAACAGGCACAACACTGTCTCCGATGTAAGCCTTCTGAGGAAAACCATACTGTCGATTCTGCTGTTGCTGATCGTTATACTGATCAACATACTGATTTTCGCCATTGTAGTCCACGAGATCCAAGTATTCATCAACTTCCCCATTAAACAGAAACCCATTTGTGTTGTTGTTGTTGTTACCGCTGTTTTTTCCAGGATTTAACAGCAACCAAGAAGCTGCTTCTTCCTCGTCTTCATCCTCTTCTCTCTCCGGGGCCAGGAACCCATCTTTGTCCTGCGTCATTCCGTTCCGTGTCCCGTATAGGGAACCGGATATGGGAAGAATAGGAACACGCTGGTGGCGACGTGCAAGCGGATTGGCTGAGTGGATATCAGCGTCGCATGCGGTGCAAAGCGACGCTGCATCAGCCTTGCACAAGAAAGCTGCCGGTGCTCGCTCGCACACCTCGCATACAAAAACGCGCTCGTGCCTCGACGCCACCCGATTGGCTGCATGAACTCTAGCGTCGCAGGATGAACAGAGATAAGCCATGTCTGCCTTGCAGTAGACCGTGCATGCAGCTGCTCTGCACGTGTCACAAACACGTGCCCAGCTGTTACCTCCGGCGTCGTTACTCTCTTCTTTCATCATCTCTTAATTATCTCTCAGTAAAATCGCAACGGCTGAGCGGTTGTGAGTTTGTGAGTGGGAGAAGAGAGAAGAAGCTGGAGTGAAGTGTGAAGTGGGATGGAGGAGGGAGAGGGTGTAACTGTAGGGAGAGGGGAGAGAATCTAGGATGAGACACGTGGCAATAATTTAGTGGCGGTAAAAAGGTACAACGTTATCTTGTGGTTGGCTATGTTTCGAGGTGGGACACGGTTGAGTCAGAGGTTATATCGGGACCCACTGTCTAGCTGCTTTGGCTTTTGGAATCATTTACTGTGTGAGAAAGCGGTGAGTGCATACATTCGCGAGTAGATTATTTTCCTGTACTCGCTTCCTTGAGGGGTCTGGTGAGTCTACGTGGATTGCTGAGATTCAGGATGTACAGGTGTCAGACAGTTACTAGACGTGGTACTGTGTCAGGCCTTGACATGGTGAGGATTGCCGTTTTGGATCAAAACTTTAAGTCTGACAATCTTTTACGGGATTCGTCAACCTAATGTTAATATTTGCTAACATGACACAAATGTTTGTCCGACAGCTTTTTGAAATCCAATAAGAATCTTTGAATATTTAAGTTAATTAGGGAATTACATATTAACGTAAATATTTACATATTTAAGTTAATACACATGTACGTAATATTATATATATTTATTTTAATTTTTAATTATATATTTTAAATTTTTTATTTAATTATTTGTTATTTATTTTATATATTTTAATTTTTTATTACAAATTTTATAAAAATCAATGCAAGTTACAAAATTAAAAAAATTTAATATAAAAACATATAAATGTATTATAGACGTTTTCTAATTTAAGACTATACCAATATTTATAAGAACAACACGACACATTATAATAAAAATTATTTCAAATTCTAATTAGAATAAAAATTATACCTTGTTTTGACACTAAATTCTTAACGAAACAACTTATAAGTCAATTAATTTTTAATATAATTTTATTATATTAATTTATTTATAATTTAATAATATATTTTTATATTTTAAATATTTTTATTTATATTTATAAATATTAAAATAATATTTAATTATAATTAAAATAAATTTATAAATATTTTAAAAAATATTATCATAAATATTATAAAATATATTTAAAATATTAAATAAATAATATTATTAAATTTTATTTAATAACTATGTTAAATTAAAATTTTTATTTATTAATATAATTACTAAATTAGTCGTATTGGGATTAGCCGCCACTTACGATAAAACGACCACCACGAGTTCTTTTTTTTTTTTGTAATAACTTTTTCCTCGTTTTGAGCACTTCAATCGCTGAACTGACGTCGACAGAAGTGCTGACGTGGAAGTAAATAAGCAGTTCTTCAAAGAACAGCAGCTGACTCAGACGATGAGACAACCGCAGGGAAAATTCTCCCAGCCAATGAAATGAGGTGACGAGATTAGGATGAAGCAGAACCACAAGTTGGTGCCACCTCTGACTCTGATCTGATGTCCTCCAAAATCGGCTTATGGCTGCAATTAAAAGCGCTTTTATCACCCTGCTGTTTAACAGTACAATCAAATTGAATAAAGGGTAATTTCTCAAAATAGCTACAGTATAAAATTAACTATATTAATAAAATAAAATAAAAAAACGCATAATTAAACAATAAAATTCTTTTTTTATTATTTTTAAACTTTCCATCGTACCTTAAAAAATTCACTTCTCGATCACACGTGGGTACGACTCAGAGTAAAAAATTTTATTTTGGATGGCATTAAGGAGTGTGTGATCGAAATAAAAGATGAGTGTAACCAAATCGAAAGTGGGTTTCTTCATTTTCGATCACTCCGAGGTAAGTTGTTCGATAAAATAAATTATGAATGTGATTTTGTTTAAAAGAAATTTCCACTGCATGGTCTTTGCCTCTGACTTGTCTTAATCCAACTAACGACTTGCCAATGAAGTTGATGCTCATCCGAAAGCTGTAATAAACTGAGAACAAAACAGGAGGCAGCACGACTGGGCCAAGGCAACTAACTAACTGTACAATGCCGGGCGTGAAGTGATCATTAACATCGTGAAATTTGATAGTGGCCTGACAACTTTGAGCATTTGGGTTCTGAGATGATGGCCCCAACAGACCCTTTTATAGAGTCATCGATGTCCAGTGGGCTCCAAAATTCACTCCTTTAAGACACGTAATTGCATATTAAAAAGCTACACCGTCAAATTAATATTTAAAAAAAAATTATAATAATTTTATTTTATAATAAAATTTACAAAAAAAATACATTCACTTTCTATTTGTATTATTTTTATTGTAAGTTAACTAATTATATTTTTTTATTACAAATAAAAAGGTATTATTTATATTTATGCATAATTTCAAATTATATTTAATATTAATATAAACAATTCATGATAAAAATATTTAAATTTAATAAAAAAATTATCACAAGAAACACTGCCTCGTAAAAATCTACGAAGAAAATAACACAAATTAAAAACCAATGGCAAGTTATTGACATTTTGGATAAAAACAAATAAGAGTATATATGGTAAATTCATATTCAACAATGAGAAAATCATAAAATAAAATTATATTTGTAATTATGAAGTTGTACCTTACCAAAATAAATGTAATACAATAATGGTATTCTATATTTTCCATGACAACTTAAATATTGTAATTAAAAAGTTGTTTGTTGTTATGTGTCGTATTTCGCTCCTCCTTTTTCATGTTTATAATATCGATTTTACGTGACGTGTTTTACTTTTACATATTTATTTTAGATTTTATATCAATATTTTTTAGTATTTATTGTAAACACATCTATTTAATTAAATTTTGTATACGCGTACAGGTTTAATAATCAAAAAATCATAATAACATCATATTATTATAAAAAATTATACCGTACAAAAATAAATTCAATACAAAGACGATATCTTATATCTTATATTTATATAATGTCTTAAACATTATAATTAATAAAAAAATATTGTCCAATTTATGCGGCATACTTCACTCCTACAAGTATATTTTGAAGTTTCATGCTGTTAATTTTTTACCTGAAATATATTTATTTTATTAAATTTGTATATGTTTTCAAGTTCCCTCTTTCTAAAAAAAAATTATTAAAATATTATTATGTAACCCGTAATAAAGAGTAACATAATTATATAATTTTAATACAAATTTACTAATTTTTTAAATATTTGGGTTAGAGAATTATTATATTTTGCGAATATTATTTAATAATATAATAACTTTTTTTAAGAATTATAAATATTTATAATTTAACTAATATTTGGCATATGAATTAATATTAAAAAAAAAAAAAGAATAGTAATGGAGTCAAGAGTAGGAAACTGTTGGTATACAATAGCAGACAGTAATGAGATATTTGACCGCTGATAGGGAACAAGAAAAACGCTTTTACTTTAGAGAGAAAAAACCGCAAAGTTGTCAGCCGCTTGGCCCTCTTCCACAATCGATACTACTGTTGCAACTGTATAATTCTGTCCATTTTCTCCATTTAATTGAATGATTGCACATGTATGTTTGCATGCATGTAAATATAACTGTGCTGATTGTTTGAATTTTGGGAAGAAGGGCTTTTTCACGAGTTATTTAAATTTGTTTTCATCATTTTTGCATTTGTAGGGAATTATGTTGTTTGGTAGATGAGAAAACATGAGAATTGACATGGGTGCTTAGTTTTCTTTTGTTGTTTGTCAGAACTTAGCTAGACTGTTGAATGGAACTCAAAGCAATCTTGGTTTTTGCGTGTTCGTGCAAACCCCCCACGAGAACTTTTTCTTGTCATTGATATTGTTGTAATAGTTTGATTGGAAAAATAAAGGAGGATTTGTGTTTGATTCTGGTGATGGATCAAATTTTAACTTGTGTGTTTGTGCTCATAGTTGTATGACATGTTCTTCGCTGGGAGTTTAATGAGTGTATAGGGTCATGTATGATTGGTGCACAGGTTATGATTTAGTTCCCAGAAATACTTGTTAGTGCTTAAGTCGGTCTCCAATTCTGTTATGTTTGTAAGAAATTTCCTTGTGATAGATTTCGCTGGAGTGTGTCTAGATTTTCAATCTACACTAAGGATAAAGGAGTTTGGGATTATGATGGTAAGTTTAATATGAGTTCATTGATGAGATAAAAATATTCTAGAGTGTTACTCTTAATTCACTGATTTATATTCAAAGTGCCATGGAGTTACCAAGCTGGTAGTGTCACAACAGAATGCTAATTGAAAGAGAGGTTTTGTAATTCGTGTGAAAGAATTGTTTTAGGCATATGCATTGTCATTTTATTATCGGGAGCTTTAGCCAGGAGAGCCTGTTTGGGTTCACCAAACAAGAAAATCATGGACAGGCATTTGTTTATTTGGCTGTAGTCGTTAAAATGCTGATGATGCAAATTGGAGGTTTTGTGCTTCTGGTGCTTGAAGGAAATTAATAAGAAAGGGAAAGCGATATTTGATCAATCTCTACATTGATAGGATTAGGACTAATAATCACATATTGGAGAATCTGTCAAGTTGTCTCATGTTTGCTACAATGTAACTTTAAGCAAGGGAACAGTTTTTTGTTGGTTAAAATTGTGGAAGTTGAAGGTCCCTAGATTATAAATGTACAAGTGTAGTCCTTCCTTCTTGGTTATGTATCGCAAATATGTTTAGTCAAATGTTTTGGTCTTGCAATGAGGTCAGAGGCCTGGTTGCATGTCATTGAAGTGGTTGATTTAGGAGAATCAGAGGCATAGTTTGCAATTATGATTGAGTGGTAAAAGCGAATAACTAGCAAGTAATGGAGTCAAAATTTAGTGCCCTTTATGATATGGAATCAAAAGCAGATGATTGAGTAACTGTGGTGCCAAAGTAAGCAAAAATGGTGCTATAACATTGATTTTGTACTTTATCTACTTCATATCATCACATTGTTATATACATGAACATCCTTATGTTGGTACTATTACATTGATTTTGTCCTATCATCTGGGACAGACTGGTTGGATTGGAGGTATCTGTTTCAGTTGTCATTCTCTCGTAATATTGTCAGATTATCTTGCTAATACTTTTTTACCCCCACTGGTAATTTTACATGTAATGGAGCCTTCTGAGATGAATGGTTAGTATTTCATGCTATGTGGATGTCTGACTTTGTCAATTTAAGTGAAAAAGATGAGTTTGCTGGTGTAAACTACTGCTCGAGTTGAAACTTTTCATGTGGTGAAACTTAGGCATATAGGCAGGAAGCTTCACTCATGCAAATGTGGGGATAGTAGTGGAGAGACAGAGAGAGTTTATGGAAGCAGAGGAGAGGAATGAAACAGTTCATCCGCTGGCCCTTGCACCATTTGGAGACTGCTTTCCACTAATTAAAGAAATGACTATCAGGAACAAAATAATTCCAAAAATAGAAAGTTCGAACCAATTGGGATTTTTTTGGAGATTGTATGCAGTTACTAATTCATGTGCTATGCTATTATTACTTAATATTAATAATTCATATGGCGAAGGCATAGTCTTCTTTTTTCCCTCAAATAAAAAACTCATTGGTGCCAAGCGTGAGGGAATGCTAAACGTTTGGTAATTTCTTCTTATGAAGCATTCCCCTCGTGTACTCTTCACATTGGATGCAAGTATGATATCTGATGAGTTCTGTTTATAAAGATAATAACCTTTAGAAAGAATGACAATAAGTTTATTTTCCTAAAATGTTATTTGCCTTTGCATCTCTCTTCTCCTATCTTTCCCTCCGTCCTTGTCTGTCTCATGTGATTCTCTTGTACTGAGATTTCTTTCTTTGGGTATGATCAGTTATTGTTCTGACTTTAAAGTTTCATTTACTTCTTGAATGTTTTGCAATTAATGTTATTATTATTCACATTCAAAATATATTTTTGTTGTAATTTCTGTTTCATCTGGATTTACTTTTGTATAGTAATTAATTATTATCTTATCTACAGGTTCTTTTACTTGTCATCTGAAGTATCTGCTGCTTTAATTTGATGAAGACTGAACATCCTGTAAATTTATGTTGGCTAAGGAAATAGTGGATTAAAAATAGGACTCAAATGGAAAAGAATGCAAAGTTAGATAGGCTTAGCAATCTGCCGTGGAATGTGCTAGATACCATCCTTGTTAACTTGCCACTAAGAGATGCTGCTAGGACAAGCGTCTTATCGAGTAAGTGGAGATATAAATGGACGGGCCTTTCACAGTTTGTTTTTGATGATAAATGTTTCTCTAGTTGTCTGTCAGACAAAGCTAGATGGGTAGAGATTATGAAAATCATTCAAGTGGTGCAAACATATCACAGAGGCCCAATCGAGAAGTTCAAGCTGTCCGCCTTTTGCTCTCCAAATTTCTGTGATTTAGCTCAGTGGATACAATTTCTGACAGAAAAAGGTATTAAGGAGTTAATTCTGCAGGATTTCAGCTGCACGAAACGTTTTAAGCTGCCTTGTTGCGTTTTCTCTTGTCCGCAACTAAGCTGTCTGGAGCTTTATGGCTGCGTGTTCAAGCTTCCTTCTACTTTCAGAGGATTTCACTGTCTTAAAAGCCTTCAGCTCAGTCAGGTTTCCATTAGTAGTGACACACTAGAAAGTTTAATTCGTTGCTGTCCTGTGCTTGAAAGATTAACGCTGTTGAATGTTGACAATTTGGCTTCTGTGAGAATTCACAATCCTAACTTGAAGTACCTGAAGATATATTCGGAGTTTGAAGATATCAATCTCAAAAATAGTATGCAGTTAGCTAGTGTTGATATTCGTATGATCCCTATGTATAGAAGGGCCTTATGCCGGCAACTTGAGCAAAGTGATTCTTCCCATTTAGTCCAAGTTTTTGGCTGTTTGTATGACATCAAGAGGCTCACTTTGTCCAGCCGATTTCTTGAGGTAATTTTGTTTGTTTGATCACTCTGTATTTGGACTTACAGACAAACTATCTTATATATGCGATATTGTTTGTGTGTTTGTTCTTAGTGGCTAGCCAGTGACAAAGTACCACCAGAAAGACTCCCTATTGCACTCAATCGTCTCATGTTTCTTGATCTGAAGGATGTAGAACTCAGTAATTTGAAAGAACTGATGGCTTCCTTGTCTATATTTAGAAGCTGCCCTAATTTAGAGGAACTCTCAATCACTGTAAGTGATTACCAATGTACTTTTTTTCAAGTTTCTTATGTTTTAGTAAGTTATAGATGGAAGAAACTGAATATTCTTGTTGACATTTTATAGGTGGTTGAATCCAACAGTACTAGACCTACAGCAGATTTTCTAAAAGCAATTTGCTTAAGCGGCTTCTTCTTCCATAAGCTTAAGGTAGTGAGGATGAGAGGAGTCATTAGTACAAGAAGTGAGTGGGAGTTTATAAAATTTGTACTGACTAGTTCACCTCAGCTGGAGACAATGATAATTGTAAATTATCTTGGTGATAGGATTCCTGAATCGATGCTCCTGCAAGTTGATCGGGCTTCAGAACATGCTAAGATTCTGAGTTTGATTTTATAGATCTCTAGTCTTCCACTTGTCACACAGTTTTTTCTCTTTTCCAATTATGCCTATACAATCAGTACAACAATGACAATGGTTTTAGTCACTGTGAAATCCGAATTTTGTTAAACATTTTCATCATTTGTAGCTGTGCTTGTCTAGTATATAACAATAATGTAAATCTCTCTTTTCTTTCACGATGATTTTCTCGTTAACTTACATTTACCATGTCGTGTGATCTCATCGCAGCCTAATACGCACTTTGAAACTCGCATCCTCTTTCTGCTGTCCAAAGTTATCTGATTTTGATAGTTTGATTCATTTTCTGTCCAGAAATGGTGTTGAAGAAGTCATTCTAGAGTAGGTTTACAGCACCACTTTGTTTAATTTCCTGTCAACAGCTGAGCTGACCTATTTGCATGCCAATAATGTCTCATTGGAGCCAGCTAAAACTTTCGCAGGTTTTCAGAAATCTTGTAAGCCGCCATCTACAGGATACCTTTCTGATACAGAAAGTGCTTCCAAGTTTGATTCGCTAGTATCCCAGTTCTTGTTCCGGAGAAATTGGTGAATGCCTTGCAGATTTCCAGAATTTAGCCCTGCATCCAGGCCCCTGAAGCCTCGTGATAATTGTGACTGATGATAATACACTAGTTGAAGCTAATGACTGTGTTATCCCAAATTTTCCATAGTCTTGGAATATAACTGACCTTACTCGTTATTACCTTCTGTTTTGCGCTTAACATTTATGTTAACAGGTTATTTAAACTTCATTAGAGAAAAAAGAAGTGATGTTTATCAACGGTTTAAGAAAATCTTGTTTGGATTTGGAATTGCGGTACTTGTGCAGAGCTGAGAAAATATAACAGGAGTGAGTTTGAAATTAAAGCGCTACGACTTCGTAGGTACAGCCATTGATTGTGAAAGTTTACCAAACTCTTCAGCTATTGTGCTTCATTACCAAAGGAAACTATGATTGGCTGTTAAGTGGTTCCATCCCACTTGACCTCCAATAATGTCTAAATTCACTTCATTGACTCTGTTGAATTTGTCCTTATATCTCTCTCCGTCAGCAAAACTTTATTTGCTATGTTCCTTTTTCTCTGTCTTGAAACTAATAACAAGCTTATTAATGTCAGAACCCACGAGTAAAAGAACCAGGGTAGGAGGATATCGCCATGACAACTTCAGAGACGATGATCACCTTTCAACGTTTGACAGAATCAGCTACATGCCGTGGACTACTTTTGACGACGTTCCGCGACAACCGCTCAAACATACCGTGTGCTCCGAATGTGGGCCGGTTTATTTAGTAATTATAATTGGGTTCAGTGGGTGTAGTCAGAAGTTTATGTGTGTGTATTTAAAGAATTTTGGAAGATTTGGGTGTATTCAGTATATTAGATTGGATTTGTTAGTCATATTCTTAGTTAGGTTCAGTGGATCTTGTTAGTAATTTTAGTTGGGTTCAGTGAATTTTTTTTGGCAGGTTCCGCGACTGCCGGTCAAACATGCCGTGTACTCGGACTATCGGCAGTTGGGTTCATTGGCTGTAGTCAGAATTTTGGGGATGTATTTAGAAAATTTTGGAAAAGCTTGGGTGTATTCAGTATATTAGACTGGATTTGTTAGTAATCTTCTTAACAAGGCTCAGTTGATCTTGTTAGTGATTTTAGTTGGGTTGAGTGCGTGTAGTCAGATTACTCTACGGGTTTTTCAAATAAATTGTTTTGATATCTTTGGGTGTACTCAGTGCATCTGACTGGGTTGTTAGTAGTATAAGTTGGGTTCACTATGATCGTCTGCCTTTTGTTAGTAAAATGAGTTGTCTACACTCAAATTTTAATAGGCTGTCTTTAGTAGTTTTTGTAAGACATGGAGTGTACTCAGTATATTCATTCGGTTTGCTAGTAATATAAGTGTAGGCGTAGTCCGATTTTACAAAGGTGTATTTAGTATTTTTATTAAATGAAGGGGTGTACTAAGATAATCCTTTGGTTTGTAAGTAATGTAACTTGGGTTCAGTGGGTGTAGTCAGAATGCAAAAGGATGGGCTTCTTACGAATATGAGTTGGGCTCCATGAATGCAGTCAGATGCTCTTAAGGCGTTTTTAGTATTATAATTAAAGTGGTAGGGTGTACTCCGATTATTTATTGGGCATGTTACAAAATGATTTAGGTTCTCTAGGTGCAGTCAGATTTCTCATTGGGTGCATTCAAAATATTCATTGGGCTTGTAATAATTTGCGTTGAATTATCTAAGGTTGCTCTTAGAATTTCATTGAAGGCTTTTGAGTGTACTCAGAATTCTTTGTTGGTAAGTGGAGTTCAGTGTGTGTATAAAGATTTGTCAAAGGCTGCCGTTAGAAGTTGGATCAGGGAAGTTGAGTGTATTCAGAGTATTGGATTAGTTGTTTAAGTAATTAGATTAAGGTCTAGATCGTCTTTTAGTCTAAATTTACCCTCATAAAGTTCTGACAACACCCTCTTCCTCTTTTTATTGTTCCTAAAGCTAATCTGCGATGGTCTGACAGCACCCAATTATTTTTTGTAGGGACTACAAATTTTTCTGAAAGCACCACGCAAACCATTTGAAATTATATTCAGCAAGGGCAATTGGGGTGTGGTCAGAACAATAGCTGGGTTTATGTGGGCTGCAAAGGCTGTGTTTAAATTTTGAACAACACCCATTTTCTGACAACACCCACGAAATGTTAGGCTCGATACAACAAGCAATACTCTTCTATTCTCAAGAATTCAACTTTCTATGTCCGAATTTTTCTGTCAACAGCAACTGCCCATTTGCGCTTGAGTAATGCAATTTTGGCACCTTCCGAATACAATTCCAGGCTTCAGAAATGTTGTCAGCCTCAAATCTACCATTGGCGTCGTCCTCCCATAACGAAGAGCCTTAAATTATTTGAATTATTTAAATTAATCCTCAGTACAATCTATATGGCTACATTTCATTGTTGCTGTTTAAGAAAATCTTGTTTCTTGAAAACTTTATGCTGTTAGATTAGGGTTTAAACTTGACAGGTGAAAATTATGTGCTCTCTTAAAAAATATATATATATATTTTCAAATTTATTTAGGATTTTGTGATGACTGAAGAAAGAAAAAAACTATATATGAAATAATTTTGAAAAAAGAAAAAAAAAAAGTTTCATGCCAATTTTCTGATTCTTTTTTTTTTAATAAGAAAATTTATTGATAGTCAGGTAGAGGGTGCTTTTGGAAATAACGGGTTTACTCAGAACAATCATCGGTCTTTTTACTAATATGAGTCTGGTTAAATGGGTACAGTTAGCTTCTTTTGAAAGTGCTTTTAGAAATTTAATTCAAGCAATCGGGTGTACTCAGAATTATACATTGGTCTTGTCAGTGATAGAATACAGTGTTGCTAGATTGTTTTTAGGGTGTTTTGATATTTGTTAAAGGCTTTGGACTGTACTCAGAATATTTGATTAGACTTGTTAGTAACAAGAGTTGGGTTCAGTGGGTGTAGTCAAATTATCCTCGGGGTGTTTTTATAACATATGTTAAAGAATTTAGGGTTTACTCAGAATATTTATTGGTCTTTAACAATAGAGCTGGGGTAATACACAGAGAGGGTGTTTTTTGGAAATTTAATTCATGTTTTTGAGACGTATTCAGAGCATTAAGGTGGTCTTGTTAGTGACATAAGTAGGGTTGAGTGGGTGTAAAATGACATGGTTTTAATGGGTGTATTCAGAATATCTAGAGAGTGTGTTTGGAGGTTTAGATAAAGCCATTCGAGTGTACTCGGGTATTCTTAGCGTCTTGTCAGTCATAAGAGTTGTGTTCAGTCAGAATGGTAGGTTGGAGTGTAGTCAGATTATTCTGTAGGTCTTGTCAGTAATATGAGTTGGGTTAGTGAGTGTAGTCAGAATATTTATAGGGTGCATTCAGAATTTCTAGTTAAAGGTTTAGGTGTGTTGTCAAAATTTTATTGGTCTTATCAATTATATGAGTTAGCTTTGACGGGTGTATTTAGAATATTTTAACAGTGTGTTCATAGGTTTAGTTAAAACATTGGGATGTACTCAGGACATTAGTAGGTCTTGTCAGAAATAAGGCTTGGGTTCAATGGGATTAGTCAGAAAGTTCTATGGTGCTTTCAGAAGTTCCGTTTAAGGTTTATGGGTGTAGTCAGAATTTAAATGGTTTCATCGGTATAAAATTCTGTTTGGCAGTGTATTCAGAATGTTTTGAGGGTGTAGTTAGAGGTTTAGTTAGAGCATCAGGGTGTACGCAGGAAGTTAGAAGGGCTTGTCAGTAACAAGAGTTAGGTTGCCAAGGTGTAGTCAGAATAATTTGTGGGTGGTTTTAGAACTTTCGTTAAAGGATTAGCGGTGTAGTCAAAATGTTTCTTGGTCTCATAAGTAATATGAGTTGGGTTTAACGAGTGTATTCAGAATTACCCTTCAGTGTATTTAGAGGTTTAGTTAAGGCCATTGGGGTGTACTCGGGATACTCTTAAGTCTTGTCAGTAATAAGAGTTTGAGTGATTGGGTGTAGTCAGAATATTCTACGATCGGTTTTAGAGGTTTAGTTGAACCTACTGTGGTGTGGTTAGAATTTTCGTAAGTCTTGTCAGTATGAGTTGGGTTTGTGAGTGTAATCAGAATTTCTTAAGGTGGATTTAGAAGTTTTGTTTAGTTTCTGGTCACGATATTTTTTAGGGTGCCTTCAGAAGTTTTTTTGAAGGCTTGTCTATAATATGAATTGGGTTAACGACAACCGCTTGAGCCCCACCTTAACCCAACTCAGATCTCAAACAAGAGCGGTGTCAATCTAGAAGTTTCTGAATGCACCCGCAAGAAAGGCTAACAGCGCCAACAAAATTTTGAGTACAGTCAAGGCTTTAGTGGAATTGGAATGAACCCTTGGAATAATCTGACTACACCCACTCAACACTAGGCATGTTACTGACAAGGCCGATAGAATATTTAGAGTACACCCAAAAGCCTATAACGGGATTTCTAAGGTCACCCTTAGACATACCTGATTACACAACTAGTAACGATTACTAACAAGACCGCCATCATATACTGACAACACCCCTAGACATTTAACTAGTCTTCTTAAACTGTAGAACATTCTGACTACACTCTCTGAACCGAACCTACAAAGTCTTGTGCTCTAAAACTCTAATCGCACCCTGTCTAAAAAGTCCCAATAAACCCAATTCATTTTACTAACAAGAGCAATCTACATTCGGACTACACCCTTAAACCTTTAATGTAATTCTAAAAACACTCACGAGACGATCGGACAACACCCATAAACCTAACCCAGATTTCTGAGCAGGCCTACGAATATTCAAAGAACACCTAAATCTCTAAATGCACCCTTACATCTATTGAAATAGCCTCGATGAACCAAATTCATGTTACTGACAAGACCGATAAACATTCTGACTATATTCTCGAACATTTAACAAAACTCGAAACGCACCCAAAGATAAATCGGACTACACCAACTGAACCCAGCTTATGTTACTGACAAGACCCATGAATATCCAGAGTACATCTGATGCCTTTAACTAAATCTCTAAATACACTCTCGTGTCAATGGTAATACACCCGTTGAACCAAACTCATGTTACTGACAAGACCGATAAGCATTCTGACTACACTGCTAAACACTTAACGTAACTTCTAAAAATACCCTCAGATCAGGCTTCTGTGGTCTCTCCGGGTCGCTACAGTGCCACCTTGGTTCTTTGTTCCGCTTACAAGGCTCTATGCTTGTCTGAGATCAAGCTGAGTTTCTAAAGGGCCAGAGTGGATCAAGCAGCTGTTTTGACTGCTCAAAATTATGAAAATTCACATCATTTCCATCATTACTTTGATCCGGTTTGATTATAAAGAACTGAAATTGATCAAACTGCTATTTGCTCGTTCACCAGTGCTCGAGAAGATGAGGATTCTGAACCATAATTCCAGTCCTGAAACCCATAGAGACTTTATGAAGGAATTGATGTTCTATAAACGTGTTTCGGCAGAAGGGCAAATCGCATTCTCTCCTCCTTGCTAAGCAGGTCATGAATTGATGCTTAATTTGTTAATTTCTGCAAAGTTGGTTAATTAGTGTTGGCAGCCTAGCCATGTTCAGAATAGAAGGTTATTGCTTATTGCTCTTTTATAATAAAGAATTAGGATTCATGATTCATGAACGATGACAATTGTGAACCCTGAATTTAGAGAAATTCGAACCAATATAGAATTTATCAGAGAATTGCTGTTAAGTAAACAGGCTTCGGCAGAAGTGCAAATTGCTGTTATATAAACGTCTTATGAGTAAATTGGATCCTCCCTTTTAAGACATAAATTTCTTGACGCACAGAGTGGATCAAGCTGCCGTTTTGACTCTCTTAAATTTGTGAAAGTTGACACCATTCGCAGCAGTACTGCTTTTATTCGGTGGAATCTTGAGCTGAAACTCATCAAATTCTTATTTGCTCGTTCACCAGTAATCGAGAAGATGGCAATTCTGAACCATAATTTCAGTGCTCTAACCCACATAGACTTTATGAAGGACTTCGTGTTTTGTAAACGTGCTTCGTCAGTAGCGCAAATCGCATACTATCCTCATCGCTAACCAGATAATGATTTGATGCTGCCTGCTTTGTTAATTTCTGCTGCAAAGCTGGTTAATGTTAGATAGCTATAGCTAGGTTGAGAACAGAAGACTGTTTATAATTATTATCATAAGTTGAGCTTGAACTCTATAAGTTGTCTTCTTTATTTTCCTGTCAACAGCTGATGCACTTGCACATCACAAATTCTTTTGGAACTTCCCAGTACTTTTCAAGCCTATAGGAATCTTGTCCATCTCCAACTCAGTGTATACGCCATTACCGAGTTTGATATGTGTCTGCCCTGTACTTGAGATGTTGGTGCTTAAAGATTTTGAAAATTTTGTCCGTTTTAATATCCAGGACTTGATGCTCAAATACTTGTATCTGGAATGCTGATTTTGGTTGCCTATTGTTCTTGAAAATTCTCCAGCCCTTGCTGAAATCTCTTACATAGGGGGAACTCGGAGTTCAAGTACTCTGGATATCAAGAGCAAGAGAAGATTTACCATTTGATTGATGATCTGAGTCGTCTAACCAATTTGAAGAGCCTCAAAATTTATGATTTGCTTCTTACGGTAACTAATACTTGAAACTCTATGGTTATTCTTTGATTTGCTTTGTCAAAGAAATAAGAATACAGGGAAATGCAGAAAATGTTTCCAGATTCCAAGTTTCCAAATTTTTGTTCTGGATTGGTTTTCATTTGGAATGCTGAAAAAAGCTGAAAGAAAATACCCGAATCTGGAATTTCGCTTTCCCAAAAATACTAAATCAATGAGGTGAGTACAAAGAGGGAAAGCATATAAAGAGAATGAAATCAACTTATAATCACAGAGTTTTTCCTTTTCCAATTTCGAAGTAGATGATTACAGCCTTTCACTCTCCATATAAGAGTTTGTATTTGTGGCATTACTCATGTGAAAAGAAAGAGAAGATAAGCAAAAGCGCCTGTGTAAAGCATTGGTGCAAAACTATAAGAATCCATGTTTCTTATCAGGGAGAACAAGTTGAATACTATGAGAATCAAGTCCAGAAAACACTTCTTACAAGCTCAAAAATTTGAAGGGGCATCTCCTTATATATTTTTCACTCAATAGGAATACTGACTACACGAAATATTCATCCTAAGGGTATCACTTTCTCAAACTAAGAAAACTGTACAGTTTGGAAAACCAAAAATGAAAAAAAAAAAAAACACAAAGCTGTTTGGTGCCTGATGTACTACTATTATACAACATACACTTTGAATCAATACAGGATTTCTTGCTGAATGGCTTCAACTATCTCTCTTTCATTGACAGGAAAATTCTAATGAGTTCTTTTAAGAATTTCATCACCTGGGGCCGGAGAGCTCCATTGCTTGGACTAGTAAAGATGAATCATCTGTGAGATCGGAGTATCGATCTGACGAAGAGAATTCATGAGGTTTGCATTTGGTTGCCTCTGCTCTCTGAGAAGCTTCCCATCGTTCCGCAAGGCCATCGCCTTCAAGCATTCGAACAACTTCAGACATTTTAGGTCTGTGACCTGGAAGATATTGGGTGCAGAATAGAGCCACTTGAACAATCTCTTCAAGCTCAATCCTGTCATAATTGTTTTTCAAATCCTTGTCTACAAGCATTTCAAGGTTCTTCTCCTGATGAATTTTCTTTACCTGCAAATCAATAATTAAATTAATGTCACTCAAGTGAACAGGCATGAGTCATGACCACAATTCATCCTAACAACATAAATGATAAAACAGAAAAATTTGCTCACCCAGTCAAGCATGGCTCCTTTCTGGTTAGCTGCCTTTCCAAATTCTAGTGCTCTTTGGCCTGTGATTAGTTCCAGTAAAAGGATACCAAATCCAAAAACGTCTGTTTTTTCAGAGGACTGGCCCGTGGAAAGATACTCGGGAGCTATATGCCCTACAGTACCCCTTACAGCTGTTGTGACATGAGAATCTTGATGATCCAAAAGTTTTGCCAATCCAAAATCCCCTACAACTGCTTCATAATAGTCATCAAGTAATATATTTGCTGCCTTCACATCCCTATGAATTATTTTAGGGTCACATTGCTCATGAAGGTATAATAGTCCCCTTGCAGCTCCTAAGGCAATTCTCTTCCTAGTGCCCCAATCCAAGACAGGTTTCCCTGTCACAGAAAAATGAAGGGTTAGATCAGTTACCAAGAAATGACAACTCTGTGCTGGCATGAACGCCTATCTTCAGATTTTCATGCGTACGAGTGACTTGTAACAACATACCATGACCAAATAAGGTTTGTTTCTTGTTACAAGTTACAATATAATGTCACAAGTCACTGGTATTCATCACAAGTTGGTATGGATACTGCATGACATTGTAGCAATTCTCTTTTTCTAATTGTTTTACCTTTGAGACGAGAAGCTACACTGCCGTTGGACATGTATGGATAAACCAGGAGCCTTTCTGTGGCTGTGATGCTAAATCCATAAAGTCTAAGGAGATTGCGGTGCACTGCTAAGCTGATCATCTCAACTTCAGTTTGGAATTGGATCTCTCCTCCAATGGCATTGCCATCTTTAAGCCTCTTGACGGCAACAACAGTTCCATCTTGGAGAATGCCTTTGTACACATTTCCAAAACCTCCTTTTCCTAGTATGTTCTTGTTGCTGAAGTTATGAGTCGCAATCTGAAGTTCTCTAAATGGGAACCGCCTTAAGTTTCCAAGGGAAACTTCCTCATGATGCCGCTCTGAGATTCAAATAAATAGGGAATGAATTTTAGGGATCAAGCGAATATTTCATCTGTAGTACCAGTCAATTGTTGTATGAATAAGACTAACCCTTAACGTCAAAGAACATCTGTTGATTACGCCTTTGCCTCCACCACATAAACAGTCCGAATACAAGAATTATGAGAGAGACGCATCCCACGCTCAAGCCAAAAACAAGGGATAATTTGTGACTTCTAGGCCTATCTTGTTGATTAGCTGAAGAAGCAAAGGAATCAGGGTTAAGACTTAAGATCAACACAAGTATTTGAAATTCACTCAGTAGTTGTGAACGGTCAACTTAAATGATCATCCATCAAACTGAGAATTCTAATTTCCATACTTTGTGTGCTATTCAAGTTCATGGACATCGGCATTAATTGTGTCCCATAGCAGTCTGGTTCAGAACCTGTAGCACAGATCAGAGGGTTGCCAACAATACTGCAACAACACAAAGGCATAT
Organism: Swietenia macrophylla; assembly: GCA_032401905.1. Lineage (NCBI taxonomy): Eukaryota > Viridiplantae > Streptophyta > Magnoliopsida > Sapindales > Meliaceae > Swietenia > Swietenia macrophylla. The sequence continues at coordinate 3,370,414 of CP135578.1, read as the reverse complement.
CAGCAATTTTACAGTCCAAATTCCTGTTGCACAGATCAGAGAACTGCCAGCAACTCTTACTTGAATGTTTTGGCAGCAAATCTGGGTACAGGGCCACTCAGATTATTGTAGGACAAGTCACTGAAAAGCAAATGATCAAAAAATGTTGCAACATTTTCAAGAAGAAAATTCTAATCGGAAACCTAGTCATTGATAAATAAGAACACTTACAGAAAGATAAGCTGGGTCATGTTAGCCAATGACATTGGAAATGCTCCAGAAAGACTGTTATTATTAAACCTCCTACATGCAGTTGACAAAATTCATGTCTAATCAAACTCCAAATCATAGATACTTGTAATGATATATAAAAAATTCTCAAGCTTCAAGTTTTAGTTCAGAGATTTTCAAGCTTACATGTATTGAAGACTTCTTAAATGGCTAAGAGATGAAGGAATTTCCCCTGTAAAGAAATTATTGGAAAGATCAACCGTTTGAAGCTTAGTGAGTCTACCAATCTCAGAAGGAATTGGTCCAGTTATGTTGTTGTTCTGTAAGAGCCTGAAATTACAAAATTGTCAAAAATCAATATAAATGTTAATACCAATAACAAAATGAAGCCTTTCTATTTAGATATCCGAAAAAAATTGTCCAAGATTCTATGGTACTTACACAATCTGAAGATTTGTTAAGTTGCCAATACTTGGAGAAAGAGAACCAGACAAATTCTGGCTGGGAATTCCACTGCAGAAGACAAGTTCCACTACTTAGAATCATGTACACATCAAATTTTCATTCTAAAATATGAAAACAGTAGTAAAGAACTCACAGGCCAATGACTAAGCCCTCAGGAGAACAAGTAACCATTGTCCAGCTACATGGATCAACAGAATCCCCATCCCAATTATCAAGAACACCACGAGGATCATGCAAAGAATGTTTTATACCCATTAAAGCTTGCACTGAAAAAAAACAAAACAAACCCGGATGAAAAAACTCTTCATCTCATACTCATTTGAAGCAAGATAACATCAAACTTATTGCAGAACTAATAGTAGATTCAAAACAAGAAGAAAAAATGAAAATTATAAAATTCTACTTTACCTTCATAGTTTACACCTTTAGGAGTTAACAATCCATTAGCAGAAGTCCAAAAACAGAAGGAGGCAAGAAAACAAAGAGCAACTTCTCTTCTCATGATTCCCATGGAATTGAATTTAGAAAAAACAGACAATCCCAGTCGCCAAAGCTCGCTTATGTTGAGATAAGACTGATTTTGAGCTAGCTAGTTACTGTTACTATAGCTAGAAAAACCAGCTTTGAGCTAAGTTTCTTTGGTTCGAAGTAATTTTTAGAACAAAACTACTTGCTGCTTCCATGGCAGAAATCAATCCACTAAATCTTGTGTCGGAACATAGAAAAAACACAGTTTTATTGGTACTGTAAAGGGCAACTTAGCATGCCTGTCTTTGAGACAGGTAAAGCAAAGAATATATAATGCCCATAATCTTAAAAGAACAAATATTAACCAAATCTAGGACCAATAATTCTCAAAATACAAGGAGATATTTGGTATTTCCCCCTCTGTATTATTAATCATGAACCTTTTTTACGATTAGATGGAGACCAATACCATTTTATTTTTATACAAAGAACAAATATGCATGTGTGATATTCTCATTGTTTTTTTTTGGTTAAAAAAATGTTTCCCAAACATATTGTTCAATATTGTATAATATGATACCTGTAGAAACACTTTCACATAATATTTCCAAAAAACCAGTCATTATATGGAAGCAAAATTCTTATTTGGAGAATGATAAGAGGCATGAGCCATCCTGTTGGCTGCTTAGAGATAAGTATTTTGAATGTTTTAAGTGTCTTTCTTATTGGATTATGAGAACACAAACCACAAATGAGGCAGAGAATATGTGTGTGTGAATGGGAAGAAGAACTACATTCATTGCTTGTAACAATGGAGGAGAGAAAGAGAAATAGAATCCAACATTCCCTGAATTTGGCCATACAATAAAATTCCCAGATTGCATTATTTTTGTACTTCTTATTTTGGATAATAAAATAGAGAATGTGAGAATCTCGAGAAAGGTCAATAAAATATGGTAAGAGTAGCTCGAGATTGATGATGAAGGTGGTTTTGTTCACCCACCCACCAATTTTTTGAGCCCCTACGAGTATCTTTGTTGCCTGCCTGCCTGCCTGCACTCTACTTTCGTTTTAATAATAATATTGTGAAAATGGTAGATAATTTATGCACAAATTGAAGCACTTTTGCGCTGTAAATGGGTCTGCTTCTGCTTTTTTTGACAGATAGATAGATAGATTCCACAAAGCCACTATCAGCTTCTGCATTTTTTGATACATAGATAGATTCCACAAAGCCACTCTCAGCTAACGGTCACACACACACTCTCTTTCTTTTTCTGCTTCTGGCTTTCAGCTTACAGACAGCAATTCCACAGAAATTATTCAAAAGGAGTAAAAACTTTTAAAAGCAAAAGCTGCCATAAATCGTGACACAAAGTTAACGCATTCATGGGAGGCCTGCAAATAAATTAGTAGCTCTTATTTTTTTCATTTAACTAAAAATTTATATATTTTGTGCACTAATTTATGCTCAAATTTTAAAAAAAAAAATTTATATCTTAAATTTTTTGTTATATATTTTAAATTTTACGTTATTTATTTTAATTTTTATATTTTATATTTTAACTTAAATAACGTAAATTATACAATAATTTATAATTAATGATTGGTTTGAGAACAGTATTTTTGCAAGGGATTGAGATGAACAGTCAAATCACATGTTAACAACAATATCCAATAAGGCTAATTTTGATTGAGTTCTAAGAAGTAGGTCATGGGATAAGGATGGAAAGGACCCCATGTAACATTACACAGTGGCCAAACTAATTATAAACCCTAAAATAAGAGAAAGAGAGAGAGAGAGAGAGAATTGACCACACAGAAGAAAAGAACAGAGTAGTTTAATACTTAGAAAATGACAAAAATGTGCAGAGATTAAGGGCCAAAAACCCCGGGAACAGCTAGATTTAGTTGTCCCTTTCCTCACGATCACTTCCTCTAAACTGCATCCCTTAAAAATAAGGGCAAATTCCCAATATATTCAGATGCTTTACAGTCATAGCTGAGGACCATAGCCTAGATTTTGCGTCCAAATTACACCAAGATGGTTAAAGTTTTAACCCTTCATTTGTCTGCATTGCATGTCTTTTCTTTCTCTCGTCTTTATCTATTAGACATGTAAAATAACGGTAGATTGCCATGGCTGTGACACACAAGCTTTAGACAACAAATAGAATCACAAAACGTGGCAATGCGTTGACGGTTTCTTGCAACACATGGCCTCTGATTATTGGCTTGGTTCGTTTGGGTTTAAAACAACTGTCACTTGAACTATGCTTTGGCAAAAAGCTAGTTACTCCACGGCTAAGGGAAAAAAACATGGAACGTTGTAAACTACGGGCATTAATAAGATGTCTCCCATTAGTTTATATCATAAAACACTGTCAATTTTTTATGTTGCCATTGTTTCCTTATATTGGAATAAACTTAGGTTGTACTCCTAGCAATTAACATTAGGATTTTTATTTCATGTAAGATCGGTAAAAAAATATTTAAACATATAAATAAAAATTGCTAATATATATATTATGTACCTTACGTCATTTAATATAAAATTTAAAATATAATATGAATAATTAAAATAATTAACGTAAAATTTAAAACTATTAATATAAAAATTTAAAAAATAAAATATAAAAATTAAAATAATTTATGTAAACTTAAAATACATAACAAAAAATTTAAAAATACGAACAAAGAATTTAAAACAATTAACGTCAAAATTAAAAATTTTATATATATTTTCATATAAATTTATTTTTAAACATCATCACGTCATAAAATTTAAATTTAACATTTTACACAATTATTTAATAGCTATAACTCATCTCCCATTCATTTTTTATAATCTTAAGAACTTTATATGAACCATAATTTTAATGTACAAAAAGACTAAGGATATCAAATTGGTAGTAAACAATTATATTTTGGACTAGGAATTGGGGTTATAATGGAGAGAAATGAAGAACAAACAGCACATCTATTGTAAGCAATTTAAGTACAGACACAATAATATTTGGTCTGTAACTACAGCCCTGAAAAATAAGACACCACAGAGCATCCAAACTTTATTTCATGTTTTATTAGGTCCTCTATTGTCTCTTTGCCTCTCAACCCACTTGAATTTTGAAGCCAATACTTGTACTTTGTTCATCAAACATATCTTTAAATTTACTTTCAACCCTTTTTACATATGTTTTGAAGGTATACAAAGATGGGTTTTTATTAATTTTTTGAAATAATAATGCATGGCAATGAATATATGTGCTATAAATGCCACTTAACCATATGATCCTGTAGCCGATGTGGGTCACCTAATTAAGATATCTTTAGGTTTTTAATGAAGATGTGGGTCATTTCATCAAAATAGTACTAAACTTATTAATAATCTAGCACCGTATGATCCTGCAGCCGATGATCGCAAGGTTCATTAAAAGTCCAAATTTGATAAGGAAATTAAAGTGTATCAAAACATCTTAATGATTTTTGTCCATTCTTTGTAATAGTAATAACAACAGCAGTATATAATGATGTTGAGATGGTGCTTTAGAGAAATGATTTTCCATGAAGCAGTGGCAAATGGGCATCATTGGCGTGGCCCTAAATGGGGGACAATTAGCCCCCTCCTTGTGTTGAAGGAATAATCACTTTATACAAGATCAAAAAAGAAAAAAAAAAAAAACATTGCATTGTGTACAATTCAAAAAGAGACACAGAAAGGGAAAAGAAAGATAGGGGAGTGGTGTTAGTTGTAATCATGGAAAGGCAAAGAGGGAGATTGACAGGAAAGTGAAAGTGAATAAAGTGTCCATAAGATGAAAGACAAACATGGTAGAAAAAGCTTTGTTGAGGGGAACATTTGTAATGGATGGTTATGATGCATGCTTTCTTTAACATCTTTGAAAAAACTGTAGAGATAACCAGTCAACTCACTTTATATGCATATATCGGTCTCTTTCCTCTCCCCACAGTATTATTTCTTCCATGGTCCATACCCAATTTCTTCTTCATCGTCTTTCCTCTGAAACAATAATCACTCTTTATCTTTCCACCTTCCCACCTTCCCTCTTGTTTCTTTTATTTATTTATTTATTTTTTGGTATTATACAAACATAAATCTAACCTGCTATGAACGAAATTCAAACCACATACTTATTGCACTACTTTAAGAAATTTCAGTTAAAAAAGTTTGATTCCAATGGTAATTTCACTGTGCAGAACATTCAAAAGCTTCTGATATTATCAGTAAGTTTAAGAATCACAGCTCAATTTTAATCTGGAAATGAGATCAAGATAACTGCAATTTTGCCGCTTTGGTCCCCTACTTAGCAGTGACAGTATAAGTTATAGCTACTAATCATAAAAGCATGATGGCAAATTTGTCCTACTGCCTGTATGAATACAAGTTGTCCTTTGTTTCTACCCTATATTCCAAAGAAACAACAAGGATTAAATGGCCGAAGAGATGAGTCCAGGAACTTACTGTTATCTTTCCTCGGAAAAATTTTCAGAGCATTGATAAGCACTGGAGAATGATAACAAATATATATGGCTTAGTTCTGTCATGCTCATTGCATTTTGCTCATGGACATGTCTTATTCAGTCCATTTGCATACCAATTGAAATGAAATTTTATAGAGATGTTGAGACCACAATGGAAACAATAAGAATAAAGATAACAAAAATTCAAAAACTATGGCAATAAAATTTTTATAAAGATCACATGATTTATCAGTTTCTATGGCAACTGTTTTCGCATTCTCCTGAATAGAACGTGATCAAAAACACAAAATGCATCAAGATTATATGCATTCAACTCTCAATTAATCAACTGAGCCCTCCCAAAGAGGGGGAATCTTCACTCCTATCAAGTAATGTTAAATTGATCTGAACAACCAAAAGAGGATTTAAGCTTATGCAGAATTGCATGCAAAGTTTGGATACTGTCATACACATGCTTGTCGCAATTGTGAAAAAGAAAGCATCTTCCTTTGAACGGCATGCTAAAAAGCCTGCACCGTTTCCATCACCCAAGAACATAATTTGAAGAGCAATTCTCAGGAGGACCATGCATGCATAGATAAAACAAAAGCTCTCTCTTTGGTCCCCCACGTCACTTATTCAGAGAGAACAAATAACACAATTTTCCAAACTACACTTCTGGCTTAAATCCATTAGCGAAATGTAACGCATGGATGTTTTAAATGGGATTCATTTCCTCAAATAGCTTATGGGTGCAAACTTGGATGATTAGTTTATTCCTAAATACATAACAGGATTACAAAAGGGAATATTCAATAAGTTCAAAAGCCATTAACTCACCAATTAATCAGTTTGACAAGCCAACTACTAACAGCTATATGATTCTTTGCTGGTTTCATAAACAATTGTAAAGGTTCATAGGAGATTCGCATAACAAAAATATGCACCTCAGTCCCCCAAAAGAAAAATGAAACGTAGAATTGCATGGGCAAAAGGAAAATTCTAACTTAGCTTCCAAGCAAAGAAACGCATTTGCACACATGAACACAAATTTGTTGAAAATTTTACTTTTAACTGACAGTGGAGAGAACTTGAACAAGTTATTCGCTTTAAGAATATAGATTACCAACATTTTCTCTCAGCTGAATACATAGCAGCTTCGTCAACAATGCATAAACAATTTGGAGAACTATGGCTTCAAGCCTCCAACCATTCATCCCACACTTTCCAGGGAATCTATATATAACCAAACAATAAACCGCATCAAGAAAGTAAGAACAAAAGGGAAAAGAGAACAACTCTTGCGGCATCCAGCACAAAATGCTTTCCAAATAGACACACACACATACAGTTACAGACTAGCCCCCTTTACCCCGTCAAACCCAGGCATTTAATATTTGGGCCATGAATCTGAACGAGGCCCAGATGCAAGAAGTCAGACTTAACAACTCCCATATCTCTCCCCCTGTTTCCATAAAAAGGAGCTTAACAAATATGCATGCACACTGAAACAAATGAATTTCAAGGGTGGGATGGGGTGCATCATGTGGGTAGTGTGATTTTGCAGTGAATAGTGTTGAGAGAATTTAGATGCTATGGTGCTAGATCGTGATGAATTGCCCCAAAACTTGTAGACATGATAAACTTCCAAAAAAATTGAGTTGACAAAACCAGGAGAAATCCAAGTAAATCATAAAGAGGAAGAGTCATTCTTACAGAGGACAATAACGTAACAGTAATCTCTCAGAATTATCTCAAACTCATCTACTTTAGTCCCCTTATTGTCAGCCCAAATGCATTGTTAGATACAATAACGAGGAAATTTAATAACCATTAAGCCAAGTTTGCTTTTTTCACCAGCCTCTATCATAATATGATTGAGATCAATTCTAGGTTGCGGAGCTGACGAGCGTAATAATCCATAGAACACTTATGGCCCAGAATTTGGAAACACAAAGCTACAGACCTAGAAATTAGCATGATTTTAAACCAGACAACCTAAAACTGATAACCATTATTATCTTAAAAATCAAATAAGCAATATATAATAACTTGATGGCCATCCTAAAGACAATCATTTGACTTGTCTGAAATTTCAGGTTTGTGTGTCAATAACACCAAAATCCTGCAGCTCAACTACCACCTATTAACAGGGTAAGACAAGATCAGGCATTGGGAATCAACAATACTTTCCTAAGGAAATTTATGAATGATTCAACAAATTTTAGAAAGATCACATTAAATTTAATCACTCAAATCATTGAGGACTTCAGGTGCTATATGAACGTATGAGCAAGGGAGAATGAGGGAGAATGATGTGCAACTGGAACACCTTGAGAGGATTTTTTTTTTTTTTTCATAACAAGAGGAACTTCTTGTGTGGCACCTTAATTCGCCAAAACGGACAATGTTGAACTGAATTATCACAAATTTATTTATTTAAAATTTTTTAACTAATGAAAAATATAATAGTTTAATCCAATTTTTTCTGTTGCCAATTTTGTAGGACATTTTTTTTAAAGAGGGTTTTTTTTTTTTTAATTTTAGTTTGGGAGGTGAGATTTGTATAATTTTTTATTATTATTTTAATTGGTGCATTTTCTGGTCCCTTAAATTATTCATTGAATCTGAAAAGCAAAATTGATAAGAAAGGAGGAAATTATAAAAGGAATTGCATTGAACAAGCAGCAAAAGAGTAGCAAAAGAGGGTATGCATTACCCTCTGAAACCCAAAGGCTAATGGAAGACCATTTATGGATATTCATTAAAAGGTAAGAGAGCTTAGCTTACACAAGAAGTGCAACCAGCTCTCTTTTCTTCTTTCAAAATTAAACAAAACCCAAAACGAAAGTCGATTGATTATTCTAGTAACCAGCAGAGCAGAGCTTTATTTGTTCATCCCAGTTGCATTCTTCACAGCATCAGCAGCACCCTGTGCCTTTGCCTTCAGCTGCTCACTCGCCTGCGCACACACCAACATTCAAACATTACTCAATAAGGCAAGAAAAAGAGAACCCATGATTTGAAACCAATGTTCAAACCTCATTCATGGAGTCTTTTGCAGATTGAGCAGCATTGTTAGCTTTGTCCATCATTCCGCTGGCCTTTTCCTGTAACAAACATAAAATTACATTATAATCTTTACAAGACATGGTACAAAGAGAAACGCAGATGATACGTTGATTACCTGTGCTTGGCCCTTGGCTTCACCAGCATTGTAGCTCATGCTCTGAGAATTGTCTGCCATTTTTGTTTTCCCTTTTCGTAGGTTCGAGAACACAGAGTGAGTACTTGATATTTCAAGACTTGAAAGAGAGAAGCTTTCAGTTGTTTTGGTGGTGGAGACGATGCTGTGAAAATGGCCATAATTTATAGTTTCTAAGACCAGTCCCTTGCTTGACATGTGTAATGTCATTTTGTAAATAAGCTTGACACGTGTGAACACTGTGTTTGGTTTCACTAACACGTGTAACTCTACCCTTGGACGATTGGATCTAGGCCTTGTGACCAGGACACTTCTTGGTATTCAAATTCAGAGTTGGTTGAGCAACATCCGGGTGTGAAATTGAAGAGTTCCATGCGTGATTCTTTAATTTCTCTCTGTAACATATTGATTTTATCCAATTGAACGTTCGATCCAACGGCAAGTCGTTGTAATAGTGACATCTCAGATAATTTCATGATCCATTGAGAAGAAAGTATTATGAATTTTTAAGTACAAATAATTAATAATTATTTATTTTTTATTAATTAAATAATTTTATTATTATTAATATAATAAAATAATAAAAAATTTTATTATTATATTGTTCTATTATGTTCATCTAATTGTTCAAAAATATAATATTCATAGGTTGAATTATATTTTTATTATAAATTTTAATTTTGTTAATTTGTATAATAAATTTTATAAAATAAAATAAAATATGTTGGCTTTGGCTTATTAAAATTTTAAAAAAATATGAAATAAAAAAAAATTTTAATTAATTTTCTTGAACCGGGTTCGATGGACAAGTTAAACCAAGTTAGATGCGTCAACACAGGCGCGGCCCCCTAAACAAAGCTGCTTTCAAACTTCTTCAGGGCGACTGTTTAGAGGTCGAAACCAGAAACAAGAGAAAGGCAGAGATAGAAAGCGCTGAGCAGAAGAAGAAGAAGCATAATCCTAAGAAGAGAAACAACCCTCAGCTCACTGATAACGGTGTGTTATTTAACTTCGCTTTTTTCGTTATTATGTTCACCGTTTTCTTTCTGGGTTAAATTTTATGTCTATTATAACTCCGTTAAGTGTTACCTGTCATTGAAACACAATGAAAGCTATCTGGGTTTGCTTCGTTTTGGACTCTTTGTGGGTGAAAGTGTATTCTTTTTTGGGTTTTTGTTTTCAGCATAGATGGCTGGCTAGATTATCCAGTTTGCTATTCGTTCTTTTCGAAGAGAAAAAATTGTGCGTCTTTATTTGGGGTAGAAGTTCAAGCTCGGTATAGACCTCAAAGGTGAAAGCAAGTAGCTGCCATGAAAGAATTTAGTGCAATTTCATTGAGTAGAGTTAACACGGACTGATGATAAGAATGTTCTAGTTGTGAAATCGATTTGATGATATGTGAACGTTGAAGCTTAATGTTGAATGTTCATGATGACGGCTAATGTTTTTAATGAAGAATTTACTTGCGCAACTAAACTGCTGTTTTTGTTATAAAAGTAAGTGTGCAGCATGATTGTAATACCCTTTTACCGTTGATTGTAAATGAAATCTTATCCACAAGCGCATAGAATTTTGATACAACATATATGTGGAAGTTATGCTCAAGTCCCAAAGGAAAATTTAAATTTGTTGGGACTTCTTGTCACTTTCACTTAGCAGCGATTTTCTAGTTGTTAATAGCACCAATGATTTATTTTAAAATCAGCTGGATGCAATTAGAAGATCTTCAAATTTATTTTTTATTACCATGAATATAGTCTTTTCAAATGGTAAAGAGTCATACGGGTAAGTTCCATCATTATTTGCAATAATGGTTTCCATGGTTTAGCCATGATTTCTAGTTTGTAGAGTTGCAGTTGACACTTTGTATATATGGATACTGAATGTACAAAGATTAATTTCCAATTGATAGTGTTTCTTCTTTGTTGTTTTCAGGTGAAATTTCAAATACAGTAGGAGAAGAGTATGAACATAATAAACCCACAGGGAAGAAGAAGAAGAAGATTAAGAAAGGAAATGACATTGATGTTGGCAAAGCTGTTCAGATTCAAATCCAAGGTAAAATGGTTTAAACATACAAGTCGTTGTGTCAAAATGACTTCAGATTTTTAGTAAATCTTCTCTTATTAGTTTCTTGCATCTGTTGTTTCCACAGAGAATTCGCCCAAAGTTACTAGCGAAAAGAAAAGGAACAAATCAAAGAAGAAGACAAGAAATGAGGATAATGCTGCAATCGGTGACTAAATCTGTGTATTTTTTATATAATAATTTGGCTATGTGAGACAAAACATTGACACTTTACTTCCTTGCAGAAATTATGATGCTACAAAGCAAATTTGAGCAGGACAGAAAGCGGATACAACAATTGAGAGCTGGTAGGAAGTTTCAACCTTATTAAGTGCTTGCTGAGTTATTATTCAGAGACAGAATGTGACGGAATCTTACGTTGGATAGGAATGGGTTATTCTTAGAGTTTATAAAGGTGGGTTCTGCATATCCTAATGGACATGTCTTTTGGAGAGAAATTAGTGGCTTAGTCCGTGACAAGGAACTGAAGCAACTGTTTATTTTTTTAAACATTAACCATATGAGAACTAGAGGATTAACTGCACACAATTTTCCAGCCCCATTTCTCCAATTTTTTGGCTTGTTGATCAATGAAACGAGCAAGTGTACCTACATACAGTAATTTGTTAATGAGAATGTGCCATTTTTGGATGATTAGGACTTCTAAACATTAACGATACGAGAACTAGAGGATTAACTGCACACCATTTTTTCAGCCCCATTTCTCCAATTTTTTGGCTTGTTGTTAATGAGAATGTGCCATTTTTGGATGATTAGGACTGAGAAATTTGTTCCATTTCACAAAGAACTTGTAAGATGCTTTTCGGACTTCAAGCCCGTGATAATTTGGGGCATCAAACAAGTTGGATGGAGAGTTTAGGGCCTGTGACGAGTCAAACTTGATCTAGCCGTCTAAATTTTATATATTTTATTAAATTTTTTTGTTTTGATTTATTAAAATTTATAGATTAGTCCGTCATGATTCAAATAGATTCAAATTCACAGGTCGTACTGAATTTTACTATTTTTTTTCACAAATATGAGACTTAATTTTTATGAGTCCAATTGGATCAACCCAATCATTTAACACCTTTTATCATGACTGATGAATTTTCATTTTTTTAAAGAGTCCTGAGCATGATCAGATAGTGAAATGAAATAATTAATAATTTTATAAATTGTAAAGTTCATCTTTTGAATAAAGAAAAATATATCATCACTTGAAATACGAGTTGGGATAAATTAATTGTGTATTTTGTATTAATTACCCTTTCATAGAACTCTGTCAATAGACTCCTAAAGTTTGAATGGCGTAAGTTACCAGGCAGCAGGCAGGCACCAATCATTTGTAAAAGACCCAGCTTAGTTAATTGACAAATAGAACAAACAAACCATTATTTAACCACATAAACAAGTTTCACGAGCCTTCCTCGTTGAAACACAATATTTTAACTTAATTAGCTTTAGAAGAAAGATCTAATGCATTGCATGCTGCCCATCTTTTACTTCCGACATATGCTTTCTTTTTTGCTCTTTTTCTTTACTTATGGTCAAGTTTGGCAGGCAGTAACTTCATATTTTTTTTCCTGCTACTTTGCAAATGGCTGTCGTTCCGTTTCATACCAGCAATGAGTACTCAGAACTTATGGTCCAACATGCGGACAGCTAAAGGAGACTGGGAATTAGTTTCGCCTCAACTTTCTTCACGCATTATTTGTAATTATTTTAAATTTCCTTTCATGGGTGATAGTTGTTTTTAGCCCTAGGTCTTTCTTACGAAATCAATAGAAAATTAAGCAAAGACTCAGATTTTCATCGACGGGGAATAATTGTTTTGGTCACCTGTCACATCCAAAAGAAACTAATACACAATGAGAATATGCTCAACAAAAGAAATCGTTAGACAATGAGCGGAGCAAGATGAAAGAAAACAAGCATTATTCACCTTTTGACGCCGAGAAATACTAAAACACACCACAAATTTATTGCTGGAAAAATCAGCCATGGGGCAGAGAGGACCGATAAACAGAACCGTAAAAAGCAGGTACATAGCTCTTGGATTAAGGTGATACATAAAGACAGTTTATAATATAACATTACTACTCTTTATTATAGGTACTGCTTTGAAATCTCCAAGTCTGTAATAAAGACATGGAAAATCTAGACTTATTTATAAACCTTGTTCACAGTAACATGCTCAAATGCAGCAAAAAAGGAAATAGGCATAGGCTGCTCAGGCCCTGCCATTATTACAACATAACCCCAGAAAATTATTAAAGAAAAACATTAAAAAGAAAAGGGAACACAATACAAAAAATGTACCTATTTCCCTTAAACTTCCTCGTCCTTCTCATCTTCGCTCCAACAACATTTCAGGATCGACCTAGGGGATGCAGAGCCATCAGCCCTTGTAAAGCTGTAGTAGATCAGCGAGCCACCGTTACCAAGCTCTTCATAACTCTCTTCTCCACAAGAATATCCCTTGAAGTCCAGAGGGAACTTGATGCCAAGTTCATCACTAGGAATGTCAGAATGGAGAGCTACAGAAAACTCAGCTGGTTGAAAGCAAGCCAGAACCCTCTGAAGCAAGGGGGTCAACTTCAGGACCTCAAAATCATAACCCATAGCCTCAAAACTTGCATAACTGAAACCATCTTCAGGTGTAACATGTACGGTAGATATTGCATCCCCTTCAATACCATTCATGGAGTAACCACAAGGTTCGAACTCAAAATCACATATCTCAGATTTTGGAAGAATCTTCCTAATACCAGAATCCTCAGTCATCAAAGCTGCTGAACTTTCATTAGTTTTGTAGAAGACAGATGCCCTCTTCCTATCCAAACCAGTCATGCACATCTCTAGAGTGTAAACTGGGTTTAGATGGTTCTCCACTTCAGCAGAAGCCGAGTAAACATGCCATTTCTTGGTATTGTCAGGACTGGCCATCACAAAAGCTGTGCCGTCCATGCCAACCTTGCTAAAGTGACCATCAAGGACAGCAACTTCCTCGGAGAAGCTACGGTGTGGAAATGGCTGAGCCCCAGGAAATGTGAAGCTCCCGCGAGTGTACCTCACAGATCGAACAGTAAGAGAGAGGAACTCAGCCAGCTTAAGGATGGCAGGGATTGAAAGAAGCAACTTTGTAGTCCCACAAGTTTTGATAATAACTTTGTAAGGGTACACGAAGAGGCTAGATTCTGAAAGGACATATGAATCAAGATCTTCATTTGACAATGAAGAAACAATAGTGCATTCAGCTGGTTTCAAAATTTCATCCAATTGATCCTTAGACAATGAGCGGAGGCCCATACCTCCAGGATCAGGAAAGACAACAGGCTTGAAAAAGGATACCTCCAGCCTCTTTTCATAACCTTCAAATCCAATTGCAGAAACTTGCAAGTCCATCTTGCCTCACAGAAAATAGACAACGAGCAAAGAGAGAAGATTGAGAGAATGAGGGAAGTAAAAAAGAAACAGGCCAAGTGAAGTGTGGTATCAATGAGAACTAATATTAAATGCAGTATAAGGGAGCTTCAGGGGGAGGGGGGGTTATGTCACAACTTAGGAGATATCAGGATGGCTTTCGGATGCACTGCACAAAACAAACCAAACAAATAATGTCAACGAGCCATTCATGTTATGATATGCACAAGGAAGATAAAATTTTATGAAATAAAACTTACATTGGAGTAAGCAGCAGATCTGAACTTCTTGATTCCACCGTGAGGTCGAACGTCTTCAATGCTGTAACCTAGAGGAGCTTCGTAGAATAAGGATTTACTACTGCTAGACTTCTTTTTACCACCTTTTGACTCCATATTAGATCATTCAGCCTTTCCTGCAAGAAACATTCCTACCAAGCATCAGCACCACAAGCTAGTCCAAGACACCAAAATATTAAAAAAGAATATCCATCGAAAATTGATTCTCATCTACAAGCACAATCGGAATGCCCGGGAAATAGAGTAAATAGATATGTATGAGGAAACTTGATGACCTATATATAAGATAAAGCATAATGGGCACACAATCATATAACAAAAGTATCAAGAGAACAATAACAACAACGGAAAATGACAACTTCTTATGCATTCAACTCAATTTCATCTTCAGGAAGATAATAAAAGCAATTAACATATGCCAGTCGAGGGAACAGAAGATTAAGAACAAAATATTTAAGCAGAAACTTAATATTCAAGAAACAATTAACTTCATATTACAAATTGAAACGAACTTCACCAGATTCAATAAAACAATACAAACAAATTTCTCTTATAACCTCGTATCATTTAGAACACGAACGGCCACCAAATTCTGCTGCAAAAAATTTCTTTTCAACACAAGCCCTTTTTGTTTCGTTGGCAAACAAAAATATTAATCAATCACACAACTAAAAAGATTAAAACCATGACCAAACCTAGTTTCCCTAACCCTTAAACCAAAACCAATACAGATCTACAAAGCTTAGCCTCCAAACAACAAAACATAAACAAAAGAATAAATAGCCATCACACATACAAAAACAAAACGACGTGCAAAGATGCAAAATGGACGATACGCATATACAACAAAAGACCAAAGAGAAAATCTCACGCGACTTACAGTTAATGAAGAAAATCCCACCCGAAACGAGAAGCTACCCCTCGGTTCAGCCACCAACAAACCCCAGAAAAGCTCAAGGGAAAGCTAATAGAGAATAAATACAGCAAATCAGACAGTTCACCGTTCGCAATTTGAACTAAACGAGGATTCTGTGTTCGCCTTCCGCTCACAGCGGCAGAGCATGGACAGCCTTATATAGGTGGTGTTCTACAAGTTTGACACGCGTTTTCACGATATCTACGGTCGTACCCTTCATTTTATTTATTATTTTTTCCGTCGTACCTGAATCTCCTCAAAGACATCAATTACTTGCCTCTAATTATAGTACGATGATATCCGAAATGATTAATTTGCCCTCGAATGATGCGTGAATTACGAATGGGGACTTGTGTGTTTTCAGCGGACGCCAACTTGTATTTTACGCAGAAGCCTCTCTTGCGCCCGAATTTTCTGAGTATTATATAGGGGTATTTTGGGAACATACGTACAAATTAATACAGTTTTTAATTTTATTTATGAGATTAAATTTGTACAAAATAAATTAAAACCTCTTATGTAAAATATTCAATGATTTGATTCAAATAAGATAAATGATAAAAATTAAAAAATACCAAAAAAATTAATAAATCAAATTATTCATAGTATAATATATAATATTATTATATAAAATAATTCACGAAATAATAATAATAAATAATTTTTATTTATGAAAGATTTAAAAAATAATAATAATAATAGTCAAGTGAAGAAAGACTATTGAAAAAGAAGGAAAAGACAAGAAGAAACAGAGTAGAATGGCTTGGCAGAATGGTAGCCAATAATTTACTGCCATGTAATGAGGTTCACTTATTTGAAAGCAGATCTGGTACGCTTAATTGAATGAACTGATAAGATAGCCACTGTGGATTGACTAGACCAATCAAATAATTTCGCTCACACCATTAAGTGAGCTAGCTGTCTTTTTTGTCTTGCAAGGCATGTGGGGTCCACAGAATCTAAACTGGGCCCAACCCATTACTTAAAATGACCCGTACATCTTTCCACATTGACCAAAATGACCTCCGAGTTTGAAGATTTGTTGATGGGATAATAACACACAGGCCCCTGATTTTTTTTTTATACGAACAAAGACATAATTTATCTGCTTGTAACTACTAAGTCACCAATTCTTATCGACATGACAAAATTACTTTCATGTTGAATTGTAATAATTACAATTTTTAGAGTTTTTAATTATTACAAAAGGGTATTTAAGCCATTGAAAATTATAATTAACTTAATTTATTATATATAAACAAATTGTGTTCTTATTTCTAAAAAAAATTATTATCTATTTTGTTAATAGACATTCAAAATTTTTGTGATGATATAGTTATAAAATGTCAAATGTTTACAGCATGGCTAAAATAATAAGGAATCATAGTACAAAATATTAAAATTAAAATTTATCAAATTAAAAAAATAAATTTGAAAATATTAAATAGTTCAATTAATAAATTTTTTTAATATAAAAAATATAGTTTTAAATTTAAAGGTGTCAAATGAATTGATCTGACTCATTAATAAAATGGAGTTTATATAAAGTTGTGAGTTAGATTGACAAAAAAAAAAAAAAAAAAATTTGACACAATCCAAAAGTTTCGCCTATTTTACATAAATCACTGACAGGCACTAAAATTTGAAATTCTAACTCAAATTTGAAAGCAAAATACCCAAAACACCCCTCGATTAGCTCCTATAACATGTAATTCTTCAGCATTGGTCCTAGAAAACTTTGATCATTTTTCTTTCTTCCCAGACAATTCTCTACCCGAATGATAACTTCGGGGGAAGAAGAATTTCTCTACCTGGTCGTGAAATCCAGGCTTACATTTTAAACCTCTAATATGTAGTACAATTTTTCATTTACATTTTAAAGCATTCACTCGAGCAAGGAACTATGCACAATCGATCCATCACAATCGGTCTGTCACCTTGGATTATGTCATTTTTCATGCAATACAGAAACCGAGACACAAAGAATCAAAGAATAGGTTTATGGATTGACCAGTTATCTTAGCTCCCTCCAATGTGAGACGAACCCTCATTGCAGCAATTTCAGCTTTCCAGTAGATTCTGGGGAGTGAACTAACTTCTTATTCTTCCTTTTATGCTGGCGATTCAGTTCCTCCAACCGCTTGGATACCTAAAGATTAACCAATACAACAAATAAGCAGGACACAAAATTCAACATAAACTACTAATAAGCAGCCATGCATTGGAAAATTACATCAAATTTCTGGCCGCCCTTTGGCTTCTCCCAACTGGAAAACGGGGTAGATTGGGGTTGGGACTGGTGTTGGTTTTTTGGTCAAATCTTACAGCTGGAGATAAAAGAAACCCAAAACAAAAGGAATTGCTGTCAGGAGTTCCTAATATCAAGATTCATCTCCTAAATCTTAGAATTGGAGTTCTAAGGAAAAAAAATTAAGAGGTCAACATGATAATTGCACCAAAAGTTTTGGTACATCTGCCAGTATGAGTAAACTGCATAGAACTGGTTAAATCTTGGAAACAGTGGTTCGCTGACACAGTAAAATCAGCTAACTCAAATCAAAATGCTGCAATTAGAATAGCAAATAAACAAAAAAAAAAAGGTGTGGAAAATGTTAATATACCCCAGGGCTCAAAGTGATTGCACACATGAATTGGCATGTCTGTTAAGATGATACAAAATAAAATCCATGTTCACTTATGTACATCAGACAAACGAACATTTGGACTAACTTTAGGGTTTAACATGTCATCACAATGAAGTTTTAGCTTCACAATTCCATTTCATCCATAAATGAAAACAGCCGATGGAGAAGTGCCGCCATGCACAACCAAGGTGGCAGAAAATCTTACAAGCTGAAAATTTACATAAAAAAAGAAAAAATCTAGATAGGAAAAAGCGGAAGAAAATTTGGATTCAGTACAGAGAGGAAAAAAAGGCATTCATAACTGTGAAAATTATTTCTTTATGAAATCCATTTTAGCTCAACCAAGAATTCCTCCATTCTCTCAAATACCGTTTCATTATGCATCAGCCCCTCAAAGGCATTCATAACAGGTGTTCTATCCAAATGCATCACATAAAACAAGTAGGAGCTGCTCCATAATCTTTGCTAAAGCTATATGAACTACTCATGTTAAGGCATCGCTCAATACAACCCCAGAAGAGAAGAATAAAAGCAGCATAACTCAACGATCACCGTACAATACAAAAGAAAATGATTTTCTTTCTTTAGATCCCACCATGTTGTATCAACCAGTTACTTATTTGAAAAATTCTGAAAGGTACAATGGCCAACCAAACAAATCACAAAGGTCTTGAGATTCGATCCAAATGTGTTGAAATGAACACTTTTAGTAGGAAGCAAAAACATAGCTTCTCAACTGAGTCTGAAGGACCATAATATGTTTGTTTTTGCTATAAAGACACATGTTAAGGCATCTGATAGTTGATTCTGTATGTCAGTCTGCAAAATGCCCAAGTTCTTTCTTCGCTGTCAAAGAGCAAAATACTGCAATAAAGTTGACTCTACAACATATTTTTTTGCTTTAACCATTTCCTCACATTAGAAGTTCACAACATTGAGAAAGATGGCTTGCATGTCTAGCAATGAAATGTGATGTCTCAGCTTATTGGCATTCAAACAAATACGAGGATGACAGAGAGGGACAAAGAGAGACAGAGAGAAGCCGAGGCAAGGGGGAAGGGAGTACCTTGATTGAATAAGCCAGAGGTAATAGCGTATCTGGGTCCATTGCATCCTCAGGGAAGTTGCGCAAAGCATGTACGAGTTTCTCAAAGGGTAATTTTATCTGAAAAATAATACAAAGACCACATGGAAGCAAATTGTAATGTTACTCAGCTTTCAAGTAGAGTTTAGGTTCCGAGACACTCACCAAGTCATCATGGCAATATTTCAACAGGGCTAAACCAACTTTGAAAACTATCTTTACACCCTGTTACAAAAAAAAGAAAAGATTATATATGCTCAACAAAGGCTTTTAAGAACAACAGAATGAAGCGTCAAAAGAAACTGAAAAACCATACAGATTACCAATCACAAACCTCATGGAGAAAGACATCCCATATTCGAAGAGCCAAATGGAACGGGAAGGAGTATGAGAAAACAGTTATGAACCACTGACTTGCATACATGCTAGAATTTATCATTTCTTTAGTAAAATGCTCTCCCATCTTTGGCAAGTGCTCCTTCATTAGATAGTCAAACTGAAACAAGTATTGCTGTACAAGAGGCAGTCCTACCTATTGCATGAGTACAGAAATTAAAGATCTCAGACAACAGATATCGTTTCGTTGTGGTTAAAGAACACAGATGCAGCTTCAACATAATAGTATACCATAGATGGGTCAACTGCCATCAGCAGTTGCTCTACGTGCAATGCAGTCAGTCATTTTTTTGAACAAAGGCAAACCTCACATGAAACAAATTTACTACGACCAGGGCAGAGAAAGCAAGATCACAGGTCCATTCCACAGTGGAGATCAAAGTATCACCCACATAAACAGAAACAGATAACCACCAAGACATAATGACAGGCAGACCCATTAATACATAGACACTGATTCCTTTAGAGAATCAGGACCTTCAGGGCTTCTTCTCTTGCACTACTTACAAATGACCTATCGGTGGTAAAAAGGTGTACATCATAAGCCTTATTAACAAATTTAGCGCCTCGGCTACCAAAATGTTAAATAAATAAATAAGTTTTAAGTCATTTTTTCAGTACAAACATGGATCATATGCATTCAGCTGAGTGCAACCCTAAGAATTATTTCAAGAAATTCATGAAAAAAAAGAATTACCTGATACAATCCTTCCATTGGAGCATGGACATCTCCTTTCAGCAATGCAACCATTAACCAAAATGCATCCTCTTCACTCATATAAAGAAGCAAAAGACCAGCCAGAAAACCCATTCCCTGCATGCCCAACATTTCAAAATCAATCATTATCTTAAACAAAGAAAATGCATGATTCATTAAATGTGTAAGAGTCCAACCTGAACATATCCAACATCTCTGTCATAGACAGAATATGCCTTCAAAACATTGTAGAGGGATCTCTGACCAGGCCCATGTCTCTGCTGGAAGAAAACATGAGAAGGGAAGGTACGAGAAATATCCCAAATTATATCCAGCTCAGAAGCTGATGTCTCATATATTAACAGTTGCTGCAAGGAAAAAAGGTTTCGTCAACCGAATACTGATTAGGATATGTGTTAGTGCACAGTAGGAGTGCACAGCAAGAATAAACCCATGCTTTATTAGTGACTAAGTCAATTATACAAAAGGTGAATAGTTAACATTAGCAAAGCAACTTTGTTAGTCAGCCAAAGTTTTAGACAGCTACACACCCATCAAGGACAAAACTAAGCTTTTCTAGATTAGAAACCAAGTTGATGTTAAATGCTTTCCATGAAATCCACTTCCCTGTCCAAGCAGAACATCAATGAAAAGGACAGACGAATAAAAGGATGGATAAAGAAAAGTAGTAAAGGAGGAAATCTTGTAGGTAAATTGAGAATAAAAGCATCAGTATTCCTTCAAAATTGTGAAGGGAAATAGATTAATAGGGATGGGAAAAGTTCAATTTTTCCCACAATTCATTAGAAAATTGAACAAAACTCACAAACAAACAGACAAGGCAAGCAAATGCCACAGCACGTAAGAAATAAGATCATCTATTAAACAAGTAAAGACAATTTTTGAGGCAACATATCAAGAAAAAGAAAGAAAAGGAGTACCTCATAAACTCCAGGGTTCATCAGCAAAAGTTCTCGACTTCCAGAGATCAACTGCCAAACCAGTCCCCTTAAAAATCAGGAATGCCTTTCCTAATTCACCTTTTAACTACGTGAGGTTTTCTTTGAACATAATGCTTCCAATCACTGCCTCCCACCCCAATCATCTTTCTCCATTTTCTAACCCTTCTTTCCTCCCTGAAAAAATGTTGATATTCATTGCAGAACATCAGTATTAAAGTTTATCAGCATAGAAGATACACTGATTGGCAGTCCTTTCATAAACCTCCCCACTAGAAACAAATTCTGATAATATGATTAAAGAGAAAGTATACCTCTCAAATTGACTGGCTGAACTGGTCTTGATTGTACCTTCAAGAGGATTACCATGTTCCTGATTTACAAAACCAAATTGGTCCACTGGTCTTGGTGAAGGGACTGGCCCAGGTTCATTGTCATCTATTCTTCTCCTTTCCATTCCACTATATCTAACAAGCTAAGCCATCCAAAAAAGGCAAACAACATAACTTCCTTGTACTTAACATGTTGTCCCACTAACCCATGTTGGATCACATACAGAAGCAATATCTGAAAGGAAAAAAATGAAACACATAATAATGTTTGTGAAGTCACACATCAATCAGTCAAAATATCAAACTTTGACTAGTGCATATATCAGTTATAAAACTAAGCTGAAATGGAGAAATTCTCTGTTTAGAACAACCAAGCAAGCAGAAGAGTAACAACTCATTTCATAAGCCAAAAAAAGAAAAACCTAAAAACAGCGTGACATTACAGCAATTACATTGATATAATAACAACAAAATACTCATCAATTACCAGGAATACTTCTGATGAAAGTTTCCTCATAACATAAAACACCAAAGCAAAGATAGCAATTTCCACTAGTCAGTGAACAGAAAGACAGACAGACAACATTGTCAACTGAGAAACAGCTAGCCAAAATTCAAAGAACTCAAATCCTTGTATCAAATATGAACAACAATAAAAGTAAAATCCAAGAAACATCAAGAGAAGTAAAATCCAAGAAACTAAAAAACAACATAAGGAGATGATATCGATACCCAAAAAGGAAGATGCACAAATTATGCTGTAACAAGACAACACAATGAATATTATTCATTAAAAATAACCACCTTCAAGCAACCTTTTCCAAGTTCATCAGTGGAACATAAACAATTTACTAATAAGAAAAATAATACAAAACTTCATTGCCAGCTATCCATATAAACATAAACCAAACCCAATTTACTACAAAAAATAAACTAAATATTGAAGAAAACAAAGCAGGAGGAAAACCAGAAGACGCGATATGAAGTGCCAAAAATTAAAAACCACCAATTATTTACCTTTATACGAAATCGGTCATTCTTAACTGTGAATTTCTCAATAAATTATCAGATAAAATCAAAATCCCGGATTAGAAAAAAAAACTTGGCGAAACTTAACCAGAAAACGAACCTGGGATTTGGATTTATGAGTCTATGAATGACATTCTCCTCTTTTGATCCAAAAATCTCTTGTTTTGTAATTAATTCAACGTTAAAGGAAGAAAAAAAAATATAATCTCAGAATTAAGAATGGTAGTTTTTCTGTAACATCTCCGATTCCATACCAATAGGAAGCCTAGACGTGTCGGAGTAGAACAAGTGGATGTTCAAATCGCCTTCTTTTTGATCAGTTGGTGTAAATGGGAGGGATATTTTCTCGAGAAAATGTGCGTGTTTAACAAAACAAAACTGACAAAGAAATACGTCGTCGTTTCTTTGGTTGCAATCGAATAATGCATAACGGATTACAGGAATCTCTAACGCCAAAGCCTACTCTTAAATCAACGCGGAATCGAAACCTCAATTCCAAAATCCAAATCATTTTTTTTTGTTGACTGGACGTTGACCGTTAAAATTATGATATTTTTAAAATAATAGAATATGAACGTGTAATTATTTAAATATAGATATAAAATAATTAAAATTAATTTAGTTATATTTTTTACTAAGAAATTTTTAAAAAACATTTTTAAAAAATATAAAATAATATTTAAATAATTTATTTTTACGAGTATATGAATTATTATACAAGTAAAATCTAATCCGAGTACTTTTTTAATATATAAATTTATCAAATAAAATAGGGGTAGTAAATGAGTTGGGAAAGTTAACCCAAATATAAAAATTGAGTTTAGGTAGGTTGGAAATTGAATTGAATTAAATTTATTAAAAAGAAAAAAAATATTGGACTCGGCTCACTCGAGGCTGAGTTTAGATTAACTCACAGGTTTAAAAGTATTTTTTATAAAATTAAAAAAATTTTAATTAATAAAATATTATTATTTATTCCGAATTTTGGGAGTGAAACTGTCGTTTAGGTTAAGATAACTGTTTCGATTTACCCATGCTAGGGTGCACCCGTGACTACGCAAAGAGAATCCAGCTAAGCCATTATGGACGCACCACGTGGACATTTATATTCGCCTTTAGATCTTTACACCATTCCTCGATCAACTGTCTGCGACTTATCTCTTCTCTCTTCAACAGACCCAACCGCTAGATAAACTAGGCTTACATTTCTTCGTTTCCATTCCCCATAATCACCAGCTGATTGCGAAACGGGTAATACCCTTCTTAGCCTAATTAGAAAACTCTTCATTTTCATATTTGGTTCACGGCTTAACATGATTTCTTTACTCTCGAGTTTATGAGATTCGTTGAGTCGTGGGTGTTCTCGAATGTTGTTGATGTATATACATATAAAGTTGTTGGTGTAAAAGAGAGATGACCTCTTTTTCTGTTGTTTGCAATAATGGGTTTTTGGCTAAACAGCAGAACTTAGGTATTTATGGTGGAAAAGTCAAGTGTTTGAGCAGATATTCTAACATTGGTTATACTTCATTTTGCTCTCCTTCAGTAGGATTTTATAATTGTCATAAAAAGTCCCAATGTTTGTTGGTTTGCAATAATAGGGTTAATAGGTTTCTTAGCAGTGGAAAAATTGGAGTTCCGTTGTTGGGGTTTAGTGTTTGTTGCAAGTCTCAGCATGGGTTGTCTTGTAAAAGTGAGATTAGGCCAGTGATAAGAGAAAACATTGAAGATCAAGAAACCCATTTGGGGAAAAGAGGTAATGGGAAGTTGAGAAGGAGGTTTTCATTAAGATTGCGTCCGAGGTTGTGGTTATTCAGAGTGAGATTGAAGAGGGTTTCAGTAAGGTCAGTGTTGAATGATGTTGGAATGTTCTTGAGGAAGAATACACGAAGAGTGACTTTGTCCACTTTGATATCTGTTGCATTGGGGATGTGCTATTTGTTTTTGAAATTAACAGGAATGCCGTCACCAAAGGTTGTTCCATATTCAGATATGATAACGAGCCTTCAAAGTGGCTCTGTTACAAAAGTTTTACTCGAAGAGGGGTCTCGTCGTATATATTATAACACAAACTTGCAGGGTCTTGATACTCAGATGGCTGAAGAAAAATCACCAGGAAATGATCCAATTGAGATCTTACCAGTAACTGATCCGGTTGAGAATATACTAGTGAACAATCCAGTGGAGTATGTGACGAATTCATTTGCCAACAATGTCGGTGCAAGAAAGCCTCTGGGAATGAATCTCAATTTGTGGAAGAAATTTTCAAGTACTAAATCTTCAACCCCACAGTGGCAATTTTGCACTAGAAAAATAGACCATGACGAGAAATTTCTTCTTAGTTTGATGAGAGAAAAGGGAATAACATATAGCTCAGCTCCTCAGTCACCATTGATGTCAATGAGAAATATTTTAATAACGGTGATATCTTTGTGGATTCCCTTAACTCCTTTGATGTGGCTTCTTTATCGTCAACTTTCTGCTGCTAATAGCCCAGCTAAAAAGCGGCGACCCCATAAACAGATGGTTGGCTTTGATGATGTGGAGGGTGTTGATGCTGCTAAGGTAGAGCTCATGGAGGTACGCGCTCTTCCTCCAAAATTACATTTAATAAATAAGTTTACACACACACACACACACACACACACACACACATATTGCTTCTAATCTTAGGATCTTTTTTAGATTTTTGTGCTGCTGTGAACTTTTTGTTTAAAGAGTTTTTTGTCCTAGTTGATATTGGCAATTAGTCATATTTATGCTCTATGTCATGTTCACTAAACCTCTCTTGTGATTAGCCAAGTAATTTTCTTCCAATTTGTTTATTGATTTTCTCTTGTTTATAGATAGTGTCATGTCTTCAAGGAGCTATAAACTACCAAAAATTAGGAGCAAAGTTACCAAGAGGTGTGTTGCTGGTGGGTCCCCCTGGAACTGGGAAAACACTGCTTGCACGTGCAGTGGCTGGTGAAGCAGGAGTGCCTTTTTTTACTGTTTCTGCCAGTGAATTTGTGGAGTTATTTGTTGGAAGAGGGGCAGCTCGCATCAGAGACCTGTTTAGTGCGGCTAGGAAATGCTCACCCGCAATCATATTCATTGATGAACTTGACGCGGTGGGAGGAAAGCGTGGTAGAAGTTTCAATGATGAACGCGACCAGACACTGAATCAAGTAATATGACATTCAATTCTACCCATCTTTATTACGTGCTTCTCAGATATTGTACTAATTTTACTGATATTTTGATTGAATTATGGTGAGCAGCTTTAGCATTACATTCATTTCTTGCCAAAGCATTTTGTATCTAATGGCTTTCTTGTTTTGTAGTAAACTTTTTGCTGTGCTTTAAATCCTTAGAATTTTGAACTACTTCTTAACAATTGTGAACATTATGTTTCATTGTGTTCTCAGTAGCATTGTCCTCCTCTGAAATGGCTACCAATAACTTGTTTTCTGTCTTTTCAGTTGCTGACAGAAATGGATGGATTTGAGTCAGATACAAAAGTAGTAGTTATTGCGGCAACTAATAGGCCAGAGGCATTGGATCCAGCCCTATGTCGTCCTGGTCGCTTCTCTAGAAAAGTACTTGTGGGAGAACCTGACAAGGAAGGAAGGAGAAAGATCTTGGCTGTGCATTTGAGAGGGGTTCCTTTAGAAGAAGATACACATCTTATCTGCGATTTAGTCGCTTCTCTCACCCCAGGCTTTGTTGGTGCTGATCTGGCAAACATTGTCAATGAAGCTGCTTTGCTTGCTGCTCGTAGAGGTGAGGTTGAAGTAGATCTTATGTTCACGTTGCTACCTGCTTTATTTCTATCTACAATTGCATGTAAATATCTCCTGCAGATGGTATTCCTAATCTTACTGAACAAATATGACCACCCTTTTATTCAGTTTATTGACCTTCAGGAAATATCAAAAGAGCTTCCCTTCCTCTCTACACCTACCTTATTTTCCGTCTCCCTTTCTGCCATTTCTTTGTTGCCTATTATTCGTTAAAAAATACCATTTTTTTTTCACTGAAGATTCCTTAACGAAGATTACAGTTGTGACCTATTAAACCTATTACCATACCTTTTGGGTTTTACAGGCAGTGAAACCGTGACAAGGGAAGACATAATGGAAGCTATAGAAAGAGCAAAGTTTGGGATCAATGATAGACAATTGCAGCCGAGTACAATCAGCAAAGAGCTCGGGAAACTGTTCCCATGGATGCCGTCTTTGATGG
Organism: Swietenia macrophylla; assembly: GCA_032401905.1. Taxonomy (NCBI): domain Eukaryota; kingdom Viridiplantae; phylum Streptophyta; class Magnoliopsida; order Sapindales; family Meliaceae; genus Swietenia; species Swietenia macrophylla. Next base: position 3,343,507 of record CP135578.1, on the reverse strand, counting down.
GAAGAAATGACACAAAACAGGATGGTTTGCAAGGTCCCTTAGGCTATCAAACTCTAAGCTGATGAGTATGTATGCTTTCTCATTACTTTTACCATGTTTCATCGATTATACTATTCTTGAGATTTCTCAAAGATGTAAGTGTATAAGAAATTTTGTTTTTGTTCATAATCTTTTTCTTAAGAGATATACCCTCTTTGAATTAATTGCAGGAATTAGCATCTACATAGTTCTAACTAGAGCTGACTAGTGAATTAGGTAAAATATAAGCTTGTAAATGTGTTGTTATTTCCAAGAAAGAGACTCCGTCCCACGGTTTTCACACTTAAATGTGTATCAAATTAAAATATACATGATGATCCAATGTAGTAATCATAAATAAAAATATGGAAATTAGCTATTTATTAGATGTAGGGAAAAGGGACGGGCCGGGCACACACTAAAAGGGAGATAATGCTATTTGGACCTGGGTTTCATAAAAGTACAAATTGAGGGTGTGTGTTTATTAGGAGATGACACATGGGTGGGCTTAGGTCAAGGCCCACTGACTTAATACTAGGCCTAATTTTCCTGTCAGGTTGGGATTTTGGCAGGTCAGTTCACTAAGCCCACTTAAATAAAATTAATATTTTACAGTGGCTATAACCCAACAAAAGAGAAAAGAAATCTACTTCCAATAAGGAAATAGAATTCCTACGCTAGCAAAGACATGAAAATCAAAGGAAATAGAATTTCTTCCTAATAATAACAAAACCAACTAAAATAAGTAACTTAAACACAACTCTAACAAGAAACTAATTTCTCATTTAAATTAAACTAGCTTAGATGTTCTAAATCAGTAGGCATAATGGGCAGTATGTGTGAAAAGCAGGCTGAGCTCATCATACAATCCGACAGTCGGACTCATTCGACACCTCTTGATATGTTTGTGATTGTTGTATTTCTACTTAATTTCAAATCACAATAGTTAAATTGTTTAGTAAATCTACTTTTACTTGATAGCTGATGTTTACCAACCATTCCCCATTTATACTCGATAGCTACTGGTTCCATTATACGCTAGTTATGAATTAAAGTCACGGTATCTCAATTTCAACAATATTCGTAACTGATTTGATTAAGCTCTAGTAGTTTCTTATGGTTGATAGAGAATTTTCATTTGTAAGAGAACATGTAATCATCCTTTCTTTCCTTTTCTAATCATATTAGTTACCAAAGAATTATTTCCAATTCCATAAACAAATCCACTATTTCACTTCCTTTTCTCTTCCATTTTGCTTTTACTAAGAAATTTCAATTGGTGGGTGGTTTTTGTTAATGGTTGCTCTCAAGTGCTCTTTCATCAAAGTCATTGTCATGGAATCTCTTTTCCCACTTATTCTCCACTTTTTGACATTTGGTTATATTATTCAGGTCTTGAATCACTTACTATAATTTTAGGATTTTTTTATTATGATTTTTAATTTTTTTATTGCACGTTTTAAGTTTTTTTACTAAATTTATATATTTGAGACGTGAAATAAAAAATTTAAAAAATTGTACGATACAAAGTATTCATCACATGTTTGTTTTACTGTTATTCTGTGATAGAAGCTGTTAAAGCTGTGTGCCACTCATATTTTGTATTAATTGAGACATGGTTGGTTGATTCCTCCGTTGGTAGTATTTCAGAAATTGCTGCTGTTCTTGTCTGCATGCATAGATTCCAACTTGATAAAATCCAATGAGATTCCAGCGGTTTAATATTCCAACTACTCTGATTTTGACCGCCACTCTCCAAAAATAATTGCCATTAGCCCACCACTTGCACTACTTTTCTTTAATTCCATTTGATATGGTATGTGATTACAAGTTGTATTTTGCTTTGTTTTTCAATGGCTGCGGAGTCTAAATTGCACATGAACTGAATGGTTGATACTCTGTCTCTGGGAACTGATTACAAGCTATATTTTGCTTTGTTTTTCAATGGCTATTGGAATCTAATTGTACACGAACTGAATAATCAATACCCTGTTTCTGGGAAGCTCACAGTATGGGCATGGGAGAAGTTTCAATTCGACAATCAAAGCATCCTCTGCAAGAAGTTAGAACTTGCAAAATAATATTAATAATATGTACTGAAATTAGTGTTTTTTATTTTTTTGCGTAAAGTATTTATTTATTCATTTATTATTATTTCAGTTGCTATCCTTCTCTTTTGGACCTAACACAAATAAATAAATACTGAAATTAGCGGATCTGCCTTCCACATCATTCTAGCATCAGAACTTGATCCTAAAGAAATTTACGCACAACTAGGAGCGATGTAAAAGTTTAATAGAAACATAGCATGAGTAATGCTATGTAATAAACAGCAAATATTTATTTGTTTTGGTTTTTATTTTATACATTGTCATCATCGTATTTCATGCTTGATATAGTTTAAACCCATCATCTTCAGCTTACACGATTGCAGCTTTGACCCTACTCATGAACTCCTTCCTGCGTACCAAATTGAAAAGAACATATCAGTAAAAGCACTTTTGACACAGGCACGTCTAAAGTCATTCGCTTATTTTTACCTCATTAGTTGTCGATCAAGATTTGAAGCAGATATAAATCCTCTGTTCTCTTCAGCCCTCCTCAGCAAGTATGGTATAACCTTTTCAATAGGTCCATACGGCATGTACTTGCTGACTTGAAATCCTGCGTTTCTCAATCCGAAAGACAGTGCTTCTGCCATTCCATAAAGCTGGGCAAATTCAAGCTTTTTGTTCCCACTATCAATCCCCACTTCTCTTGCTTTTGCTGCTGCCAATTGCCCTGATTCAACATTATGAGTGGCAAGAACAACTGCACCAGAACCATCGGCAATCTTCTCGAGCATGAACGACGCACAATCATTGTAGCACGCGTGAGTCTCCTGAATGCTGTTATGTATAGGGGAATCACAACCTAAAGAAGCAGCTACTCTGCTTTCACTCGACATGTAAGCTCCTCGAACGAGCTTAAACCCCAGTGGCACTCCCATTTTCTCTGCTGCTCGCGTCGCAAGCAACAACCTCTGTTTAGCATCTTTCAGGTAACATTGCATTGTGTTGTATACAATTGGCTTGTCTGCTTTTTTGTTCGAGACTGCTACATTGTATGTCAGGTAATCAATTGCGGGTTGAACCAACAAGTCCTCTGCATCAACAGTTAACGGGACATCCGCGTCTACGCATTCTTTGCAGAGCTTTTGCAGCCTCTCGTACGCTAGCTGGATTTCATTCTCTTCTTGCAACGTCAACGGTTCAGGCTTTTCGAGCGTGTGGTACAACGGACTGCATTCTGAGAGAACTGGGAAGTCGTTGCACTTCCATGGAAGATCGAATGAAGGGTCTTTCTTTTGCCATCTAAGTAAATCACTAACCCTCTTCAGCAGACTCATGGGGCAAATTGCAGAGATTTTCGCAGTCACAAAACTTACCTGCTTCAAAGTAAAACAATTTCATTAAATTTCCACAACACTAACATTTAGTTTTAACTGAAGCCAGCCAAAATTGTAATTTCCTCTATGTTAGAGAAGAATTGTCGTGTGGGGTCCTCTGGGAATTTAAACCGCCTAAAATACAAACATGCACGGATCCTATTAATGTACAGCTTTTTCTAGGACAGAGTTTGCCAGTTTGGACCATCTTTAACACTTTCTGAGTTGGAAAGTGGTAAGAAAATACGGGAAGACGAAGACAATTACTAATTTTATGTGTGGTTACAGTCTAACTAACAAAAGAAGATTCCCGGAATCTTATGCATTCGTAGACAAACTCTATTTTACTTTAAAGAATATTCGGTTTTTGACTAGTTGGTGGGATGTGATTGCCCTGATTCTGAATAGTAAAACTCAGAAGACTGCCGCCATTATATTCTATGGTTTTTTTCCGAATGGTCCAAAGTTGAGGTCTATTCATAATTTTAGCCCCAATCTAATTTTGACCAA
>CP135578.1:3324587-3339211 GCA_032401905.1 Swietenia macrophylla | reverse complement strand
ACATGTTTATTATTTCAGGAAAAGAGCAACCAGATGATGGACATTGTCTCTGATGCTGCACAATCCGCAAGGGAATCATTACAAGAGGAGAATCCCTAATGTTTTACATTTTTCACAATTGAAGATCTAAATTTTGTACACTTAAACAAATTATACCATGTTCTCTCCGACATTGCTGCCAACTTTGAAACTGAATAGCAAGATTTCATCAACAGCATTCCCAGATTCACTAGTCCAAAGGCTGTAATTCTCCAAATTAATTTGATCATACCATCCGCTTACACAGACGCATGACACGTGGCTTCACATATGATCTATGAGCATACTGCATAAATGTCTCAAAATCCTGAGACATTCTTTATCAAAGCTGAGTATTTGATTCTTTATTCATTGCTTGTAAGTGTTTTGTTTGTTGTGGTGTTGTTCCAGAGAAATTCATTGAAACTGAAGATGGACTCTTCCCAGAATGCAGCTGCCCAGGCCAAGGCCAAGCTGAGGTCATGATCAGATACCCATTTGCATGATAAATATGCATTCATGATATGCATGTTACATGAATATATGGATGAATACATATCTTTCATGCTAATAAATGATGATGATGATGATACGATGTGTGTATGCATGCGTTGCTCTTTCAGGAAAAGAGCAGCCAGATGATGGGTTCGGCTAGTAGTGCTGTCCAGTCTGCCATGGAATCATGCCAACGGGTTAAAAAACAAACACTACACACACACAAGAATACTATTGAGTTTATAATTTGTTGCTATAAAACTGTTGTGTTGCAGGCAGGACAGCAGATGAAGGCTGAAGCACAACGTGGTGCAGACGCTGTGAAGAGCACTGTTGGATCAAACAAAGGAAGCTGATGGGACATGGGATACTAACTACTAGCAATATTTTGCAGCAGCAGTCCGCCAGCTCTACTTATTTCTCAAAATAGTTTTGTAATCTTTGAGTTTCAGTTGTTTTGTTTTGTTTCCCATTTGGCGCATTTTGTATTTTGTACTTTTTTGTTGTTGTCTCTTTGCTTTCTCTGGTGCATTTGTGTGTGCACTTTGAACCACAAAGAGATCTTTAATTAATGGAGTGCTTGTAATTTCAGTTAAATTTTTTCCAAGCTTTCGAATTGCATGCATTTGTTTTCATTATTGTAAATAAGATCGACAAGCTGAATGTTTCCTACTAATTAAAGGAATTATCCTTAAACTTGACTGAAAGTATCAACCACCCCGCTTCATAGTTTCGGCCCACATGAGACTTTAACAAGTTTCTAGACAAATTTTCCGTTGCTCCAAGTCAAGAACTGCAACTTCCACCAATTAGGACAGAAACCTTTTGCTTACAATTTGGTCTGTGACAAATTGCTACCCACAGACATTAAAGGACTCTGTTGGGTTCTTGGGCCTTCTTTTCCGGAATGACTTGAATGCAAGCTAAACTGGATATGAAATAAATAGGAAGCAACAGAAATCCACCGACTTTTCAACCCAACCCACTTTGAAAATAACATTTACAAATGTAATAATACCGATATCAGCAGAATTCTACAAGGAAGAAATAATAGAAAAGACAAAACAAATTTGGTAAACTGATTCATTTTCTTGACTTTATTTAGTGTAAAAATACCAACATCAAACAAACAAGAGAAACTGTGTATAAAAATTGGTAAGGACATCATGTTATATGGATATTATTTGGCTCTCAGTGAAAATTCTCGACACTTATAACTGAAAAAATAAAGGACAAAACAGGGTAGAGTAGTTCTAACTAGTCTAAGATGACTTTTGCTCGCTATGTTGTAGTATACTGTATACATCAACGATCCCAGGTGGAAAAGTTGGATCTGTGGCAGCATTCACAGCAACCTTTGCTACTGAAGTCACGTGAACTGGAGGTATAAAAAGCGGACCAATAAACGGAATTCCCGTCAGTGGTTTTGCATGTTTTAGTATCTGCATTAGACAAACAATGAACCTTAAACAAAAGAAAAATGTAAGAATACCCTCAGATCAGATCCACCTGAAATCCATCCTTTGCAATACTAGACATTCTGATTGAACTACATTCAGGAAAGGGGTACCATTAAACATTTAAAAGGATCATTCATTGCTACACAACAGTTTTTCGGTGTTTCCTAGATCCAACAGCTAGGATATTTCCTTTGTACTGTAATTTCAAGGGTTTACAGTGTAGTTTAGGAAAGAGCAATAAATGGCAGGCATCAGCAAAATGACTAGCTATTTCCATGTGTACGTTGATCTCCATGTACGTGATAACCATTTATGGCTTCCACTTCCACAACAATTATATATTCATGCAAGCTGACAAAATTGGGAAACCATCACCATCAACATGTTTAATGGAGTACCTCTTCAGAGAGACAACTACGTCCGCTCAACATTTGTCATATGGCAACCATCCACAGATTCTAATCTCTAGAAATGGATAGACAAAATGTAGAAAAAAGTTGGTAAACATAAAATCTGTTCAGGGAGGAGAAACATATTTGGTAAGCTTTCACAGATACGAAATTTACCATCGCTAATGGACCCCCAATGACACTTAGAGGCAACTTTATCCTCCCAACCCGACGAGTCCCATGTATAAAGCCAGGCCTTAAAATCACACCTGTTACAAATAGCAAAAGCATTCCATCTTATCAATAAGTTGCTCCAACAATGAGAAATGTATGTTGTTACTTGGATGTACTCGTGTGATAAAATACATAGTTCAAAAGGAACTCCATTTCTCATGGTTTTTAACTTATAAATTCCCATGAACTCTCTGCAATAGAAACAAAAGCATAGTTTCTGAGCAAGAAAATGAGACTTGACCTCCATGTGGCAGTTTTGTCATTAACTCTGTTTCAGTAGCCCTCTGCATCGCAGTTGAAGGACAGAAACATTCATCACAAAAGGTACTAGAGGGGAAAAATAATCTCTCAAGTATTGCACATAAAACTGACACACTAAGTGCTGAACCAGCTAAAAACTCCCAAATGTGATAAAGAAAAAAGAATTGCAATTTTGATTGGTCCCCTGGGAGCAAGACAGAAACCACAACGGATGAATGCACAGTTCATTGGTGTTCTATCTATATTTAGTCCAAGTTATCTTCTTTCACAAAAAATTAATGCAGCTAATTACACAAACTTCAAAGTTCAAAGTAGTGTAATATCTCAGAAACCATTTGCCACCATGTGATTGTCTCATATATATAATCAAATACTTGATTCAACAGGTAAATCATGGACACTCCATTGATTGTGGATGAATAACTAGCGAGCAAGAAAGTACCTTTCCCTCAAAATATCCTCGTAGTAAATAATTTACCAAACCAAAGTCAGTGGCAGAGATATACACAAACCTTTTTACACCTGCAGACAATGATGTCATTGATGAGGAATAAAAGCCAATCAATGCATACTAAGATAGTGCCCAAGCAATTGTTCAAAATAGTTACACCAAACCTTGCTCTGCTGCAGCTTTTACAGCATTTATGTTTGCAGTTCCATTTATTCTATACATGTGTGAGTTTGAGCCAAACCCTCCAACACATGAGATCTACAAATTTCACATGAGATCATGAAGCACACAGTTACAGTTACATCTCCAGAGAGGAAGAGAGAGTTTTCAGAACTGATAAGCATAATAACTTATTTCCTCACAGAAATGTTTGAAGTCATAGATATTAATCAAAATGTGAGACTCTTTTTTGCTATAATCATGCCTAATGCAGTCAATATGCAAACTAGAAAATATTTTGGCAGACTGAAGTTTATTATACTTATGCATACAGACCCTTTGGACCAATATATATAGCTAAACAACATTAATCCATAATTAGTCCTAAAAACCGCAAAGACAATGGAACAAAGAATTAAAACTTGTCTAAGCCCTCATTGTAGGGAAATTACATTAAACAATCCAAGTGTAGCACAATGCTTTCATTAACATGGAAAGAAAAGAAGAAAGAAAGAAAGAAAATCCTACTCCACTCTATAGTCCTCTAAAAACATTCAATCATCTTTTGAGACAGGTAAATTATCTGTTGAAAAGAAGCATAGGCTAATATCAATTGGCTTGTTTCGACATGAGAAAAAAATAATAATAATAAAAAAGAAGTCTGCACTATGGTGGTAATATGCAAACATTTGAAGTAGCAAATATGAGCAATCATATAAAATCTATACCCTTAATTTTTCTTGTGGATGTCCTTTTTTGATTACTGCTTAAACTGGCCTAAAGTAACAGAACTATGAACTAAAGATCTCATACCACAGATGTCACTCCAGTCAGTGCATCTTTTAGTGAATTGGGTGAAAGCAGATCTCCTGTAGTTACAAAAAGAAAGAAAGTATTACAGTTGATCAACGAGTTGCAATAAATATGCTTCTGAATCTCATTAAACCTTGATGCCAGACCACTTTTTCTGCCCAGCAGTCCTGAAGAGATGACCTCCCTGACCTAAGTAATAGAAATATAGTTCAATACATACTCATTAAAATATGACAATTAGCAAGCTTAAAAAAGACTGTGCTTGAAAAGAGTACCATATGATTTTAATCATGTTGTTGAAAAAGAGAAAAAAGAGTAACTGAATGTTCCATCTGACTTTTCTCTTTGAATCCAAACCTTTTGCAAGGAGTAAATTTCAAAGATAAAGGAATTAAACATCATTACTAGCTATAAGAATATAATACCTGCTAAGGCTAGATACAGTGAAGCCACGTTCTAGAGCTTCCTGACAGATATGTGAACCAACAAAGCCGTTTCCACCAAAAACAAGTACCTAAACCGAAGGCATCAGGCATTAAGAAGAAGAATATCCAACATTACTAAATGGAAAAACCGAATTCAAGGAAGTCCTTCGTCTGTACAGAAAATTACCTTCTGTGCCAAAGGCCGCTCAACATTTAGAGTCTCAGCTTCCTCATAAATTAAGGGAACATCCACCCTGTTTGAGCTAGTTGATAATGATCTCCCATTTCTGGATGAAGCAATTGTGCTGTCTCGGCAATATCATAAATGATGACATATTAGGGCGGATACCTATAGATACCGAAAAAGTCCCAAAGGCATAAAGGAGGAAAGAGGCCATTGTAATATAATGGTATGGGATGTCTATCATTATGGCTGAAGTTTTAGTATTTAATCAGAATAATTCGAAGAAGAATGATTTTTTTCTCTATTCTGCATATCTTCAGCCTTTCTGGACGTTCTTAAATGAAAAGCAGATTGCTATAGTTAATTTACTCCATTTATAAATCAATCAACGTTCAATAATATTCCTTTGCCTCAGGGGTATTGGCCTCAGGGCAGTCCAATACCCAATACCTACTGGGTGTTCCGCGTTGGGTATCAGAAAGCAAAACATGGAAAAATAGTACAATTCAACAGTAATTAGACAATTCACAAAGACAAACAATCATTACAAACTTAAATCACAAGCAGTTGTTATACTATCTGAAACACAATAGTAATCGCAGAGTATTATCAAAACCACAAATGGGTCTCCAAAAGTTTACTCAAGTCACATAAAGGAAAAAGCGGTAAATAAAGTAGGTAACAGAAGCACTTACAAGAGTCTAGCAGGCGAGGACTGTGAATTGAGCAAACGTGACATGATAATGCTCTTCATTTTGTCGTCGTCTGCTTTTTATTTCCTCTTTCAGATTGGAGTCTAAAGAATCTGAGATTGCGTTCCTGATCAATAAAGAATCTGATCAGAGGGAAAAAGGGTTTTACTTGTAAGAATGACAAGTCTACGTGGAAGTTACAAGAGTACGGCCTACCGTTGCAAAATCTTCATGAGTCCACGTAAGTGCTTGCACCTTTAGTAAATTACATGACTTAAGCTACCAAATTTCCTCTTTTATTAAATAATAATATAATTTTGAAGATTAAATATTAAATAAAAATCAATACTTTGTCTATTTATTCTTTTATATATTTATTCCCCAAAGAAAAATCTATTATTAAAAAAAAAAAAAACCATCTAACGCCAATGCAAAACCAAGAGAAAAGTGAGCTTCATTGATTCGTTTTTCCCAACATTATCAATACTCAGAAGCCATAACGAAGTTAGCGACAGTTTCTCTTCTCTTTTTCAGTCTAAAGAAGCCATGAAACTTCAATATTGATTCTGTTTTTTTTACTCTTTATTAAGGTAAGAATTATCCACCTTGCAGGGCTGTTCTGGTTTTCTCTAACCATTTCCTACAAAATTATTTTTAGTCACATGCGCTTGTTAGTGGTTTGAGGTTAACTTGATTTGCTTTGTAGTCCTGGGCTTGGATTTATCAGAGTTCAGTTAAATGTTGTTCTGGGCATGAATGTTATTTTGTTTTCTTAGCTTTTTGGTTGTTTATTTATTCATTTGGGCTGATAATGAGAGGATTCCATTTTCAATTTGATATGAATATGAAAGGAAAATTATGTCTTTCGTGTGCTAGTGGTGTTTTATAGCTGGATTGTGTGTGTGGTTGAAGTGGATTGCCAATTTGTTTCAGTTTTCTGGATAATTGTTAAAATCTTGCAATCTGTTACTTGCGTTGGTGCTTTACCATGTTCAGCTGTACTCTTTGTTGCATACTTAATTGATTTGTTGAATTTTGTCTACAGTTTAATCAGACGTATCAAATCGTTAAAATTATTAAAATGGGCAACTTTTGTCCTGATTTCTGATGTTGTGCCTGCATTTTACTCCTATTTTGTTCTTGGTGCCAGTGTCTCCAGCTTGTGTTTTAATTGACTGTTGAAAACTAGTCACCAAATTGAAAAAAGTTTGATACACAAAATTCTGTGATCAAGACACTTACTTAGACATTCTCATTTTTAATAAGTACAAAACATCGATTTGCATATTGTCTGGTAGGATTTTCTTTTTGCTACCGTGTTTCTATTTGTTATTTCTTTCACCAAGCTGTAAGGGCTAAATATTCTACTGTGTCTGGTAATAACCACATCATAGGGAAGTGGGCAGTTTTTCTTAAGTTGATTTTTGGGTTCGTTTCAAACAGTATGATGCAGGAGCATTTGAGTCAAATTCGGATTTTTATTTTTTTAGTTTTCTTATTTTAATAGGATTCTTATTTAGTGAAATATTTTAATTTATTAATTAGGAATAATTTTTCTATTTTTCTACTTTATTTAGTATTCCTATTTAGTAAAAGATTTTAATAATTTTTGTCCTAACTAGTATAAATAAAATAACAATAATCAAGTGCTGCTTTGTTTTTCTTTTTTACAATCACCCTATTCTAGGCTAATTGTTTACAAGCTAATTGCTCTAAACTCCTCTGCTACATCCCGGTACTCTGCATCACAGTACCCAGAAGGTAGATAGGTTATAGAAGCATGGGTAGTCCCCATCAGCCTAAGAGGAGAGTAGCTTTTGTGCTGATTGATGGGTTGGGAGATGTGTCGTTACCAAGATTAGGGTACAAGACTCCTTTGCAAGCCGCCAACATGGCCAATTTGGATGCCATTGCATCTGCTGGAGTTAATGGTCTCATGGATCCTGTGGAAGTAGGTTTGGGATGCGGAAGTGACACAGCTCATCTTTCTTTGTTGGGTTATAACCCACGAGTATATTACCGAGGACGTGGTGCTTTTGAGTCCATGGGTGCTGGATTGGCAATGTCACCTGGGGATATTGCATTCAAGGTAAGTATATATTCTTGTTTAATTTTTCCTTTTTTAATCCTTATTGCTGTTATTGATCTCACATGGCTAATCCGTATACTTCTGTTGTAATTTAGCATGCACTGTTTTCTGTAATATCATGATGGTAACTAGATTTGGACAATGTGATCTGCGATCATTGCTGCGTTCTAATTTCATTAAACTAGGAAGAACTAATAGTTAATGTGGATGGTTGTTGCCTTGCAAAAGATGAATTTTTGTTTGATACAAACATGTCTATGGAATTTAGTTTTAATACAAAACTGTGCACCTAAAGCCATTTTTCTCAAGATAATAATGTAGATAGTTTAATTGTCAACTGAAATCTTTCTTATATGCTTTAGTAACTAAAAACAAAAGTCTTTCCATCTATCAAGTGTTTTGCCCCATATACTTTATTATTTTGTACATCTTGATCTTTTAGCTTCTTTAATTTATATTGTATTGGTTAATATTTTTTAGATTGGTGGTTATATGTGATATCCCGTTACTTATATTTGATCTCCAGTCAAATTTTGCTACGTTGGATGAGAAAACTGGAATAGTTATCAGTAGGAGGGCTGACAGGCATTTTGAAGAAGAAGGGCCTGTTCTATGTGCTGCATTGGATAAAATGAAGCTCCCTTCTTTTCCGCAATATGAAGTTAGAGTCAGGTGCTGATGTTTTCACTTATACCTTTCTTGTTGCATGAATGCAAATTTTGTTCTCAAACAAGTTGTATAGATTTCTTTGATTATAATTAGATTAAATACATTAGTTTTTGGCTTGTGAATCCATGTTTGTACTTTTAAAAAATAAGACAGACAAGTTTGACAAACAGTCATCTACTACAGGTATGCAACAGAACACAGGTGTGGGGTGGTTGTAAAAGGACCAAAATTGAGTGGAAATATATCAGGGACTGATCCATTGAAGGACAACCGCTTACTATTGCAAGCTGAAGCACTAGATGACACTGATGAAGCAAAGCACACAGCAGCAGTTGTTAATGAGTTATCAAGGGAGATATCAAAAATTCTGGTTTCTCACCCTTTGAATGCAAAACGGGCATCAGAAGGGAAGAACACTGCAAATGTTGTACTTTTGCGAGGCTGCGGTATTCGAATTGAGGTGTGTTGTAATCCTTTATTTTCTGTTTTCCTTTCTGTAGTGCAGCTGCAATTGCTTAGTGGAGCAGAACTTCAATGTTTCAATCACTGGATATACCTACTCTGGTAATAGTTATCGCTGTCATGTTTCTTGAAATTTTTATTTCTCCTTTTCTTTCTCCTCTTCTTTTACTTCCTTTTGGGGGCAAGTGGTAACTAGTGGCATCATCTGCTGCAAAATTGTTTTTCCACTAGGGACATCTTCCTGCCTCATATTCTTGGCCTAAAATATTGTTTTCTTCCTAGACCCCAGAAATTTTCAACATTTTGTAATAATGAACCCAAAATGACAATTCTAAGTTTTCAATTTTGGTGAGTAGGCTCTTATTTACTTTGATGTTGGATTCTTCGTACTGCAAATTAGAAAAGGACATTGTTTCTAATGATCTCTGTTGATTTTTAACAAACAGATTCAGACAAATGTGGATTGAGAAGCAATTTTGCTAGCTGTTGGGCCACTAATAACTTCCTAAATTTTTGAGTTCTTGTACTTTTTGTGATTTATCATGCATATAATAAATAATGTGGTGTTCCCTCAAGTTCAGAAGCCTGGTAGATCTTGACAAAGGAAGGATAATCTCCAGGTTCTCAAGTTTCTGAAAAGATAGACACTGAACTTTTTAATGAAGTGTTGGTGTTGAGACAAACCTTGTTGACATGCAGACTTTCTAAATGGAGCATTTAACTTACATCCTGGAAAAATTTTCTTTGTCATATATATTCTTTTTCCAAATTCTTGATTGCAGGTACCTTCATTTGAAAAGAAACATGGATTATGGCCATGCATGGTAGCTCCTACTAAAATTATAGCTGGTTTGGGCCTATCACTTGATATTGATATTCTGGAAGCTCCTGGAGCTACTGGAGATTATCGAACAATTTTAACTTCCAAAGCAACTGCAATATCTAAGGCACTCTCAGCTCCCATGCAACCTTGCCCCAATGTTTTTGTACCAGGGGAGGACGAACATAAACCAGGTCGATCGGATGGCTATGATTTTGGTTTTCTCCATATCAAGGTCTGAACCTTCTTTCTGCTGAGCATATTTTTCTCTTAAGAGCCAGAGTACTTTAGAACCCGGCATCCTTCCCTGGGTGACTTTAATCTTCTTTCCTTCATTTAATATGATTATTATTATTTTTTCAAATAAATTTTTCTATCATCATTGTAACGATAGAAATACCACAATGGAATCAACTAGGACTTGTCGCTCTTGTAATATTGGGTTCTCAGTGTTGAAACAAAAGGTTACTTTTTTTAGTTGTTCATCACTTGCAAAAAGATGAACTATTTTGGGAGATCAACTAGAATTTGGTGGCAAATGTCATATTTACTAGTTGATCTCAAAATGTTTCAATTGTGGATTATTTGGCAGTCCTGCAAAATATCTAGTCGTCTTTCCTAACAAGGCTGAATTGATGGCTCAATAATTTGATTTTTTGGACCATGGATGCTGATTTTGTTTTCCTTCATTCGTCTTTTTTTGGCCTCACCAAGCAAAATAGATGTGAAAGTTAGATAGCTTTCGAGGTTGAAGCTTTAAGTTAAAGGCTTTTCATAACACGATGACAATGCAACTTTGTTATTTGGTATTGCAGGCGATAGATGATGCAGGCCATGATAAGGTAAGCGTTTTCAAAGTTAAAGCTTTGGAAGCTGTAGATCAAGCAATAGGCCAGCTGGCGAGACTCCTCTGGCAAGCAGAGAGAACAGGGAGATTCCAATACTTCCTTTGTGTAACCGGAGACCACTCTACTCCAGTTGAATACGGTGACCACAGCTTTGAACCAGTTCCATTCACAATCTGCCAGCTAAAGGACTTTGTGGGTGCGGTGGGCGGGGAGTCTGTTGTCATGGAAACCTCCCTTGATCCATTTCCTCTTCCGACAGTTGAGGCCGGTGAAGACCTAACAGAAGATATAAAGACCGAAAAAGAGAGAAGCAAACTGCTTCAAGCATTCAGTGGTGATTCAGTTTGTGAGTTCAATGAGATAGCAGCTGCAAGGGGATGTCTTGGGCGTTTTCCGGGAGGAGAGATGATGGGAATTATAAAGACCTACCTTAAACTAAAAGCCTAAACTATTTTGTTCTGAAGTTTGGGGACTCTTACTGATTCCATATCAGTGCTTGAGTAAAATAATTCTAAATTGAAATACAGTGATCTTATAATTTCTAATCGTCAAAAAAATTTGTAGCATTTTCTGACATAAAATAATAAAATTTACTGTTTATTAACAGTGAGCCAGATTCATGAGCTCCTTGTCCACGATATCATGCCTTTTTCCTACTGGTAACACACTGCCCACCCTGTGACACAGCCTTTTTCAAGATACATGAGAAACCCTGGTTATTTCTCCGCGCCTCCAAAAACTCATAATTCGGGTCGCCTGGTAAATACAGACAGAATCTGCAGAGCAACGAAAGGAAACATGCTGTTGGGCTCTTCCTTGTGAAATGGCACCAGTTAGAAGGCTTCCGCTTCCTCCGAACACAATCTTGAACAGTTCTTATGAATCGGAGTCAGGATGTGTTCTTGTTCATCCCCATCCTCAATGAGTCCTTGTCTTCAAACCGCTATTATGTCATCCATGTAGACTGTTTATAAAGGGTATCGTCCATAAATGATCTTGCATATACGAATAAAATTCTACCTAATCCATTAGAAGTACACAACATTTTCAATTTTGTGAATTTGAATTTGCAGGCTGGCTTACACATGTTCTGCAGCAGATGACAAAGCCAACTACTACTATTGCTTTTGTGTGAGTAGCAAAGGATGTAAAACCAAAGCCTTTTGATCATAGCCACAGGAACATATACCAGCAAATGGAGATTTATAGTGATGATTATGATGGTTTTTATGCCAAGTCCATTGTTCCTAGCAGTTTCCCTCCATCATTCCCAAGGAGCAGAGGGTTACATCTCTCTGTATCAAGTTCATTTCTGTTAGATGCTGCTCCATGCCTAATTGATTCATCGACATGAATTCATCTCCCTGAATTCAATTTTCCGATTTCTCAGAAGTTATCCACACCTATGGTCATGGGGAAATGGCATTACCATCCGTTTTCGTGAAAGAGGGGTGTTCTTTACGCGATCAAATGAAGAAATCTTTGTTTTATAAGTTAACTTATAGAGCAACACCGGGAAAAGAATTACTCCTGTGAGAATGATGATGGTAAGAAGGGCAATATCATCCTGGTGAATGCTACAAAAAGAAGAATGAGAAATCATAAGAGCTAAGAGGGTGGGTTAACGGGAGAAAAATGCATGAAAGAGCGGAGAGGTTGGAGAAGGTAAGAAGTGAAGGTACACGTGGGAGTCTTAGGTGAGTTCTTAAAATGTAAATTTTATTAAGTTTAATGCTGCACTAAATTTTAGATTTGGACCTTAATTTTGGTTATCTATTGAAATTTTAGCTAGTCGCCTGCGTCGACTGTTTTAGGGTCATTACTAATTGGTGGCGTGTTTTATTTTGAAAAGAATGGATGGAAGTTTGGTGCTGAATTGAAAGATTAGAAGGAAATGGAAATGGAAATATTTGGCTATTCAATTTCTCATAAAAAGAAATACACACACACACACACATATTTTGTATATAAAACTTTCATCATCAATGAGAGTTAAGTTTCCTTTTCACCTATTGTATTACAACACAATGATAACACGTTCCATATAAAAAATCTATTTGAAGTTCTAGCACATCAATGAAAAAGCAAGGCAAAAGCAAGATCATACAAAGCAAGAGAAAGTGGACTACACAATAACCATTTTCTTTGCCTTCTACTGGTTTACTCTATCTTTAATTCTTGTCGGTTAATGAGGTTTTGCCAATTGTTCTTGAAAACAATGGAATCCAGGCCCCATCTCTGCTTTAAAGGGTAATCCATTTACATAAAAGTTTTGATCATCTGAATCAAACCCAATTCCCATTTCTTAATCCTTAAGCAAAATTATTACTTAAACGCAATCCATTCCTTCTTCTCCCCTGCAGAAAAAAACACACAGAAAATTAAGCCTTATTAAGCCATGTATGTTACAAGGCCTCTTTCTATGTACAGAAATTTTCCCAGCACTCTTTCTGCGGAGCCACAAGAGGGTCCATATTCAGGTTATCTAGTGATTACGGATGAAGAAGCAGAAGCAGAAGATACATTTTGCTGGGGAGCATGTAAACTGAGAAGAGTAAAAAGGTTACCATTTCCTCAGGACAAGATACTAACAGTTGTTCATTCATCGGATTATGAAGAAACTAGTGTTACTAAAGTTTGGTTCATCCCAGTTCTTGATCAACCTCTATCATCAAATCGCTACTATGTTATTAGAGCTAAAGGCAAATACAAAGGGTAACTCTCATTCACTTATGTTTTATAAAACTGTTTCTGAAAACTGTTCTATGAAATAAAAATTTGTCTTGTGTTGCAGGCAAGCTTGCACTAGCTCAAGGGAGATGGAAAGGGGCATGTGTTGCTTCGGCGATGTAATAAACGACGTGAAACCAAAACCTTTTGATCACAGAAACATATACCAGAAATTCAAGATTCACCGCCATCATCAGCACAGTTTCTTTGCCAAGTCTGCAGCAACTGACGGCCTTCCACCAAAATTTCTACGCAAGAAAGGCTGGCAACTCCGCAGCTCATCAAGGTTGTTTCCTTCCATACTCAGCGATGCTCTAGGCCTCGATAACTCTCTTCGAGCACTTCTTCCAAAATTCAACTTTCCCATCAGAAACAAGCTTTCGGATATAAACATAGTGGGGAAATGGTACTGTCCCTTTGTTTTTGTAAAGGAGGAAAGCCGAATAAGACACCAAATGAGAAAGTCAATATTATATAAAATGACACTGGAGCAGTGGTGGGAAGAGATACTGTCATGTGTTAACAACGGATCAGCAGAAGATGTAAATGTTGTGCACGTAAATACAAGCGTTCAAAGAGAAGTAAATTCAGTTTTTAGCATGGAAGCTGTCAAAGATGACAGGGTTAGCCATGGAGGGTTTGTTTGGTTTAGGGTTTATGACAGGAACAAAGTGAGAAAAGCTGGTGTAGGGTTGAGTGTAGCCATTGTTGAGAAGATGAGATGGGTAGAAGAACAAGGAGAGTGGATTAATGGGAGAGAAAAGGAAGTGAGAGTCGAGAGAGTTGAAGAAAATGCAAGTGAAAATGCTTGGAGGAGATTTGGGTGTTATGTGTTGGTAGAGAGCTTTGCTTTGAGGAGATTGGATGGAAGTTTGGTGTTGAGGTGTGATTTTAGGCATACCCATAAGGTTAAATGTAAATGGGAATGAAGTATTATTGTAGTTCTTGAATATGGTACTACTAATTCAATCAACCTATTTATTGAGTTTTGTATTATAGGAAATGGACTATGAGTTATTAAACAAAATTGAATATTTTTCAAAATTTTTATTATATTACTCTTAAAAATAAGTAAAAATATATTTCATACATAAATTTGACTAATATGCATCAAATATATTTTACATAAAATTTATAATATAAAAAATAAAATTTGAAATAATTAACATAAAATTCGAGACACATAATATAATAAAAATAAAAAAAATTAAATGTGTCGTGATCAAATCATATTTATTAAATAAAGAATAAAAATAATAATATCACTGATCATAAAAAAAAAAAAAAAGAGACAATTTTGCACATCATCAATAACAATATAATAAAATTATTCAATCAATAAAGTAAAAAATTATATTTATTATTAAAAAATTAAAAAAATTAAAATATATTTTCACTTAAATTAAAAATAAAAAATTAAATAAT